>JBBKCR010000034.1:3262334-3281825 GCA_037577295.1 Ladigesia roloffi | reverse complement strand
GAGAGAGAGAAAGAGAGAGAGCGTGAGAGAGAGCAAGCGCAAGAGCGAGCAAGAGAGCAAGAGAGTGCTAGAAAGGGAGAGAATGAGAGACAGAAAGAAAGAGAAAGAGTTGATCTAATTCCACTGAAGCAGTGTATTTTTTCGTGTGGCCAGAGTGTAATTACATGGCAGCAGTTCTAGCTTTGGTCCTCAGATCTTCCACACAAATGATGGGATAATAACAGCTCTCCCTGCGCTCTCCACAGACATAAACTGCACTGCACACAACTAGCCAAGCTCTGTGTTTATCGACAGGAATTCTGGTAGTCATAACAAGGACGCTAAATATAAAAGTACAACAGGTCATTGAACAAAATGGAGGACAGGGTGCATAAAAAAATGCCCCCTCTGTCTCAGTATCAGGTACGCACGCGTGGTGCCAGCCCCTCTGCTTTATACTGTAATTAGGCTGACTGCACGGCGTGACAGCAGAGTTATGGATTCAACCACACGCCTCTGAGACTGATGATATAAATCATATCGGGTATCACCCGTTGAGCACCAAGAAAAACACAGGCCAGCAAATCCATGCCCCAAGGGCTTATTTGGGTTTCACGGCCCTGAACGTTTTACGTCAAAAGTCCTAAATGTAAGTCTATTACAGCACAAATGCCCTCGGTAAACACAGTGAAAACCTCACTCACACATGAGCCAACACACACCACCGCGAGCGACTGCTGGAGTGAACGCACCAACATGAGTCCACTCAAGTACTTAAAATCAATTTAGCTTATTACACTTCTGAGTAATGTAACAAAACTGCTTTAGTGCCTGGTTTGAGGCTTCTCCGTGACCGCCATCTCCAAAAGTTAGCAGCACCATAATTTGTTCAAATATGATTACATTTCTAAATGGAATCATCCAGACTATATAATCATGTATATTCTCAAGGCATCTAGGGCTAAACAATATCAAGGGATTTTGTGTATCAGGATAAACTGTTCTCAAATTGAGCTTATCATCACTGTAGAAATGGGAAGCATCTGTTTGGAAATGGAATTAAAGGAGCATTTCAATATTCTGGTTGCGTAATATGGACAGAATATTGCATATTGAAGTCAATATTCAATATTGAAACATGTGAATTCCTAATAATGAACCATGAAAACTTTGAGTGATTAGCCTTTACAACAGTCATGTTGCAGAGGCGTAAAATATTTAAATGGTCCTTTAACTAACATAAGAATATAACAAATAAGGAAACTATGTCCTCTGATAACTCTGACAACCAAGTTCCAGTTTAGAACATCAGGAAAACTAGAATCCTTGCATTTTGCTTCATCAGCCCCAATTCCAAAGCAGTGCTATGAGCATGAGAAAAGCTAAGCGGACTGTAATTTCTTTTCAGCATGTTCATCAAGGATCAGAGTCTGGATATGGTTCCTCTTTCGCTGCATCAGATCCTGTCTGCCCCCCCCACCCCTCGATCCTACGGCTAGAACGGCAGCCAGCCCCTGGAGGGCAGCTTAACATCCCACAGCTTACCACACAGAACTCACATCAAACTCCTGCAAGCGCTCTTAATGGTCCAAGACACAAGACAACAGGAACAGTTTCATTGTACAGTACTTACATCTCCATAAATCCTTAATTTGGTTGTTAAAGTTATACATGGTCTACTCATTTTGGAGGCACATACTCACAGCTTCTTTTTATTTGTTTACTTGGCTTGATGAAGAGAGCCTTTGCTGGCATAATGGAGTATAGTATAGAACATAGGCTCTGAACATATAGTCCTTTGAAAGTTAATCAAGTCATAATGATTATTATTATCATTTTTAAACATTTATTCAGCATCTATTTGAAGCTTCTGACCATGTCAGACAAAAAAGTCAGGCAACACATCAGGCAACCGATCAGGCATTACCCTAAATTACAGCCGGGCCATTTTAGGGTCGGACTGGACATTCTTTTCCCCCCAACAAACAATTCATAAGTCATTATAATTTCAGCTCTAAAGCCTGTGAGTACGTGCCAGCAAATACATTAGGGACATGCCTGGGTTATCTCTGTGGCTCAACAGTGCTAAGATCAAAGACGCCACTGACCCAACATTCCCTCTGGGGAAGGTGGGCTAGTCAGAAGGGTCTTTAACCTCATGAGGGAGGAGATTTCAGTGGGTAATCTAAACCTAAACCTGAAAGACCATTAGATAGTGATGCACGGATTGAAATATATACCAGAATCAGAAAACATTGATCCCTGAGGAAAATGCTTATGACTGCAATGATACACAGAGACAAGCAGTGTAAAATATGGCTAAATGGACAATCTGTGAAATACACTACAATATATTCACAAATAATCAGTATAAATACTACAGATAAGCTAGTTACATGCATCACTAATGACACAAATTATGGTCAGTGGAAATATCCCTCATAAAACAATTACAAATTAATTTCTCCATTTGGTCAAATACCAATTGCAAATTGTTTAAGCTACCTGGCTTACTAAAAGTTAAACAGAGGGTGACATAAAGAGGGGGATTGGGTTTGCAGTGGCTGCTGCATTTCACTTTAACATACCATACCACCTCAAGCAATGGGAGCACCAAGTGTTTATACAGATTTACGCATCCACTTAAAACGGTGTACCATTGGATTGATGCGGTGCATTAAATGTCCAAGAATCTCCAAGTCATCTGTATCCCATATAAGGTCAAAATTGGAGACACAGAATAAAAGGGAGACCTCCAGTCCAAAATTCCACGACTAGAGAAGCAACTGGGAGTGGATGGGTTTAGACCCACATTCGCCAGTGCTGTTTTGTAGACCCTTTTATTTGCAGTTACCTAAGCAATAATGGTCCCTGGTCTAAAGGTGTTAAGCTTCCAAAGCAGGGCATATTTAAAACCTTCCTGAAGGCTTTGAAATATGCTCTCACAGCATCTGCGAGAATATAAACTTCGCTTCTAATACCACCGGATGGCTGATCGGCATTATGGTTAACCATGCTCGCCAGTTTTGGCCTGGTGTGGAGCAAGAGCCAAAGAGCATGCCAATGTGCTTATGCACCCGCAAGTTTTTCCTGGAGTTTAACTGCAGACTCATACTTAGATAGGAGTGGGAGGTATATAGAGTCGTTCGTTTTTAATGCTCTCTTTAAAACTAAAAGTAACAAGGTTTTTTTGGGGTGACCACTTTTGTTGCGTACACAAAAAAACTATTTTGCAACCTATTTCATACAGCAAGACTAAGTGGTATATGAGATCCAAATCTTGTGTTTTCGACTTAGCTGGATTTCTGTCTCTGTGACTGTGTTGATGAATAGGTTAACTTGATCGCAAAGGAGAGAGAGAGAAAATGGCAGGTTTACAAAACAACCTTTCTTCACATTGATTAAAACTCACCCCCACCCCGTTTGTAAAGCTAGGACAAATAAACATAAGGTAGAGAGACCCCAGGAGGGAGCTCGGAATGGAAGTGTGTGCTCTCTTGTGTGGCAGTTTAATACCCTGAGTAATGGCTTCTACTTCTCCCATTTAAAACAGACTCTCCCCAAGCTAGGCAATTGGAAACTAAACTTCACTTTTAAAAAATAGAAGTGAATGATTCTGTATTGATAGTACAGTGTACAGATAGTATATTGATACTATAGTGTATTTATATTAATATTTTCAGCATTTAGCAGATGCTTTTTCCAAAGCGATTCCCATTCCCTAACTACAGGGGACAGTCTCCCTGGAGCAACTTGTGGGTTAAGGGTCTTGCTCAGAAACCCAGTGGTGGTGTGCTAAATGTAGGATTCAAACCAATGACCTCTTGGTCCAGAGGCACATTTCCTACCGGCCACCCTGTATCAATACAAGTACTGCAGATGTTAAATGGAGCATTTCACTTTAAGAAAGCCAATAACACTAATAACAAATACAAATCTCAGGGTTTTTTTTTCCAAAGTTTGATTAATTATTTGATATCATAAAAGCAAGAATTCATTTGATTAGAATCTGAAGAATCCATATAACGTAATAAACCGAACCATCTAATTAATTAAGATGCTCCTGATTTGTAAAATGGGTTGGAGGTGAAATTAGTATGGAAAATCTCCAGAAGGAGGGGGTGATGTACAATGCACTCTATGTCCCCAAACTTTATCTGCTACCACTGAAGGGAAACCTCTTTCTGCACTACCTCTATGTCCAACCACATGCTTCATAATAATGGAATGCTGACAGCAGCCTGAGACTGCGATGTGGGAAACGAGAAAGCCAATCTCTGGGAAAGCCAGTGTCTTAAACCAGGGGAGACACTCTTGCGACTTGTTCCCGCCTCAAGAAAGAGTCTTTCGCCATTTACTTCTCCCAGGTGATGTATGGCAGTCTTAATGCTTGTAACTGAGGCTCAGTGGAGAGTGGCCCATTCATTTTTCCCCTCTACAGTTACATAAAGCTTGTCCCTCTTGAGATACTGATCTCCATGAGCTACAAAAGCTCTCCGTAATTTATGGGCTAGCATTTTATCGTGAGCCATGACCATTTTATTTTCCGTTCATTTCTTAATGTGTTGGCAGATCTTAGAAACCCAACCGCCATTTCCTTCCTCTGCTGAGAGAAAGAACAGGACATGGAGAAGCAGTTATACTCTTGGCCGTCCAAGGCTGCATCCCCTTTACATGATCTTTATATACACTATATAGACAAAAGTATTGGGACACATGATCATCACGCTAACAAATTTGATGACATTGCATTCAAATATATAGAATTCAATACGGTGTTAGTTCTCCCTTTACAGTTATAACACCTTCTTGGAAGTCTTTATGGAGCTTGCTTTGTGCACTAGGGCACAGTCACTCTGGAATAGAATACAGCCTTCACCAAATGGTGTCCACAAACTTAGAAACAAGGCATTGCCCAAAATGTCTTTGCATACAGAAGCATTAAGACTCTCAATCGAAGTAAGGGGCCATATTAATTCAAAAATATAGAGGTGTTTCCCAATACTTTTGTCCATACAGTGCATTATGCATGATCTCAGCCTGTACTAAAAGATCAAGTAACTTTTTAACATATTTAATAAAAAAAAGCATGAAACTTCAGAACTTTCCACCAACCACTTTACTGCAGATAAAGGGCAACTCGTGGAGGGCATTTCCTTTCAGAGGAAAATTTAACACCATGAACTGCGTATAACGGGACCCTACTATCAGTCTGAATGAAAACTACGCTATATATGTAATAAACAAATAAAATATAATAATATAAAGATGCACTGAACAATTAAATATTGTTTAGATGTTCTTTTTACCTGAAACAAGATTGAAAAAAAACTCTATAAGGTCATTTAAGCATATAATTTATGATTTCTGCACACATTCTAAATATTTAGGCACAGGGATAAAAAGGCCATTGAAAATTCTTCACTTACATGAAGTCCAAGAACTTCATGTTCCTGATACTATGTCCTAAACCACACACACAAGTCTGTACCACCTTAATGAAGAGCTGGGAGTGAGAAGTTTTAAAGATGTATTTGCAGAAAAGATGTGGGCGAATATTGACTTTGTGTTAACATTAGACTCACAGCTCTAATCCCACATGAAATAAGCAGTATTTGGACTCCAAACAAGTCCTGACGGATTGGTTACATCTGAGGTAAGCTCCCTGATCTTAAATACAATAACATCTCACTAATTCATGACTTTGACAACAAAATCCTATTTGTTCTCTAAAACAGAAACGAACAAACCGTTCTTCTGCGTTTTGGCCTGTTCCTTGAAGAGGGAGGCTACAGGTGCTACCAGCTACCACACAATGTCTATAATGTCACGCTACCAGCTGGTGTTGAAAAGAGGCGGCCTCTTTGGACCACGGGTTCTCCAGTATTTAATGCTCCTACTGGAGAGCTGACAAAACACACATTAACCAAATGTTAGCCAGCTCCAGCACATCTCATTGGCTCACGTCAGGCGGTGAAGGGTTATAAATTACTCCAACTGACAGAGGCCTAACCTAAACTTTGCACTAAAGAGAACAGTTTTCACAGTCTATAACTCCACTGGCCCTGCGAGAATGAGGACATGTTAGTAATATCACATAAGGTGGCGGGGCAGGACTTTTCTAGGTGAAGGCGGTTGGGGTGGGGATGTGGGGGTCTGGTAGGCTGGCATAACAGTTCATCCTTGAGAACTTCCAGACCGCTCTGACTTGAGACACATTTGTCATTGGCCAGAATTTTCTTCCAGCACATGAGTTTACTTTACAAACCATCCTATTACAAACAGTAAAGGGATAAATTCTGTTTACATGAGTCGGACTCCACTGGGTCATGCGAGTCTGTGTGCCACCCTCAAAGCCATGTTCGCTTTGTGATGTCCTCTTCGAAAACACAATCTGACAGAGCCAAGAGGTGCTACAGAATTGTGTAAATATACGATGCCTTTCCTTATAGGGGGAGAAGGAAAGGAAAAAAATAAGAAAAAAAAGACCAGCTTAATCCTTGTAAAAGAGGACCGCCACCTGTTCACAACTATAGTTAGGCATAAACAGGAGAATGCAAAGCTTCTGCATGCTAAACCTGCTGTAGCAGGCCTTGGCCTGAGCCAGGTCTCGAAGAAAAGGTTTTCATCACCTGAGGCCTGTCTCTGTCAAACTACCAGCCTCTGGGCTCAGACAGCATAACTGTGCTCTGCAGCTAGGATCACGCACACGTGCAAAACACACACGGTCCTCTGCATAAAAAGCCTTTTGTTTTCCCATAAAATAACAGTCACTGAAGTACAAAGAGGAAGAAAATATTTCACTGTAAATACTAAGAACATTCACGAAGTTAACAGCTTCAATTATTTCTTTAAACCGCTTAATTAAGAAAAATTATTTCATCATGCTCTCATTTGTTTGTGTTGTCAATGGCTTTCACCATGAATTAATTAAAACATTCTTGGTGAATCTGCAATGATGTTTTGGCAAACCACATGCTGATAATGCATATTTTAAACTCTCCCTCTGATAGACTGACATGTTCATTTTTATAATCGGGACACAGTCATGACGTGGAGGGTTTTGTTCACACAGTTGGCCATCGGCCAGTTTATTATCATCATGATGGTGATTATGATGATTATGATGGGTATTATTATTTAAATCAGCTGAGGAAGGTCAGAGAGCTTACGCTGCATTTAAACGCTGCTGCTAAACCTGTACCAAAAAATGGGAGCATAATTAAGAATTACTAATTGTGCAGAAACTACCATAAAACTGGCCATAAAAATGCACCCCTACTGTGCATGGTTAGTTAAATTCATGTTCATTGTGTGACTTCATAAAAACTCCATTTATTAACAGTCAAAATAATTGGTAGACTGCTTTATTATATCGATAGTTTTGATTAAAAGCCATGACTTGTTTCACAAGGACTCACTTGCCATAAACCCCCTTCTCACCAAATCAGGGGGAATAATCAATAAACAAGTTCTCATTTCAGTGAAAACGTAAGTCCAAATTAAGTCCGACAAACAAGAAAAGAGCTTTTGCAGTGTCTGCATGTTTGAGGTTCATTTATCTGGCCAACTGAGAAGTTCTGCTTTGTGAAATACCTCCCAAGTGTATTAGTACAGGCACAGGCCAGTCTGTTTATTTGTCACAGACTAAGTGCAGACTCAGAGATTGAGATATTTTTTCAAAAACAGGAGAGGGTGTGTAGGAGGTATAGAGCTCTATATGTTTCAAGAGATAAATGGAGGAGATGCATTAGAGTGGATTGTATAGACAAACGGTAAAGCTGTTTCGAGAGCTTGTTGATTGTGCATTGTAAATGTTTGTCTTTTTGTGCTTGCAGGCAATGCTCTAGATCAAAATGCTGAAAGGGTTAACAGGTAATTTGCTCTACAAGCGCCTACAATGCCTCAATGCTCTCCAAATCGTCCCATTTGTTCTAGGCAAGTGGAACGAAAAAAAAACCGAAAAAATGATTTCTGAATATTTGCATCCAACCACCGGTCATTAGGACCAATAACACATCAGCTAATGACCTTCAGTCCATAGATCAGCGTGCTAAACCCATCAGCTCTTGCCAACCACTAATAAGCTCTGAAATGGGGCCTGCCAGGCTCTGTATTGGAGCATGTGGTGCATTTCTTTCATGTTCCTTTTTTTATGGACTAGACTCAGACCTCCACGATTCCCTCTCAATCTGGTCTGGACCCACCAGCCAAGCTATAAATTACGTCACCCCTTGCTGTCAGCAAGATGAAAGTAAAGAGGCAAAGAGTATCCACTGCTGTATTGAGCTGCAGCAACGAAGGAACTATGGTGTTCCAGTCTTCCTTCCGTGTGAGAATCCAGTGTAAACTTCAAATTTCATGCTGTAAAGTGGAACAAATCTTTGTACAAGAAAAAAATTGTTAAATGAATGTGTCTACCTAATTGAGCTGTTTGAGCCTTGAACACAAGGTGTTTTATTCAGAGGGACAGAAATTTCCTGCAGAATCTCAACTGATGGAGTCAAAATGGGCTAAAGCAGAAGAGTGGGTCACCACACAAGTTGAATTAATGTTGACCTCATGCATTAATAGGACTCAAAACCATCATGACCATTCAGAGATCTCCTGTAGCTTCTTTGTTGAGTAGCAGAGTACGCTAGGTGGATTGGGACACATCTGAGTTTTTAGGGTTTGGGCTTACTTCGAATCAAGGACAATTTTAGTGTTTCAGTTTTGTATAACACCGTGCTACCAAATTTGTGGACACAGTTTTGGGAAGAAACTTGTCTATTCCTGCATGATGATAACTTCTCATGCAATATCAGTGTCTGGTCTCATAAATGAATGGGGACAAATTTCTAAAGACACTCCAAATCTTGTGGACAGCCTTCCAAGAAGAGTAACACTTGTTATAGCTGCGAAGGGAGGAAAACTAGATATTTTTTCATGTTCCTGTTGGTGTATTTGTCAAGTGACCAAATACTTTTGTCCATATAGCGCATACACTAAAGACCACTCCATGCAGAAGAACAGGTTTGCCTCTGCAATCCAAATTGAACTACTTGTGCTTCAAATTAAAAGCTAACCTAACCTGGCGCTCTCTTTACACAGGCAGGCTCAGAGAGGTCATTGGGAGCCAGGTGGGGGTGGCAGGAGCACTAAAAGCTAACACGGGTGTTGTGTCATGGTGAGGAAGTGAAAGAGTAATTTGCCTCCGACAGTGTGGACAAAACCCTGAGGGGGCTCTTAGTTTTTTAGGGCCCTGGAACGACAACGGCTGCACTGTGGCCGGAGGAGACGCAGGAACGGCTGGGCAAAGCTGGGGGGTCAGAGCAGGGGTCCTCGTTTCACAAGAAGTCCATTCTTCTTCTATTTCCGTTAGCCTAGCTAATCATACCCCCACTCAGACTGGGAACAATGATGGAAATACAGACTGGCCATTTGTCTTTCAGGTTAGGGGTGATTACATAATGATAATAATGATAAATATTTTTCTCTTTAAGGTTAAAATAAGAACGCATTCAGTGTTACTGACTTGTATGTATAGTTCTGGGAAGAAGCTTTTATTGGTATAAAAGAACATTTTATGAAGGTTTACACTGAAAGCATGTATTTATATGTAATATAATGTACTGAAAGGCTAAAATATATATATATATATATATATATATATATATATATGAACATGTATGTGTGTACACACTGAATATATCCATACACATGTACATGCATTCGCTACATGAATATATATATACAGGTAAAATGATTTCAATCTCACTGCATATCCCAAATATAATATGTAAACTGTATATACCTCCACAGTACGGTGCTTCAGACGACACAAATTAATGATGCATTAACCCCTAACTGCAATATGTTATTTGGATAATCAAGAAACTAGCAGTGTAACTAGACAGTGGTCATCTCCAGTTTGGATTTGCACTTCAGCAAAGTTGGTCTTTCCCTGCTTTTTGGGGTCGGCTGAATTGTTCGGACTACCAGAGATGAACAGTGCACTCTTCCTTCTACAATGCAACAAACAATAAATTCTGACACACAACGTTCTGACACTGTCTGTAACCGATTTATTCAGATTTATCTCATGATGGCCTGCTTTACTTGCCCTGATGTTTCTTTGGTCCTCACACTGGGAGAGAACAGCAACAGACTCCAGATGCAAATTCCACATCTGGAATTAACTCGACATTTTGTCCGCTCTCTTGTGCACAAATGAATGATGAAGCGACACACAGCTGGCCAAGAAACAACTGAGCAGCCAAATTGTCCCGTCACTTAGGGTGCCCTGAAGTGGGGGAGCTGCGATTCCTGTGGTTCACCCAATACAGATGTACAAGCAGGCATGGTGCATGTTAACCTCAAAAGACGACGTTTCATTTTCTTCAATAACTTACAGGCAGCGTTGCATTCGAAGGATAATCAGGAAATACTCTTCCGCTACACTAGTTTGAATCTGCTGCGACAAGAATTTAAGTTTTTACTTTTACAAATTTTCACAGAATTCACTTTTATATTTGTGAGGAACGTCATATTAAGAAAATTTTGTGTTTACTTTCATTCTGTTTGCTCGGCACCTAAACTGCTCTGCGTTCTCACTTTTCACTTCAGAGCGTTACCACTTCTTTTCAACCAAAGTGTCCCAAAACGCACCTCAGAAACATCTGCTTCTATGCTGACAGATGCTGGATGTTCCAAGCTACTCCTGTGCAGTTCTAACAGGAGCTGGATGTTCAAGAAGGTACTTTGATTTGAACCCCCTTGACTCTGAAAGTGGCTCAGGAAAATCAATCCTGATGAACTGTCTCCTCATTGCTTCATTTCTTTGACGTAACACTTTTACTGCTCTGTGGTCTGGCGTGACTCTACCCACCTCTAATCATAGTTTTGAAGCCAGACCCCCACAGCTCACTCGGTGGGGCCTCACACCCTTCAAGTCACTGTGCTGTGAAAACAGCAGGGCAGAGGAAAGCAAGACAGGAATAAACAATTTTTTCCCAAAGGAGACTCCCCTGTAGCTTAAATGGGTCAATAGATTATTTTGCGAATGGAAAAATCAGGCTCCGCCACGAGGTTTTTGGTAGTTTAAGAAATTAGCTTGACGCAGTATCAAACTTAAAGTTAAGGGATCTTGCCAAAGGCAAGAATGGGTCACAGTGTTGTTCTCCAGCTCATTTTCCTGGTCTGGAGATGTTTCTTTTTATGGGCTCTTCATACACTCAGGAACTGGCAAATAAGCATGAAAATTACTAAAATACCCTAACGTTTTATAATGTGGTTCTGCTTCATTCCAAGTTCCACAGTAAGGACTTTGGAGAGGGGGTCCAGTGATGGCGGCGTGTCCACTCACGTTTCAGCGTGGCGCGGTTTCAAAGAAATTTGCCAGTGATGAGATTCAAAACAATGGCCTATTTATCTTCCATGTCAGCATACTGGTACTTATGTATTGTTTTAATCACTCCTCAACTCTTCCTAATGGTTACAAGCCTTTTCCAAACAAGCATTTAATACTGGCCAGCGAAGAGGCCAAAAAGAGTCCTTGGAGGCATTGGGTGTTTAAACAGCTCTTAGGATGTGGTGCCAGAATGCCTGGAGAGTCGAATGTTGAAAACGAAGGCAAACATTTTCCTTTTTTCTTAAATTGTAAACCAAACACAGTTGAATATTCAGCACTCAAACATTACACAGTGATTAGAGGATGAGGCTGAATAATAACTGGCATGGGACAGTATTTAGTAACGCATGGCTATCAGTTCTGTAAGAGCCAAGGTCTCAATGGCGCATAAACAGCGCATCTCTCTCGGAGCGTGTTCAAATAACAGTTCTAACATGGTGTAAACCAAAATCAACATGGATAAAACCATCTGTAAACAGGCCTCAAGCACCACAGATCCAGGCCCACTGAACCAAGGCAAAAACATGATCCCTCTGACCACAGAGCAGCACGAAACAACCCTGAAAAACAGAAGTCCACCATTAGCAGTAACTGGAGAAGACACCAGGACTTCACTGTGGAAATAACAGGTAGGGAATGTAAATTCTAGCTTCTGGCTTTCAGAAGCATCTATCAAAGCTAATGCTAAGCTATAAGACGACTGAGGAATCGTGAAATTCACCAAAGGAAAAGATGGAAATAGAAAACGAGGTCTTTGTAGCTGAAGGAAAACTATATTCAAAGTTATCCACAGGAAACTCCGAGCTGCCTGTAGTCCCACAAACCCACATCATACTCACCACTAAGGCCTCGGAAAATGTGCCACTTAATAAGCTCTGATTGCATCTTGCAGATGGAAACCCCAACACGTAAGTGTGTCACAAGCACTTTTGGGCATATTTGATCACTAACCCACTGTAATTATGAGATTAATTCAATGTAGCTGTTCTACATTAACAGGGATCCTCTTCATGGAACAGAGCAGCAGAGGGTTCCTAACAAAATTCACCAATTAATCCGAGTTTGTGTGGCAGTAAGAATCCAAAACATAGTGGAATCTGATCCAAAGATCATTCTCCTTAGAGCATCTGATCAACTACATTTGGGCTATGTGGGAAAATTGCACACATTTGATTTGGTGCCAGACTCTTCCTTTAACACAGTCAGGGCTACTCTGAAGCGCCTTTGCTTTAGTCAAACTTCAACTAGAGCCGACAGATGAGAAAAACAGAAGGCTGGATGGATGGCGAAGAGAAGCTGCTAATATAGATCCCATACCGGAAATGAACCTTTCGGCGAAGAGAGGACCAACTCTCGACCCACACCAACCATGACAGAGTCTGCCCAGTGGAACCATATTTGGTTATGTTTCACCAAGGTATGAAAGGTGATATGCAAGAAAATAAAACTGAAGGATTCTAAAATAACTGCATCACATCCTTTCAGCACTCTGCAGCTCAGCGTGGAGAGCTCTGCTGTTTCTAAAATGAATTTTCAGTCTGTTTCCCAGCGTTATTTCCTCTACACACACTGCATTTTTAGAAACGAAATAAATAAAGACTCCTAAATTGTTCCTGGCTTGGTTCTTGGAGAAACCTTATAATAATTTAACCTTTCATCTGGAAACTTTCCATCATGTGGAGGTTCTTGAAAGATTCTTCACACTCCGAGATTTGAAAGATAAATCAATTGAAAGACTCTCTCAGGTTCTATGACATTGCCTTGTCTTGAACCTTATTTTTAAGAAT
Source organism: Ladigesia roloffi (assembly GCA_037577295.1). Lineage (NCBI taxonomy): Eukaryota > Metazoa > Chordata > Actinopteri > Characiformes > Alestidae > Ladigesia > Ladigesia roloffi. The sequence continues at coordinate 3,268,667 of JBBKCR010000034.1, read as the reverse complement.
GCATAAGAATGTAGTCAAGGGTGCAGTCTACCACTGCTACAAGCTTCGTCCTGCTTTGAACAACTCCAGCCCCGAGTTACCCACCCTGGAGAGGATTTGCAAATCAAACATTCCTTGTGTTATTTCTCACCCCCCATTCACCCTATGATGCACATGTGCTGCAGCACAAAACCCCGTTCACTGATGGGAAACATGTCAGGGGGCAACATCAAACAGGATCTAAGGGCCTTAACGGAGAAGGAACTGATCAAAGTGTGTACACTAAGGGCTTCTGTGTGTGGGACTGCCTGTAACAGTTGAAATCAAGCTGAGGCCGGACCAAAGCCGGCGGACGAGAGCAAACTAATCCAAACCAGAACGAGTGTGGCTACAGGGAAGACAGAAGGGTCAATCATGGAGAAGAGCAGGAGAACATGCCAGCACATTTGGCATCCCAAAACCATATGTTGCCAACTCGGGTCCCCCAGGATTCACACGCGAAAGATTTCACAATCAGAAGCTCTGGGTAAATAGTTCTATATCATCTGTAAGACCAAAACTTTGCACTATATATTTTATATTCCCTCTTTACCGTTCAACTGGATCCATATTACTTGGACAAAATTCTAGTTGCATTCACTTGCATTCAAATCTAAGAGTCAAAATGATTTATTCGTCTCAGTTTAATCGCTGATTGAAACTGACGTGCCCAAATTGGTAATAGGTTCGGCAATTTGCATAGGGATAATAACTCTCAGACTTTTTATATTTAGGATTTTTATATTTTTTGGGAACTTCTCTCTCATCTTCCTAGAATTGTGACTGTTTCTGTTTTCCAACAACAAAAATAGAACTGATGTCTTCAGTGTGAAATATATGTGAAGTATTGAGAATGTCTATGTGAGTTTATCAGAATGATTTTCTTAGCTAAATGTTACTCGCTAAATATTCAGCCAGCATTTGCTTGAATGCTGATTTATAGTTTGGAACGCAGTCATAGGATTCAGATGGATTTAAAAGAGCCCGCAATTTGGTCAAATCTATACAATGTGCTTGTTCAGGACATAGGCCATGTGTATGACTGATTTAATCTTTGGCTCCCCACGAGCAGTAATCAGTCCCAGGAATACACAGCGACTGCACTACCTATAGTGCAACTCCAATCACCCGCTGCCTCTCCCGTGGCACTGCCATGTGCTCAGCAGATGTGTGAGGAAACAAAGTCTCTGGCTTTCTGTTTTTTATCCCAAGCTCTGCGATCTGTGTAGTGGTTTCGCCTGACAATATCCTAACTATGGCTTGAACGCTCATTAATACCACGCTCACGCCAGTTTAAAGAGCACTAAAGTTATTTTTTGTGCTTGTGAAAATGTATGTATGTTAATTAGTAAGGGTACAACCATTCAAAATGGCATTGAAAAACATGCCAGACACTTCTAAGGGTCTCTCATTTAAAGTCTTTGAAGAAAAATGCCGTCAGAGATCCAAACTGGGTGCATATCTCAGAGTAAAGTGTGCAGAGCAGGGGGACAAGTAGGGCTGGATGATATCTTGGATACACTCTGTGTATCGCAAAGTGTTCTACATGTTATGTAGTAAATCGCTATATAGTAAACTTCTAGTGCAATTTTTTGTTTGAAAATTGACATAGCAATAGGAGTGATTTGGGATATATTTGACTGCAGGTTGCACTTCTATAACAGTGCATGTGACAAATAAAGAATCATGAACTTGGATCCACGTATTGATTTTAAGCCACAATGTGGGAAAAGACCTAGCTTGAATAAATACAGTTTTGTTTCATCTAATCATTTGCATTCAAGTTTAAAACTGTTCCAGAAAAACTACAAATGGTTATAAACAAGAATGTTTTAATACTTATATAACTTGCTATTAGAATCATCATACTGGTGAGATGCATCACAGAGCTTTAGAGGAAATTTATATACAATGATATACAATGCAAACAATGATATAGCCTAATTAAAGTGCAATATTTTTTATAGGACAAACAGCCCAACCCTAAAATCGATGAACGTACCCACACTCCAACGACTGGGTCTTTTTTTACTAAAGTTGTTTATAAATACTAAGGCCTGATGCATCAACATACTAGCTTATGATTTGTAATTTCAATTGGGACAATTGTTTTGATGAAGTGAAGCAAGTCCTTCTTATTTCTACATTTAAAAACTGTATGGAAATGTGACACAGCCATATTGTATTAAACTGAATAATAAATATGCATCATTGTACCCCTATGTTTAACCCAAACCTGCAGTAGAGCAGTAGTCACCAACCCGGCTCTGGGGGATCTACCTTACTGCAGACTTTAACTGGCCCATCTGATTATAGCCTTCAGAAGTCTTCCATTTAGTTAACAAGGTGTGTTTGGGTTGAAGGTGAAACCTGCTGGAAGGAAGGGCTTGAGACCACTGCTACAGAGACATTAAATATTGGCACTGCACATGATTGTTATGTGTATGTCTGTTGAAGGTCCTCTTATTAACTGAGCATTTGTACATTTTTACAGAAATTAGGGTTTCAAATCAGACAAGGAGCTTCATTAACAAGTTCAGCCACTGAATACACTGTGCACCATCCCTTAATTCACTTCATCCACTTAAGAACCACACCGAGGGTCTGACTTTATGCAAACATTGTAGTGAGTACTTTGGAGGAACAGCAATGCTAAACAAACAGGCACTTCTCTACATATATTTCTTCATCTCTTTCTGCACTTTCTGGGAGAGATGCTTTTTCCAAGCCAAACCTCTAAAGACAGAAAAGTCCCACCATTGACAGTCTTAAAGATAAAGGATTCAAAACAGGGATGTAATGTCACTTTTTGTTCCCTGAAGTGAACCCCTCAATCAAAAGTATTCTTCTATGACTGGCACCTGTATTTTACACATGACTGTGCAGTAGGAATGCCTCTAACTTTTTATATGCTTTTTATTAAGTCCCTCTGATGGTTTTATGTCCAGAGCATCTGCTACTTGGCAATAGGACACATCAAGTTTGCTCAAGTGACTCACTTGATAAACAACTGTGTTGTAGGTCCAACCACAACTAAACAGCACGTTTGAATCTTAATCCAATTTCTCTCATTCTATAACTTTGCCAGAGTTGTTCATATGTTCTAAACACCCTTCATACGCAGCAAAGGTTTTGATTTGCTGACAAAAGCCATTACAGATGTCAGATGTACTGGAATGAATTCAGAAACGCACCAAGGCTAACGAACATAGTGCTTTTCCCCCCTTTGCCTGCCCTCTCCTAGCCCTTACTCTAACCTCCCCAGACTTAATAAGCCCAGACTCAGATCAGATAAGGCCCGTTTCCTCTGATTTTATCCTGACAAAACTGGAATGGAATAGACCACATACTGACATGAATTACGAATGAGAAAAAAAACAAACAAAACAACACCAACAACAACAACCCTCTCAAAGCTGAGGTTAGACGAAAGCATTTACGGTCTAGAAGTCGCCAGAGGAAGTCTTTACTGTCCGTGAACAACCGCAATTAAACTTAAAAGGGCCCGACATCTCCCCTCCCACCCACTGCTCTTGTGTTCAGCGAACACAACAACTAAACACACCGCTGAAGACGTGCAGTGAATTTAGTCTGGAATGCACTATGCAGAACTTACAGAACGTCAGTCAATCATCTATCACCAGACCAGCCTTTACCAAATGAGAACACAGCGAGTAATTGCATATTTTAGTTGGAACCCTGTTATTCCAAAGGCTGCCGTACATGGTTGAACGACTGGGGGAAAATCTCTAATTGCAATTTTCTGACCACAATTGCGACTGCGATTTGAAAGAAAAGCCTTCGTATTTGCCAAGAGCACCAGCACATATATTTTTGAGGCCTGAATACTGCAATTCTGTGACCCAAGTATTATTACATTTTGTTATTTTACATTCCTCCAATGAAACTGCACACAACAGTGAATAATTAAACAAAAATAATGAAAACTGCATCTCTTGTGAGAAAAATGATACGATTGCTTTTGTGACATAAAATAAAGAAACAAAAAGCCACAAACAAATCAATGATTCTTTACAGTGTTTCTGGGCATGTTTTGTTCAATCGAGTTAGCCATGGATCTAAAGGCTGACATAACACCGGACTGAACAACATATTTTTTAAAAATACATGAAAACTGCATCTCTTGTGATAAAACGACGATTCTGAATTGCTTTGGTGACATATAATAAACATGCAGTTAGTGTTTTATGCAACATGACTCTTTGCAATGCTTAAATATGAAAGCCCACCAACAAACCAATGTTTCTTTACTGTGCCTCTGTGCTTTTTTGTTCAATCAAGGTAGTCATGGAGCTAAAGTCTAAAATAACACTAGACGGTCTTGTTCCATGTCATGTTATTCATTCACCAAAGCAATTCTAATCTATTGCACGCCAAATCACAATTGAAAGGTGCAGGAATAAAATCCCAGCACTAGTATTTTATCCTTATCGCGCAGCTCTATTCCAAAAGGTCTGCTGAGTCAGTGCTAGGAGCAGGTTTTACAGTTGCAGTAGCCCCTGTCCAGGCCTGTAAGGAATGCTAGGCTAGTAATGGCTTTCGTTTATAAATTCCTATGCTCGAACTGCAGATACAGGTAGTATATAGCCAGATACGAGCCCTGTCCCAGACAGTGTCTCTTATAACTGCAGTCCTACATCTAACAGCCCTGGCCATGAATGAGGCCATTGAATGAAGCAGAGCCAGACTGCTCCATCTACAGGGGCAAAAGCGGACCGTCTGCTAAGCCTCATCCCTCTCTCCTCTCTGCTAAAATTTCTTTTAAATAGGTGTTTTTCTCCTCCTCCCCACCCCCAACTTTCCTCCCCTCCTTCAGGTCCCTTTGTTCTTTGTTGCCTTCCATCGCTGGCCACGTCAGACCCCCGTTAACAGCCTCATCCCTGCCCACCTTTTCACTTTCAGTCCTGCAGAGAGTGCCTTATGGCTCTGGAAAACAGCCTTCTAATGAGGTGATGACCCTAAAAACGCAGAAGGGCTGGATGGGTGTGTCAGATTTAAAAACCCTCACTAGTTTAATAAAGCTAAACTCAGTTAAGTACAGTCGTGTGCAATTGTCTGGGTGTCTTGATCAAGTGACAGGTTCTGTTGATTTTCTGAGAATAAATAAGTACCCCCTCTACAGAGAACACACTACTGTGCACTTTAATTGCTGTTTATTTGGAGACGTGGACTGTCTGAGGATAAAAAAAATACACTTACTGTTTAAATAAAGTCTATAAATAAAGTATAGACTCCATCCAAGGCTTCCTGCTCACTGCTACAGCTGTTTTAAACTACGCAAGATTTGCGGAGCAATGTTAGCAATGTTGTGCACAAATAAGCCTGGCAAATATGCTGGAAATTTTGCAATCAATTAGAAAAGTGGTTTAATTTAGGAATTAAGTGCCACTTTAATAGGAAAAAATCCATACTCCCATTTTGAGCCCATGCGGCGACTATTTAGACAGAGTGTGCTGTGATAAATACAGTATCTAACCAGCACGTGTATTGTATTGACCAAATACTCCACCCAACAAAGCGCAGCTTTAAATGCTGCTGACGTCATTCTGATGCTCTCAGTGGACCACACACTAGCGCAATAAATTAATCACTGCTGTCGTATCCTACCCAGCCGACCTTTCATGATAATACCAAAGACTGGGATAAACAGTCCCGAAACCACCATGTTTTTTCTGCTTGTAATATCATAATTATTTCTGTTTCCATATACACAGAGCCCTGTGGTCGGCCTATGCTTAGATTTGCTGCTCTATTGTTTTCATAGCACATGCCTCTCCAACTTTAGGAGGCTTCACTTGTGTATCTTTCAGCACCTCACGCAAAGTTTACAGTCTCTTCCAAAGCTCCCAGAGGTACAGTACTCACATAAACACCATGGGATTGGGTCAGCATGACAGGAATTAGGAGGCAATCTCAAGCACCTGCAAGCTCCGATCACCCGGGCTGCTCTCGGGTCAGTCAGGACACTTTGCACTCTCAGACTTGAATGAAGTCCAACAGATACCAACTAGTGGGAGAGTGATGGTGAAATATTAATCATGCACTGACCACAGAGTGCCAGAAATGCCACGGTTACACACCAGCCAGCAGGGATGATACAATTCACACTGGATAAGGATATTATGACTATTCAAGCTTGTCTACACAATAGTTATTTAAACAGTCCAAAAAAATTGGATCCAGTCAGCCGTAGTAGTAGTAGTCAAAGTAATAGTGGTAGAAATAGTAACAACAATAATTGTATTTAGTAGTAGTAGTAGTTGTAGAAGTAGTAATAGTAGTAGTAATAGTAGT
>JBBKCR010000034.1:3247918-3261219 GCA_037577295.1 Ladigesia roloffi | reverse complement strand
GTAGTAGTAGTAGTAGTAGTATTATTAGTAGTAGTAGTATTAGTAGTAGTAGTAGTAGTAGTAGTAGTAGTAGTAGTAGTAGGACAAAATTATCCACACTGGACAGATTTTTGGTTTTAAACCAGACTCCTGAAGCTTATAAAAGACTTATAAAGGCCAAAATTATGCGCTCTTTGTAAAGAAACATGTAGTTGTTTAATGTTTAATTACTGATACCTACAGAAAAGCACAGTCTGGAGTAATATGAATAAATTGATCACAATAACACACAATAAATATTCTTGTATTGACCTACTAAATTTATTTTCTGAATGAACCACCACGGCACTTATAATAGACAACGGTCTTGAAAAATGGTAAGTTTGCCCAAAATTCAACGACTGTATTTAAAGTGCGATCACTTGGGTATTGTGATGTACTGTTATACGCATCCTATGAAAGCATGCTATCTTGCTAAGCATTATATTTTTGTCACCCTCATCCACCTCCACCACAACAGTATCATAGTCGAGGTCACCAAAGATTTCAGTGAAAGCTTTACTGTGTGGGTAATAAAAGGAAGGTCTCAAAAACAAGGCACACGAAGTGCTTTGAAAGCAAGGCCATGAGTTAAGTGTGAAACGAGTAGGGTTTCTCCAAGCAACAGCGTAGCTTTGATCACACACTTGCTAAAAATGCACAGCCAAACCACACTGTAACTGATACACGGGGAAGGCAGCACGGCCTCTCTGAGATCTAATTGGGCCTTGTTGAGGGACAACTTTAAAGGGTCGCTCTGGTGTGCATTGTGTTAGAAGCAATGCCCCTAGTTTCCTGAGGTTTGCTCAAGTGTTTCTTTCAGTGCCAGGAAACAACAAAAGCATCACCCAGTGAAAACAGCTCCACACACTATGAAGAACAGGATATTTCTGTAAGACAACTGGAAAACCCTAATCAGGGCCAATAGGAGGCTCGATAGATGGCGTGCAAAAAACAATCACTTGCGGATTCAGCGATACTGAAGCAGGCACTGAAAATGAGGGCATTTCTTTAGAAAGAGCAAGACTCATCTCAAACAATGTTTCAGAAAACAGACCCTAAATGTGAAGGACATAAGGCAGAACAGATTTCGAATGGGTCCTCTTTTTTGTTAGCAACAGGACTAGCAGCCAAATGGATTGGACTTTTGGGCGCATTTTCAAGCCAGACTCAGGTCTGCTTTTTCTCAGCAGGACATCTGGATGTCGTTTCTACCTATGCAAACTGCTTTTTAATTGCAGCATTAATCAGATGTCCAATGCGCCATTCCAAAGGTCATCCCATAAAGGAGGTGTTTATTTGATGAGCCCTTGTCATAACAGTGTTAAGGTGTTCAGGCTGGGCAGAAACAGCTCGCTAACATTAGATCTGGGCTTATTAGGCAATTACAGCACTTCGAAAGGAGAGAAAGGTTAAAATATCTCGAGTCTCGCCATCTCTAATTAAGACCCAGATCTACGCAGTAATGACTTCCTCTTTAAAAAGTTATTTGTTTTGTTCTTAAAAGATTTGGGTAAGTCCAGCGTTAATCCATTGAGCTGTTGGTCCGAAGCCCCTGACGTGGAATTCTCCCTCTCAACTAAACTTTAAACCAAAGATTGAAACTGTTTCTCATGGGTCTGCCCCACTCAATCCTAATAAACTTAAGAGGTCAATCAAAGTCCCTGTCAAACGCCGGCATGGGGGCAAATCTCGTTTGGAATCAGCGGCAAAACCCCCAAGGCAGCCTTCAGTCACAGGCGCAGATGTCTTCTCCTCGTTATTTTCAGGGCTGCCGAAGTCGGAGAGACTAGGGCTCCCACTGGGAGAACCGCAGGGTCCCATACCAACCTCCCGCTCAAAAGGAGGAAGCAGGAAACTACAGAGGAAAGAGGGCTCGGCCTCGCACAGTCAGCGTGCTCAGAGTAAATCACCATGGAGACCCGAGCACGAGCATGGTGGGGGCTGATTTAGTGTGGTCTGCTTAATGGCCGCTCGGTGAAGAGATCCATGGGGGCCTGCCAGCATTTACAGCTGCCGAGTTCCCCCCGTCGACTCGATATACCTGTAAAATAAATAGACCATGGTCCACCTCGCTAAGTACTTCAGCAGACACTGTTTTAAAAAAAAGGGAGAAATGTTATTGGGCTTCTCTGGGCAGGCAGGCCATGGGAAGGTGTGATGCTAAAAATGCCAAAAGCCTGTTCGCGAACCCCTAAAATGTGAGGAATCTTGGCCACATCAGGGCTGTGAAAAATTCATTCCTGTAACTGACAATTACTTCTACAGTCATATTTATCAACCATTTTCCCTCTCATTCTGCCAATGCTACATAATCTCTTTTTTTTAGCAGTAAGGTATACAGATATTTAAAAATAAAACAGCAGCACTGGTTTGTTATTTCTTGTCATGGTTTATGTCCTGAGTTCAGAATCAGAATCAATTTCAGTGGACAAAAGCAGCCCTTTCGGATTGAAAAGAGAAACACAAAGTGTAATTTGTTAAAATCACAATCTTTCAAAAGGAATGAACTCCAGACCGGGACAAAAAAAAAAACAAAAAAACATTTGGATACCTAGTGCTATGTTTCCCATGCATAGGAACTACAAGTGAGTGAATACCTCTAGTGTTGTATGCTTTGAGGTTTTGTCAAAAGAAGTTTTGTAACCAAACAATTTACACCATGACCTGGAGACTAAACATCATGTGCATGCATCTCAACTCTGAACTGAGCCAGACCCCAAATTTCCAACAATCTTAGTTGAGTCATATAAGCGACTGGCGCAGACACGTCTGAGGTCAGCTACGTGGGCCGCAAATTTACAAAAGGTTGGGAAACCCTACTGCAAGGCATGATATAGCTGTGCTTTGATATATTTTAATAGAGAGTAACACAGTTTAATTATGAATATTCTTTTTGACCAACAGTTGGTCTTCAGCATTCTACTAAATGATTAACAACAACCTAATTACCGCGAAAGCAACAACCATATGTCTTGCTATCCCCCTCGTGCTACCTGGTGCCAATGAAAAAACGAACATGCTCCCAGGTAACCCACCCCCTGCTCTCGTGCGCTGCCTTGAGCTCTGGCTTCCTGTAGGGTTTAACCCAATGCTGCCTTAACTAGGCCTAGTGTTTTCAGAGCTTTCCGGCAACTTGGTCACTACACAGTCTAAAGGAGGGGTTTCTGGCGGTCATATTTGGACAATCGTCACCAGGCTGGTGGGTCAAGCCCTAAAAACAGCTGCTTCAGTTTACCTCACATCAGAGGCAGCCAATAGCAAGAGAGCATGATCTCGTGCAGGCGTTATCCAAATAGATTAGCCACAGCAGGGAGGGGAGAGCACCATAATTGGCCCAGATTCTGACATACTTTGGATGTGAGCTGCCATGGTCTGGAGGATATCTGAGGGCTGATTTATCACTGCCTCATATCTGTCCATCTGTGAGCAGGCTGCTGGAGGAGGTCCTGGTTGACACAGTATTTGAAAACTTATTCAGTTTGCCTAAGATGTGTGTGCACCAGTGTGGTGAACACAGGGACCATCTCAGAACCAACAAATTCATCTAAAAAGTTTGTGAACAAAAGACGTGACCTCTCTCAAGATTTGTGATTTTTCTCACTCACTCACTTATCCGTTTAATCCTCACTAGCGGTCGCGGGTACCCGGAGCCTATCCCAGGGCTAACGTTCACACACAGGGTCAGTTTAGAATGGGACAAAGCAGAGACCCCAAAAGAAACCCATGCCATTATGACGAGAACATGCAAAATCCGCGCGAACGCACACGCACGCACGCACGCACACACACACACAGGCAGTATTTGAACCCCCAACCCTGGAGGTGTGAGGTACAGTGCAAACCACTGAGCCAGCAAGGGGCCAAATCTTTGTAGTTATCATATATAACGTTTTCATAATTCATTCAAAATTTCATTAAAAATGTACAGAAAAATTAATTTGTGTCAAATTATGGCAAAATATTAAACACTTTGTCAATCCGAGCACTCCTAGGGTAAAAAGACCCCAAACAGTTCAGCACTCAACCATTAATACTTCTTGTTACAAAGAAGCATTTTGTTACTGCACAGGCCAAAGGTGATGTTTTATCCATTTTATTTTAAATGAAAATCAAACACAGATGTATATGCTGAGAGACATATTCATGACAAATGTCGGTAAGTCATTAATCGTTAGTTTCTGTCCAATAAGTCACTGTCATTCAGAATATATACGAGTGTGTATGTGGATATGCAAATGTTCTGGCATTCACAAACTCACAAAAACAATATCAAAACAGGATGTCTTTCCATATATGAACCAAACATTTCCCATGATATGATGCCTTTCAATTAGATACACAACATCTGCAGTTCAGCAGTCTTCTGTCTCGTAATCACAGAGACCAGCATAACACGCAGGTAAACACATAACCAAAGGTCAAATAAACCCCACAAATTATGGGATGTTATTGAATGTGTAACAATAGCAGCGTGACAGACAACAGATATACGGTGTGTGCATTTACACACACACTTTCCCTTCAGCTGCTGAAAAATATGACGCTTTCATAACTGCAGTGCATCAAAATGACAGATGGTTTCAGTTATTATGAAAGACTTCTCAGCTTGACCAGCAGGGCTCACTGTCTACGCCTAATAGCCTTCTATATCATGTATGGTGCAAATAAACCGCACAGGCCATTCCTCAGAAAGATGGACATGAGAAGATGTCAAAGGTGGTCCAGGCTAAACACCGCCTAAGGCAAAAGTGCTCAGAATTCTGGGGCCATATAGTGAAACACACTGAGCCACTCTTTCACTTCTGATCTTAAAAGTTTCTTTGAGCCTTAGTTTTTGTTGAAAATCCACCCTTACTGCAGCGGATATCTTATAAACTGAAAGCGTTTCATTTGAATGTTTAAACTGGCTTGATCACTCATGATCATCCACTATTTATTGTTTCTTGGGTTCATTTAAGAAGAAAGTTTTACAGAAACAGCAGGAGTTGTAACCGCCCATTAGTGAGCTGTTGTTAAGTCTAAACAGAGTTTCTGAGGGCTTGTTCACATGGAGTCTAACAGGAAGAAATGAGGAATTTTGCAATGAAATGTTAATGTAAATGTATTTGCCCCAGGGAGGCTGTAGATCTCTGTCCTGGCAGAACTTGTCATGGTCCTCCTGTCTGCCCCATAAGCCCCGGCACGCTTTCGGAACTGGGAGCAAAACCACAAGTCCATTCTGCGGTCAGGGCAGAGAGGATTTACAAATCTGGGTAGAATCTGGGTAAAACTGGGACTTTGGTCTGCAACAAAAACAGAAAAATGTCATTCCTAAGCATTCCTAAGTACAAGGTTTTCTAAAAACTGCCCAAAGTAGCCATAAAGCAGCCTTGTGTGGTAAACGGGGTTTTCCTCTAGACTGCTGAGTTCGAAGGACTTAAGCCTGGGTTTGACTCAATTTATTGAGGAGACAGTATCGTACAGTTCATCATTATCTCTTGTTAGACACGGCGGCAGGGCAGCAGAAGTCAGTGTTTATTCTAAGCAGAAAAACCCATTAAACACTGGACACTACAGGGAGACCCTGCCTAATCCACTTATAGCCTTCTTCCAATTTCGTTCACACACTTGGACACACATTTTATCTCATTCTTGCTATTTTGGAGGGTTTTGTTTGCAGCAATAGTTGGTATCATCTGGAATACTTGAATGATAGACAATCCTTTATCTCTCATCATTTAGTGTTAATTACTGCAGGTCCCTCTGTCATTTAAATCTCATTGAAGCTCATTATACTAATTGACACGTGTTATTGTTTTTGCTATCCAGTGTCGACCCAAGAATTTTGGTTCCTTTCAAGGTTTTTTCCTGCTGCTCTGAGGGAGTTTTTCCTTGCCACTGTCCCCTTCCACTCTGGAGGCTTGGATTTCTGTCAAGCTGCTCTGAGAACACATCCATTGTGAAAAAAAACAATCATGCCGAGACGGTTTTACTCTGATCACACGTTTAAACAGCTCATGTATCTTTGTATGTGTCAAAATCATTTACATTTTCTTGAAAACAATTTAAAAATATTTAGCAGCATTAATGTACAAAGCACAGATCGAGTAACCGGTAACCGGACGCATGCGAAATGCTGCCTTAAAGCTCCAGGCCTGCAAAACTCAGGATGGAATAAATCAGAGTATCTGGCCATCGGAAAGGAGAAGCTTTAAACCGATCCTTAAATGCAGCATGGAACATTTACAAAAAGGAGTCAAATCAAACATGGGGAGTCCAAGTCTGCTTTTTCTTTCAAGAATTTGATGGGTTCATAAAATGTTTGAATAATTTCTCCCAATTTATGAGAGGTTATGACGTGCAACCCATCCGCTGATCCATTTCCAACATTAACATCTAGGGAATATTAAACTTGGACGAACAACAGAGCTGACAGGAAAATCCAGCTCTGGTATTGTTCAGCACTTTAATGAGAAAAGCATGTCCCCGGTAGAACATAAAACCTTACACTCACCTATAAGCTTTAATTATTCAGGTCTTATTCGGATTAACCTTGCACACGCCTTTGAGGATCGTTCACTCTGGACATACTGAAGTACTTCAGAATGTGGTCATATGAATGGTTTAGCTAGAATTATGAATAATAATTGTCAACCAGGAGGAAGAATTTCTAATAAGCAAGAGTGTTCTGTGCTAAGACCCATGTAAACAGTATTTTCACTCAATGTAGTTTTCGTTGTCGTTTTTGAGGGATCTGGTCTTAAGTGATATTTAGGAAGCATGCATGATAAATAGATTAATAAATAATAATAATATTAAAATCACTCACCCAATCACTAAAGCCATGGTGTGTGTGTGTTTGTGTGAGTGTATGCGTAAAGATAAAGATGGCTATAGTGTTGATTTTGTCTGTAAAACTTGGGGTACAGTGAAATGGTGTAAATCTGGAGTCTTCCCTGAGCAATTCCCTTAAATAGAAATTGCACTGATTTAATGACACTTCAGCATATTTTAACATTAAAGTTAAAAATTGTCATTCAGTGTGGTTTGATTTGACATGTTCTGCTCCACAGAAACTTACTGAGCCACAGCAGTGGTGAGAGGAACCAGACAGGAACCAGATGCTTAACATCCCCTGGATACAGCACAAACGGTTACAAATATGCCCGAGTCATAGATTTACAATAGATTTAATACATTGGGGGGCCAAAATTATCTCCAAAGAAGACTAACTCCATTACTGCACCACTTTCAACATCGTATACACAAACTCGGAACACACATGTAAGTTAATCAGTCATTTTGGAGGCTACATTTGAGAATCTGTAAGTCTGCACATTTCTCTGAATGTCTTCATTTACAACCAATGACTGAATTATATAGCAGTTTTTGTGGAAATCCCCTTTAAGTTGGTTTTACACAAATGCTGATTAACCTCTAAAACCTTTGTATCGCACCTATTTAATGCACTGGCTTGAATTATTAACAGAGACAAAACTTGCAAATTTAATTAAGCTATGATTAAGTGTGATTCCCGCTTATCTGCAGATTCGGATTCCAGGTTGTAGCTCAATATTGATAAAGAAATGATTTGTTTCATTTGATTTTAGCACTGAAACTGCCGCCAGTCACCGCACTCCGCCAGGCCCACTAGATTAGTGTTACACCAGAGAACATCCCAGTTCCAGCAGTACAGGCCATCGCTTTCACTTAAAAATTCTAATATGTGAAACATGAACAAAACCTGATCTTCGCCAAGCACCGCCTGCTATTCATCATTCACATTAGGAGGACAGTCGACTTAACAGAACAATGTGTTAAAGTAATTAACACATCGCTCCAGCCCTTAGCAGCAAGAGTGTACAAACCCAGGAGAAAATATGTCTCTGAGGTAGCCAAAAGAAATGTGTGTGTGAGTGAGTGTGAAAGTGAAAGTGAGAAGGTAGACTTAACTGTTTTTCATCCTTTTAATGACACATATGAAAGACATTTGTCATTTATTTGGCCTTCATTTGCCAAAATAACTCCTCTCCAGTCTGGCTCCAGCAGCTCATATAACTGTATTCATCAGGACACAGGACCAAAACTGATCCCACATCAGCACATGCAGTCCATAAAAGATAAACACATACCATTTCCCCAACCAAAACCCAAACTCTAACGCAGCTCAATATACTCAGTGTTCTTCCACCAGATGGAAGAAGTGTGGACGTCCTGCTGGTGTAGATGATGTGAGTCGAGTTTACAGTCAGTCTGGCCATTGATGAGTGTCAGGGAGCATGAAGCAGTGCCAGTGTGTATGGCAGCCATTTCAGCCTCCACTAAACTTCAACGATCCCTGCACAGCCCCACTGGCACTCACCCACACCTTGGCACTGTAGGCCCGGCCCAAATTGCCAACAGCAACAAACCTTTCCGCATGTGTCACTATTTTTATTATCAGCCTCTGCCTGTGCTTTTTCCTCAGACCTAGTACAATTCTAGACGTTCCTGCCGTACCTTTGCCTCAGCCCGCGAAGGAAAAAGTTCTTGGTTTTCCCCTTACCTCAAATGCATCTGATCTGCCAAGACAGGTTCACGTGGTTGGTGAGGCTGTAAGGATGTTTACACCTTACATCAGTATGCTTTTAACAGGCTGCATTCTGGAAAAGCCAGGTGTAAACACACCCAGGATACACTGTAACTGGATCACCCAAAACACACTGGGAGGCAGTGGGAGATGGATCTTGACCGTATTTAACATAATGTAAATTGATAGTTGTCCATATCCATGTACAATTATGTAAATGGTGATGCATAGGTAGTGTGTGGATTATCATTAAGAAGAAAACGCAAAATTTCTTCATCACTGCATCACCACCCTACCATAGTATTTCAGGAAATGGCCATTTATGCAAGGAAACTGACCAAAGCACAACAGTATGAAATTATCTGCATTTAAACCACTGAAACAGTGGGCAGCCAACAATGTAGCGCCCCGGGATCAAGGGTACCTCAGTGGTGCAACTGGCAATCCTGGGATTTGAACCCACAGTCTTGAAATCTCAGGGGAAACTCCCTAACCACCAGGCCACCAGGAGAAACAGCAGTGCTGATCCAGTCATAATGGTTGTCCCCAACTCCAGGTCTTTTAGCGAGAAGTTGCATCATTTCAAGGCATCAAATACACTCTTTTAACCAAACAAGCCACTCCTGTAGCTAACCGTACCTGTAACCCCATTCGTAAAAGTGAACCAATCACAGTAGCCAACAGGAACATAGTCCATTGCATTAAGATTACAGTAGAAACAACAAACCTAACAACCACATGATAAGGGCATCTTAACAAGACAAGCAGGTCATTATGGGTACACCACCGACAGAGACTGGGCTAGCTCCCCTTGGGGGGAAACTGTGAGCTGATTGAACCCAAGGACACAGTGGAGGAGCCACTTGGCGGACACAATAGTGAGGGATTGAGTATCTCCAGAGGCAAAGAGTGAGACTGTAGAACAATCTATCTGGATGTGCTGATAATGGCCCTCTTCAGTCACTGGCTCTGTCCCACAGATTACAGAACAAAGGGATTCCTTTAAGCATCCTGACATGTTTAAGTGTCCCCTTGGCATGAGCTCTGTAGCTTGATCCACTGAGAGTCAAATGACAGCTTGGTGAATGTAGTACATCACTTCACAAAGCCTTTCACAAAAAGTTTCAAAATAAACCCCCGACTTACCTCCTGGCATATCCCAAACCAACCCACCTGCATATGTATCTATGCAGCTACGCTTACTTACACCATACGTTTAAGAAGTGTTTCAACCCAGACAGTTTTTTCGATGCTGTACTGTACAGGTCAACCAATCCAAACAGCATATAGATACGCTTTAGAAGGCAAGGTAACAAAAACACTAAGGTAAAAGCGTGGCTGTCAAATGTAAAGAATGAAAACATATGAAATAAAACATGACTTTTCACATAAAAGCAAATAATAACAAGCGTTATGCATAAAAAGTGTTAAACCTGTTAAAACATTTAAAAGGATGAAATCTTTCTGGTAAATTTGGACAAAACTTATAATACATAATACATTAAAAAATATGCATTGATACACTTGAAGAATTAAAGAGATAACTGTATCAAGATAACATTTTATTAGTGAATGAAATCACTCATTTTAAATTAATCAAGGATCTGGGTTATTCTGACTTTAGTCTCTGCAACTGCTACAAAATCCCATCAAAGTGTGTTATTTAGCGAAAAATAAATAGGTGGCAAATGAGGCCAAGACGCTGAAAGGAATGGAAAATGAAATGGTTTGAGAAGAGCATGGTGTGAAAGCATCATCTGTGATCAAGGAACTTCATTTTAAAAAGTCAAGAAAAAGGGAAAAGCAAATACCCAACTAGCTAGATCTAGCTAGATTGAGGGAACAAGACACTTGTCTGTCCAGAGAGGCCGTTCAGCGGGTGAAGCTCCGCTTCCCCAAGTGTGAAGCTGAGCTTTCTGTTAACACTCCACAGCATGAAAAGCCCAGTCATCAGACAGCCTGTAGAAAAGGAAAAAACCAAGTGCGGCGCCTGGAAAAGTGCTCAGGGATCCATGATCCTGTTATCCTGATCGCTTTTCCAAAGAAAAGATGCGGCTCAGACTCGCAGCGCTGTGGCCACTGTCAGTTTAATCGGGGGGGTTAGATGCATCGCAGCTTGGGATCAGCTCCTGCTTACATTAACAGTTCTGTTTTTAAAGGGCCTAAACCCCAGGAGCTCCCAACCGCCAGCACTCGATTTCCCCTCATCTACAGACAACATGCAGCTCCACTGAAATGGAATACTTTCACTGTGTTGTTCGAGCCCGATGATTAAATTGCCCTCGACTGCCTATTATTTTCATTTGCCGGCGAGAGAAGGAAGGGATGGCGACATCGTCTTGTGCTTTTGAGGTAGCTTGGCCTGCACGCGGTTTGGACAGGTGGATAAGGAACACAAGCGCGGCGACTGCAAGCGCCAAATCAAGCTGGAACACGAGCTCGAGGACACCGAGCGGGGAGACAGAAGGTAATGAGGCCTTACTTCGCCCAGACTCTACACTAATGGTTTTACTGAACAACGACAGGGAAGTCAAGCTATACATCGGCACCCAAGCAGGCCTGTAATTTACTACACTGAGTCACTGTCTCCCTCCAATAAAGAGGAGCCATGCCACACAGCGAAAGCATTCAGTGCTGACTGGTTTTCCATTGTAGTCTGCTGAATGGGACGATTACGTGATGATTCAGGTGCAAAAAGAATCAAAAGGCAGGCAGCCCCTGAGGGTCCACCTGCTTACACTCGGTTTAATAATACAGAGCTGTTCCAGGGGCCGTCCCTGACTAAAGGTTTTTGTAGTCTGACAAAGCGCAGCCAACCTCACGAAGTGCTAACAAATATGGAAACATAATGGAAAACGAGATGTTTAGCTATGCATGTTATTTTATATAATATTTTTATCACACTAGGGTCATAGGCTGGCAACGATTTGGCATACCAGTAACATGCACACTTCAAGCTGTGCATCGCAGTCGTACTCTAAGACAAACACTGTTTGCAGAGTTTACATTCCACCTTCTCGACATGATCTTCCCAGATTTCAAACTACACCCACACAAGCATTTCTTTGACTGCCATAGAAATAACTGTGCAATTCAGTCCATTTTTTATTCATTGTAGCTACAAAAGTACAGTCCTCAGCAGCAAAATTGTCTTCCTGGATGTCCAGCTGAAATAAACAATCATCATTCACTGCTGGCCTTCAAAGGCATTATTAACTGACACCAAATAAACAAGCATTACTCACCACTGCCCTCTAAAGGTTTTATAGCACTGATCAAAGGAAGATTACATTTGCAAGAACATTTCTCATTCGATGCGTTTGCTGCTTTTTCTTTAGGAATTTGCAGATGAAAACCATCCAGTTCACATTGCTTTGTGCAGCAAATGCGTCTGACTGTGAAAACAAACAACTGTGGGAGAAAACTGGTCAGCGTGAATGACTGTAGAGGCTGTTGGGTCTCCAGGACCAGAGATGGAAAACACTGAGCGGATAAGTTGATGAGTCTGAGATCAGAGAACAATTCAGCTGCATGAATGTAGTTTGGTGGAAAAACTCAAAAGTTTTCGGTTCTCTTCAACAGAATATGCTGGTAGAATATTTGCAGGCATGAGAGCTACATGAGCTGCCAAATGAGCTGACCAGAACAAGCTTCAGATGACATGATCAAAATGGAGTGATTAAAAGAGCAATTTATCTAAAAACACCAGTGTGGAATTGTTTAAATTGTTTTTTTTTTTTGTTTAAACCTATCTCCAAAAGCAATGAGATGTAAAAATACACTAACGTTAGAGAGCACAGTACCACACACACACACACACACACACACACACACACAATCATAACAGGCCCATTTTTCTTCCTGTGCGCTCTTCAAAAGGACCTGCTCCCCTTGCTTGTTTTTCAGGATTTCAAATCCTAGAGGAGATTATAGGCTTACAACTCTAACCGAACTAAACAAACATAGAAATGGAGTCAACAACACCGAGGCTGTTTCCGCAGAGTAGAAATAAACGTCCATCGGCTGCTTGGGATTACAACTTCGTGAAGAAAAGCACAAACATGGAAATGAACTGTGTGACATGAAATACATCAAAAGAAGTCATGTAGAAATGAGCAGGAGTAAAACAAGTAAAGTGTTGGCAGGCACAAACCCTCTATAAGGGCTCGCTTTAAACAGAGTTGCCCTCCTACACATCGTCATCTGGGTTCTATTAATTGGCCGAGTTAGGGGCTGCCTACAGAGCCCGCGTTTAGCAGGGGGTTCATGTGAAATCAGATAGAGCTGAGGTGGAAAAGGCAGCTTAAACAGCTAGTCTAGGAAAACACCAAGAGCCGCTTCTGATTGCTGACCAGTGATCTGTGGTTCAGAACTGAAACTCCATCCTGGGAATCTGGCATGGAATAATGGAAAGATGCAATATGTGTGTGGGGTATGAGTCAGTTGTGCCTGGACTGAAATCATAGTGAGTTGTAAACATCATCATGTCATCAGATGTGGATAAGGGAAAGATAGGTGTGGAGGGAGAGAGTGAGCAAGAGAGAGATACAGAGACAAATACAGAAAGAAATACAGAGCAACAGATACACAGAGAGAGAAAAGGCACATGAGAGAAAGATGTATAGATAAAAAGAGAAAGAGATACAGACAAAGAAAGAGACAGAGAGAGAGACAGAGAGAGAGACAGAGAGAGAGACAGAGAGAGAGACAGAGAGAGAGACAGAGAGAGAGA
>JBBKCR010000034.1:3232946-3245446 GCA_037577295.1 Ladigesia roloffi | reverse complement strand
GCAAAACAGGGCAGATAGCTCATCGTTCTTCGGTGGAATCACAACCCCCCCACCCCACCCCACCCCCCGCACATCAAAAAAGTTCCAGTGGTGGACTCCTACATTCCTCCACCAGGCCTCCATCACCAAACCATGATCAGCAGAGCATCTGTGCGCTTGGACCAGCAGACTTTGTTTAAGAGCTTGTTAAACCTCTGCTACTCAGATGTCACTTCCGGCTAAAACTATTTTAATGACCCCATGAGAAAACACCAAGATTAAGATGCGAGAGCGGTCCAGAGTAACACACACAACAGCCTACTTTTCACTAGAATTTCGAAATTGTGGTGATGCCATTAAACACAGCGCTGACTGATGTAATGAAGGGCATGTCTAAAGATAAAACTATAAAAGGCTTTCATCCCATGTTCTTGCTAAAATTGTCAGCATCAAAAGGAAGAGGGGCGAAAGGACATGTGTTTAGACCCAGAGCCATTTGTTCTAATTAACTTCGAGAGGAAGTCGAAAAGAGCCCAAGGCACCATGAAAAAAAAGAAAGAAAAAAAAACACATACAAAAAAAAACAAAAAACAAAGCCGCCCATGTTGGATGCAGTTACACACTTGGGGAAGTATGCACCATCCAAAAGAAGACAGTGTCTTGTTTGTTTACGGGCTAAATTAACAGCAGACTGAGGAACATTGCCTAATGGCTCATTAAAGGACCAAACAGTACCTCAAAACATCTTCACACCACATGTGGATACAAATGGCCATTGACAGTACATCAAGCAGAAATCAAATAGAAAGTATACTATAATGTAAACAAATTATTGCATATTAATACATCGCATGACTGAGTGGTGGGGGGAAAAAATCAGTATCACATATAAAAACCCTTTTAAAGGGCCCATATCCAACATTATCCCCCCCGAAGGTCTATTGTAAAATGTATGCAGTGTTTAACCGCAGAAACAGAAAAAGTGCTAAATTGTTTGACGAATTCCCAACCTTACTTCATGCCTTTGTTTTTGTTACTGTGTTGCCAATGTGCTTGAATTGAATAAGCATGTATGAGTAAATGGATCTGTTTTTGTGACATCACAAAAACACGACTCCAGAATGGGTTTATTTTTGCAGCTTGGCTTCCACAGATATGAGAGAATGGTGTGCTTTGAAAGGTGTGGTTCCATACTACAAAACCATCATAACGCTAATAAGAGTTTTTCATGATACGAGCCCTTTAAATCTTTAAAACTGTTCTAACCTGCACAAAAGTTTTATATAAAATGCAACCTAAATACATATTTAGTCACATAGCCTCCATCATTTTCAGTCAATGTTTGATCTTTAAAGTATCTGCGGAATAAAAGACCACTTCATTTGGGAATGTGGCGGGAAACAGCAGAGGGTCAGCAGCTTGGGAACTGACCCTCTGTTTGTTAAAGCGAAGAATTCCTAAAAGTTGAGGAAACAAAAGAGCAAGTATCTTTACTTTAGCTCTTACAGACATTTCAGATGCCGGGATTGCAGACACAGCATTATTCACAAACATTGCACGATTCCTTCAAGCCTCTTCATCGGCGAATAAAGAATCACTACACAGTGAGCCATCAACAATATCTAAAGGACGTGTTGAGACATTACAATAGTGTTTAAGAGAGTTCATTCCCAGTTCAGCAGAAACAAACCATATCCGTCCCGATGCCTAACGCCACAGCCGCAAAAGTTAAACAAAATATATTTCAGCCTCTTCTGTCAGTGCTGAAAGTAATTGGAAGCCGTTTCCAGCACATTCCTCTCCAAGTGCGGGGAGTCAAAAAATTCACTCTTCAGTTATCACTTTCTTTGCCATTTTGCTACACAACAGGGCTGTGATCCGGCCCCTCCCCTGCCGCATGCCTCCTGGGCCTGAACACAAGGCCTCGGTACCATCTGATGGAATTCCACATTCCCTCTCAAACGAACACCTGGACCGCTGTGGCCTCGGCCTGGTGCGGACAGATCCGTGATGGACGCACATAAAAGCCCCTCTGTGCTCCATCTGCCTCTGGCATACATCAATAATCCACTTCACCTCTCCAACAGTCACAGTACACGATCCTTTACACATCCTCGATTCATTAATAAAATGGGCAGATATAGGAAACAATCCAATGCAGCGAATCTTTTGACACAACCTGATTCGATTATTTTGGTCTGATTCAAAAAGACATATTTATGTATAGGGGGTTAACATTTACCTCCCACTCACTCATTATGTCATCCCTGCCTCAACGAGATGATTCCAAGGATTTGAGGCATTTGCAGTTATTTCCGAAGTTGTTCGCTATTTTAAACTATATTTCACACCTCAACAGATTGTGAACTGGGAGTGTCTTCATCCATTCAGCTGAAGTAATCACATAGAATTTGGTGCAAACAACACTTGTAGGACTGCACTAATAAACATTAATTTGATACATATTCTTACCTGTGAGGGGTATAAGACAATGCTTGTTTATCAGAGATTGAGCTGTGTCTCATCTGTTGGGAGCTAAAAAATTATTAATAGCTACAAAACAGGATTGCTAAGAAGCAAATCTGAACGCTTTAGTCATTTTGTTGGTGCTATGATGCTTCTTGATGAGAACGATACTCACAGAGTTGTGCAAATCTTGAGCACAATTTTTCTTTTAATACGCTCAATGAATATGTGACTGTAGGAACTATGTAAAGAGAATTGGGAACTCCGTAACCTTTTAATAATTTTTAAATAAACTGAGAATTGTATGCTATTTTAAAGAATTTATTGTTGTATTAATCTTAATCTATGACAATTGGTCATAAAGGTACTTTAAAATAAATGCAAAAGATTCATCATCTTCAAAGATGAGCATCACAGCACAGATGTATTTTTACTTTTAACCCTCAGTTAACACAGGCTGCCCCGTCTTTATCTGGGTAAGT
The DNA here is from genome assembly GCA_037577295.1 of Ladigesia roloffi. Classification (NCBI taxonomy): domain Eukaryota; kingdom Metazoa; phylum Chordata; class Actinopteri; order Characiformes; family Alestidae; genus Ladigesia; species Ladigesia roloffi. The sequence continues at coordinate 3,242,519 of JBBKCR010000034.1, read as the reverse complement.
CAGACGAGAGGTGTTGCTGATACCGGAGGAGAGGCGCAGAGAGGTTTCATGAACTCTCTCACCCATACAAGCTTCAAGAGCAAGTTATAAAAATGTCAATTTGTCATGAAAATGTTAAATTGTCAAACTCAGCCGGGTTCAACTCCACAGAATCCTAAGATTTATCTTAATGATGGTCATTTTTCCCACCCTCTATGCCCATTTTCTTTATGGTCGAAGGGAAGCGAAGAATGCAACGCCATACAAACTGGCCACTTATCACCGTCCTCGCAGTCATTTCATTACAAAGATAAGCCTGGAAAGAGAATGTTAAAACCTACACCCAAGGGCCAAACACATAACAAATCGTGAGAGTATCTGAGTGAGCGAACAGTAACGCCCATTTTCATATTGCCACAATTATTACCCAGCTGCCAAATAGATCTCATAAAGCATATCTTCACATCAAAGTCATCGATCAAGCACCCACATTTCTCTTTCATGTATTTAACAATCTGGGTCAAGTGGACATTTGTTCCCTCTCAAATCTTTTTCTGAAGCCAGACTGATTCTTGCTTTTATCCTCATTTGCGAGTTACACCCATAAACCACACTTTCAGCTCAACCTACCATTCATCTTGCCTTGGAAAAGATTGCCAACTCCTACAAACTGTTATACACACAAACACAAACACACCTTTTGATTTGAATCTCAGAAGGCATTAGTTAAAAAAAACTTTTAAAGTGTCTGAAAATACACTGGCTTAATAATTGATAGTTTCCTCAACAGAACACCTCTCACTGTATTTAAGCAAGTTTTCTGGGACTTTTGCCCAGCTGGATGTTTTCTATTACACTTCAAGCAATTAAAGTATCCTGTAATTAGTTCTTTAAGCCATACTGAGATGCCCTGGGGTAAACATTTGTCTACATATAGGTCCAAATTTTACAGCAGGTCAAAGTCCAAAAGCAAAAGAATGTAAGACAAAGAAGGGTCAGGTTGCAGTTATACGCTAAGGCGATATATGAAGCCAGCGATGCAGGTCGCCAAATATTTGCCATCGTTAGCTGAGAAAAAAATTACGCTCGAGTTCGAGAAACAAATGTGCGATTCTATGCTGGTGCACTGGAATAAACTATTCCAAATTATGGTGGACTACAGGCAAGTTTTGAAACTAACTAATCCAGGCGAGATAAAGTTACAGATATGCACAAGATAAGGAAAGGCTACAAAAAGTTATCCATGCGTTTGGACGTCCCAGTGTGTGCTGATGGAAACACCTGGCAGTGCCTAGAAAAGGTCATTGCCCAGAAATCAGCATCAGAATGAAAGAGATCTCTGAGGGAATTCAATAGATCAATGGACAATCTGTGGCCTATATGGGAAGGGTGGCTAGAAAAGAGGAAATACATAGGAAAACAGAACAATTTCGAAAGAAGAGGATCAGATTTATATTGTGTTGATCATACCAGGCCTGTGATATGAAGGTCGAGGGTTCTAATCCCAGGGCTGCACCTCTGAGGAGTTCGTCCCCTCACACTGCTCCCTGCTGTGTTAAGAATGTTGTTCAAACTGTGTGTTGTGGCATGTTTACATATCACAAATGGTCACTTTACATTCAAGTTTCAGAAAAATACCTAAATACATTCAAATTACTATGGCAGCAGGGAGGGAAATGGGATCCAACTTTCCAACAGAAGGCAAGCAGATTAATATTTCCCTCATTTTAGCATATCGTGCTGAACATGCTCCGCTGCCTTGGGTCAAAAAACTACTGTGTCAGCTCTACACGCAGTCCTGGCAGCCACTAAGCTACTGGTCTTCCAGATGGAAAACAATCAATCTACCGCAACCAGTCTCGAAATGACACGCTGTTTGCAGTATCTCAATATAAACGAACGCTTATCTTTGGTCTTTCAAGGCCTCTGCAGGGACCGTGTATTAGACAAATTCACGATGAGCCAATATTTGTGAATGGGGAAAAAATATCCGACTCACTCATTTTTTAATCAATCCGCTTGTTAGAGGGCTATTATAACCGGACTGATGTGGGTCATTTCTGCTGTTGTCACATTCAGCGTCAAAAAGTATGATCACCTTACAACTCCCTCCAGCTCCACTACTGTTTTAAGTAGCCTGGCATGTACTCCGGTGCCGACATCTGTTCCTATCATCTCGCGTTTAGCCTGGCGAGATCTTCACGGGAGTGCACTCTCCTCGCTTTTTAAAGTCAGCTGGGTTCTAAAGCATTTCTAAGTGTACATCCCAAAAGACGGACGAGAAATAAATGGGAGAGGCCTGCGACATGTAACCATCTAATCCTGCTTGATTTAGCTTCGGATGGAACGTTCTCGGTCAGAAAAACACATCCGAAAGCCATATAAAAGCCTTTCGATCCAGTTGAAAGCGCTCCTGGTGGAGGCGGAACGTAAAGATTGAGAGGTTTATAAGGGGAGGGGAAAAAAAACTCTCCAAAAAATACTAAAATATGCTCACTGTTGATTCAGGTTGATCCCTGGCTCCACTCTGTTCTGAAGGCTTTAGTGAGTTTATTCGTGGGCTAGCGCTGGGTGGCCCTTGGAAAAATGTCACTTTATGGGTTTAACATGGAGTCTGGATGAATTGGGGTCCTTAAACTGTCAGAGGAAATCTTAAAGAGCTGGAGTCAGCAGAAATTCCACAGACTTAAGCCATCCAACAACAGACCCCCACAAAAAAGAAAGAAAAAAAAAAAACAGCTCAGACGGTACACTAGAACATGTTTGGCACACTCCATCCCAGCTGTCAGTCACTCTGTTAAATATACGCTGGACATAAAATGCGGGGCGTCATAAACACCAGTGACGGACGCAAATGTATATAGTTTGAGAAAACTGCAGAGTGACAAGGGAGGACTAGACCTTAGTGGAGAGTCAATTCCTGCTGCAAAGTTCCAGGAAAGCGCTCATAAACCCACAGCACAGGTCACTTCTTACATGAAAAATCTATGACGTGTTGCTTTACTCATCCCAATCAAGGCCCCAACTCCCACAAGAAACAAAACGATCAATCAAGGCCAGTCAGTTATATTAAACACCATCCTTTGCTCCCCTAAGCCTGTAATAAGTTCTTCCAAGTTCCTCCCCATGGCAACAAAGCGGCCTCCGAGCTGTCCCAGCACTCTTTCCCCAGCCTCATCTCTTCATTAAATCTTCTTTCAGCGCTCCCCACATGTGGCAGATTATCTAATGACGTGCCGCTGAGATCTCATTTCCACCAGGGACTTCAGAGTGGCGCAGGATGTTGCTTCACCAACCTCAGGTATGCTCCAGAGACACACTCACTTTATGGAGGACGATGCCAACCTTGGCATTCAGATGCTTGTGGGGGGAAAAATGCATACATTTTGCCTTGTTTTGATAAGAGATTCTTTGGTTCAGTCCCAGGACTTAATAACGTTAGAAAAACATATTTTCATTTCATACACAACCGCTGACCACAGCTCTCTAAACTGCAGTCTTCTGAAAGCCTACTGGTTAGAAATCAAGAAGTGTTGTCTTCCTCATCCTGATGTTTCTTTGCAGGGACAGTGTGAAGAGCTTTATTAGCAAGCCTGTACTGACCAGTGCACACTACTGTAGTAATCAGGCCAAACACCGTTACACTCCGTTTCTCACTGAAGGTCTGATAACTCTTCACCAATTTTGGTGCTTTCAGATATAGCTGCCAATTGATTAAAAGTCTGAGATGTTTCCTGTGTGTTGTACAAAGTCACTTTGCATTTAATAAATAAATAAACAATTATATACCCTTTAACCCTAACGTATAAATAAATAAAGAGATACCAATTAAGGGCAAAATGCATTAGATACTATCAAAGTGTACACATGAGGAAAAACTCAACTCCATTTGATATTTTTTAAATAAAAATGATTGAGTTGGTAGATGAACACGGTTTCCAAACCCTCCCCTCAGTTCTAAAACCAAATGGCAACAGCCTGTTTTAAATTCACTGTTTTGTGAACCAATGCATTTACATATATGCCTGCAGCAGTTTACGCCCACCTCTACTCGTTCAGATCTAACAGTTTTGTAGCTACTGCAGTACAACCTGCAGCCTGTTGCATTCTAAGAAATAGAGAGTACAGAAAATTATGATGTGCAGTATTATAATTAAATCACCTCAAATATGAGTAAACGGAAAGGGTAACATGCTAAAACGTTACATATATGCCCTTTAAATCTAAACAACTGCATCTTTATGTAGAAGACTGAAAATTATTTTATTAAATACTTTGTTAAAATATCAATCTGTAGAAAATGTAAGCAGGACTCTGTAACTTAAGTGCAACCCAAATCATAAGGTCAATTTTGGCCAAAAAAGTTAACAAAAAGTCCATGACTAAGTTTAAACCTGGCCCGAGTAACAAGTCTAAACACAGAAGCCTTTAGTTAATTTACCTCTACTGTAAACAGTTTCCCTGAGTTTTTGTACCATCTAATGGATATGTCATAAATAATAAAGCTTTGAGATGCAGATGACCATGATGCAATAACACACTCCCTCTCTCATACACATACACACACACACACACACTCACAACTCAAGAGGGGTATCAGCTCCCATCAGTTTCACTGAAGTTGCCTTATTTGTCACCAGCTTGTAATGAGCTTTAGATGAAGAACAAAGACACATTTAATGCCCATCCTTCTTTGGTCAGTTCCAGTGACCCAGCTGCTCTGACTTTGATATATAATCCTTTAATGACTTCATTAATCATGTCTGCATATCATATCATGAAGGCAGACAGCCATTCTACACGCAGATCTATCGATGAAGCCATTCCCATGGCTAAATTACTATATCCAAAAGGTCTTAAAGGATCAACTGCCCTCTCCATGGCTTTCTACTGCAAAGCCCCCACCGTTGCCTGGGGCATCCGCCGCTTTGAAGATTTTCCCGCTGCCCTGGTTAACACTGGATTAACAGAGTGAACTCTGGCTAACTCTTCAGCCATGTCCAGTTCTTCTCCTTTTGCTTCAGTGCACAAGTCAGTAACAGCAGGCCAGGGGAAGGGGGCAGGCAGGCGCCATAAAAAAAAAGACAACCTGCACTTTTTCCTTCTTTGTTCAATCATTCCAAAGGCAGTGTGACAACTTACTCCTTCATAAATCAGACCAAAGTGACCCTTGTTGGCCCTGCCTTGGGCCAGCCAGAACCTGTTTTTCCAACACCAGTGGGGTGTAGGGGGGAGATTTCATATGTACTGTAAATATCCCCCAGATGTGCTCCTTCCCAGTTCCAGCAGGCCTGTATTTAAACTCCTAAACTAATTTGATCATTGCTTTAGCAAGGAGGACCCGTTCGGAAGCACGAGTTATGCGAACTCCACAATGGGAGACCCAACATCAATCACTATGACTTGCTGTTATTGTTCTAATTCGCCTTGCTGAATTAGCCTTGTGCATGTTAGGAAATGGGAATGGTATGGTCAGGCACTCCACAATCCACTCCACTGTTTGACAACAGCTGTAACAAGAGGCCCAGTTTTAATTTCTTCACTCTTGACCAAATCTTTAAGACTGGGGTCCCCCCTCTGTTGACTAGCAATAAAGTAGGAGCCCAAAGAAAACAGACAAACCCCAAAATCTGTGAAAAGAACATTCCATTAATGTGAGGGGAGGGCTTGATTTTAAAATGGTACATTTACAGCTCAAAAATAACCCCCCCACCACCACCTTTTTACAAAAGTCTTCCTTTGTTTGGCATCAAGACAATTGCCTATGGGTTCAAGGCCTGTTATTAGCAAGTGAATCCATTAGCATGTCAATGGGCCTTCATGAATATCCCTCCACCTTTCTGATGGTGGTGAGCAGCAGGCACCAAAAAGAGATACACCTCCTGCGGTCAGCCTCAAAGTCATCTCTCATGGCCCTTTAACTCAAAGCAACAATCTGGCAGAGGCCCATTCACACATTTATCTGCTGATAATCCCACCAGCCTAAACTCAAACACCACTTGGACCTTGGCAAAACATCGCAAGGGTGGAGGGGTGTGTTTGGAGGCTTCGTGCCAGACTGTATACCTTGTTGGATTTGTTAACCTGGTGAGCCATTTCACTGTGACTTGCCAAAGCTTTCAGGTGCAAAACAAGCAAGAGAGAGTGATAAAAGTGTTAGAAGCTCAGTGGTTTCATTTGGACCCCTTCGTCCAGCCCCCCACTAAAGCTCAAACCAAATGGCAATACCCAAGCTCTCAACAGGAAACCTCTCCATGGGGAGGTAAGTGAATTAGTCCAACAAAGGCAAGAGAGATCACTTTCAGACCTGATTACCTTCTGCTCTGCTCCTGTATTGCAGCCACTCGAGAACACCCAAACATAAGTGAATACACAATATTTGGACAAATCCACTTCTATTCCAGCATGACTGTGTCCCACTGCATAAAGTAGGGTCCATGAAGACATAGTTGGATGAGTTTAATGCGAAAAAACCTGACTGGCCCACACAAAGCCCCAACCTCAACCCCATCCAGCACCTTTGTGATAAACTGGAACATAGATTCTGAGCCAGGCTTTCTAGTTCAAGATCAATGCCTGACCTCAAAAATAATCTAAAGAATTAAATGTGCACAAATTCCCACAGAAAATCTTGTGGAAAACCTTCCAAGAAGAGGGACCAGTTCCATACTAAAGTCTATTTGAATGCAGAGTAATTAAGGTCCCTGTTGGTGTAATGTCCAATATTTCCCTCATGTGGTGTGACTCAAGAACAGTAAAAAAAACGAGCATCAGCCAGCACACATACTTGAAAACCTCACTACAGCAAAGTTTATGAACTTTTCTCTCCATTACCAACTCTACAGTCCCAGAGAAGGGTTTAGCTGCATCTCTAATAAAAGTTATGAGGTTTAATCCAAAAGTCCCCCTCTCTCCCATTAACTTTCCTCCCAGTTTGCAGGCTGTACGAAGGGAAAACTTACCTGCGCTCCCCAAGGTGACCAGGACGCACAACACAGGAACGAAGGCTTTCCATGAACGAATCAAACCTCCACGCGTAATCCGTGCTATATGCATCCTCGCGGATAGTTAGGCAGGAGGGTGGCGGCAGGTAAAAGCTATGGACAGGGCATCCGAGATCCACACAGGTAAGCTGGGGTTCTGTAAAGTTGAAGAAACTCTCCTCGAGTGGCTGAAAGAAAAGTCTGTGAGAGTGAACTGCTGCTCTCAGGTGTGCAGTGAACGGATCCGAACCTGACGGTTGCTTTCCAGGACAGTGGCGCGTCTCATGACGCACGAACTCGAGATGATCACAGACCCTCGGCGCTCCTCTCTGCTCCCAGACTGTCCTGCTGGAGAAGTGAGCAGAGAGCAGCTCATGACGTGAGATGGATCTCTCCCGAGGGAGGGAAAGCAGGAGAAACTGAGAGACTGGGAATTTCACAAACTGTAGAGTAAGCGCCCTCTAGGGGCCATCTGCTATAGTGGCGGTCAAACTGAATTGTTTCCAAATGGAAAAACAAATAAACCCCTCTGTAGGATTAATATGCGTATTTAGGTAAAAAAGAACCAACCCAACTATTTAATGGTAGCCGGGTTGAAGAAAGATTTAAAAGTGGTTAATTAAACACTTTGCCATACATAAAACCAATTTTTCTACATATGTGTTAGTTTATTATATATACACACACACACACACACATATATACATATGTGATACATATATATATGAAATGTTACGGTCCCCCTTTCACAAAATCATTTTGGTTAATCACATTGTTTGGAAAACTGAGCAATTTCACCAGCCACAATCAAATGAAATTCAGGAACAGATGAGAAACAAAGTAATTGAGTACTTGACATCTATCTGTCTGGAAAAGGTTACAAAGTCATTTCTAAAGCTTTGGAACTCCAGCGAACCACGGTGAGAACCAATTTTCACAAATGGAGAAAACATGTAGCAGTGTTGAACCCTCCTTATTAGTGACCGGCCTACAAAGACAGCAGCAATGACTCATCCAAGAGGTCACAAAACAACCCAGATCAACATCTAAAGACCTGCAGGCCTCACTTGCCTCAGTTAAGGTCATTTTCATGATGCAACCATAAAAATGAAACTGGGCAAATATGGTATGCATGGCAAGTTCCAAGGCAAAAAAGAAGAACACAAAAGGTTTGTCTCACTTTGGCCAAAAAACGTCTTGATGATCCCCATTTATTTTAGGAGAATATTATGTGGACTGAGGAAACAAATGTTTTTGGGAGGTGTGCATCTTGTTACATCTGGTATAAAAATAACTGCCATCAGTAAAACGTGGTGGTGGTAGTTTGAGGGCCTGGGGCTGTTTTGCTGCTTCAGGGCTTGGACAACTTGCTGTGATTGATGGAACCATGAATTCTGCTCTCCACAAAAAATCCCGAAGGAGAATGTTTGTGACCACAAGCTGAAGAACACTTGGGTTCTGCAGCAGGACAGTAATCCAAAACACACCAGCAAGTCAATCTCTGAATAGTTTAAATAAAAAAAAACAAATTTTTGGAGTGGCCTAGTCCAAGTCCAAGTCCGGCCCAATTGAGATACTGTGGCATTACCTTAAAATGTGGTTCACCCTTGGAAACCCTTCAATAAGGCTGAATTTAAAAAGAGTTCTGCAAAGAAGAAGGGGCCAAAATTCCTCCACAGCGATTCATTCCTAGATATCACCACTGCTCAATTGCAGTTCTTGCTATTATGCACAACCAGTTATGATGTTTAGAGGGCAATTACTTTTTCACATAGGGCTATTTGGATAGTTTTTGTTTTCATTAATAGATAAAATCACTTAAAATGCATTTTGTTTTTACTTGGGGTAATCTATTCACATAAATATACAAACGCACATATGTCTAAGTTCATTTTCAATCCCAGATTTCTACTGGCCAACTTCCAACATGGTCCATACAAAACGGCAAACTAGACACAGCACACTATTGACAGTTTATTTTGGTAAAAGAAATCCCCACACAGTTAGCAGCAGGTCTTTACACAGAAAGGACTGGGTTTCCTAGATCCACATTAAGAGATTTCTAGACTACAGACCTCTCAACGATGCCCTCATTTGATTTTAGAATTTAGCCGAGGATTCATCTGCATCCAGGAAACTGGCCCAGAGTGTCTACATCAGACATTATCTTTGGAGAAACAAGTGTATGACCAAAAAGTTCTTACTGAGCAAATGTTTATGATTCAAGCTGTATCACAACAAAATAAACTGTGTCCACATATAAAAAAAAAGTAGTACAGGATAAAGCATGACATTATTCAATGAGTTTACCGCAACAAATCAGTACAAAAGGAAACCGTGAAGTATATTCTTATTTGTAAGTGCAGTCATGCCATCAAGACAAGTTGACAGTCTCGTGCAGAATAAGAAATCAAGTACAAATAACTTAATTTTGTTTTGGTCTTAAATGTGTTCCCTTAAAAAGCTGGAAATACAAGAACTGCATGAAAGTGCCTTTCAGGAAAACATTTTTGGGGTTCTTCAAAACAATTGAAATGGCTTTTGTGAGAACGAAACAATAAGATAATAATAATAATAATAATAATAATAATAATAATAATAATAATAATAA
>JBBKCR010000034.1:3222266-3232335 GCA_037577295.1 Ladigesia roloffi | reverse complement strand
ATAATAATAATAATAATAATAATAATAATAATAATAATAATAATAATAATAATAATAATAATAATAATAATACAGTGTCTGATAAAAGTAACCTTGCATATAAAACTGCATTTCATTTCAGTGTTTTCGTCTTGCTTCTGACAGTATAAAATACTCCTAAAGCCTTAGACGAGGCAGGTATTTGCAATCACTTCAGGATAGAGAGAGCAGCCTCTCGGATACAGGATGCGGCTTTTTCAATTTCCTCCTCCGTCTGTTCCACAGTTACTACGACTCGGATGCTGGAGAAAAAAGATCATTTTAGGTAGATGAACACTCAAAGCACAAACAAAAGTCAAAGAGTAAAACACACATGTTTATGATTGTTATTATATAGTGTTTCTAAATGTGGCATACAATGATTTTAGAAAGCTCACCTGGGTGGTGGAAGGAAGCGCTCGTCTTTGTCTAGGTAGCGAGCTTGAACCACAGAGATCTGTCTGTCCAAACACTGCCATCAAACAGCAAGATTATAACTTATAAATCAGTCAACACAATCTAATTCAACCTTTAGACATGTAATGAGGTTCAATTTATTTATAGAGAGACACTTTCCTATGTATATTTAAGTATAGTTTGAGTCATATATTTGGACTATTCAAGCACTCTGAATGAAGGCGTCTGCTAAAAGCCGTTAACGTAAACCTTATTGTTTCCTTTCTCTTAAACAAAAGATCATCGTCATGTTGTTTCTTTTTCAATGTCTTGTTTAATTCCTCCCACATGGTGCAAATCAACTTGAGCTGAGTTTTGAATGTGTGAACGGTGTTGTAGAAATAAAGTTTCTTTTAATTATGTGTCTTACATAGTCAATGATGCTTCGTAGTGTCCGGACATCGCTCTCTCTGGATCCTGTGCTCTGCTCCAGTTGGAGATGAAGTGCCGGAGCCAAAGCCACCCCAACCGCTTTGAGCCCTGGAATGCTAGAAAACAAATTGATACACCTATTAACAAAGAATGTTCTAAATAAGCAATTATGGGTAAAGTGTTCATTCGTCAGACATGAACACACAACAGCACACAGAGTGAACATCACGAAACCCATTCACCAAGTGACGCTTGGTCTGCCACCCACCTGGGGCACCAGGGGAGCGATGTGTGGGGACGATACCTTGCTCAACGGTACCTCAATAGTGCCATTAGCTGTCCTGGAATTTGAACCTACAATTCCCCAACAACTACGCCAGCAGCTGCCCCCATTTATAGCTCACTGTTAATAATGTGGACAGTTGTGTTTTGGAGGAGTAAAATGGGTGTAAACAATCTCATGTACAGGTCAAATGGATTCTATATCAAAAGACTAAAGTGTTTCAGCCTCTCCTATTCAAAACAACCTATCAATAATTCTAAGAAATGTGTACCTCACCTACATTGTGTTAGTAGATCATGATTCACACTCCAACTCTCAAATAGTAACAGACTATTTTGTTTCAATTAACTACATCACATCTTTTAGTCTGATAACATCACAGAATTGTGTTTTGATTTGGAAAACTTTTGGACCCATTTTGTCCTCTGTGGGAAAAATTCCAGAAAAAGGAAAACTACAAACGTACCCTTGCAATGCTTTGTGGACGTGCTTGCATTTCTCCCTCAGGATGGTGAAAATGTCTATATAAAAAAAAACAGAAGGAGAGATATTTACAAGTCAAAACTATGTGCCTGAGAGCTAAGGAAAGCCGAGACCCAGCCAGCAAAACAGTAATGAGTTTAGTTTGGCCAGCATGCGTCTGGCACACAATCAGTCTGCAGTGTGACAGGAGCTGTGGACCCCTGGGCACCTACTATTGAGATAACTGCGCTAGAAAACTCCTGCCAGGCTTTGCCAGTTTTCCTTTCACTAGGATCAGCTTTCTCCACTCAAACCAAGAAGTAAGGAAATGTCAAAACAGATCAATGATCGTTATTAGAAATATTTCTAGCTGTGCTCTAGCAATCTGCTGCGTACCAATGCAGATCTTTGTATAAGAGGGTAACAAAAATCCTATTTAAGCTAGTGCGGCATAACATGGTCAAAATATTATGGTACTATGGTCATTCTACGGTTATAATTGGTTGGAGAAATTCCTCCAAATGCTATCAGAATACATAAACAAATGCCATATACATAATAAAGGAATACAATTGTATTTGGTTACGCTGATAAACATTTTTTTGGTCATTTTGTGAGTATTAAGTGAAAACATGTGTTAACCTGAGAGCATTAAATATATTAGATGAATAGACAGTCATATATTGTGTCATATATTTGCCCAGAGGCAAAAATGCTGCATTTTCCTTATTTCATCTTTTATTCAGCAGCGTTAGGTCTGGCTTGTGTTAGAAGAACCCTGTTGTTTCTCAAAGGTTAAAAGTAAAATACTTTGTCCAGCTTTCATATGGGCCTCTGCATATGGTATGGATCAGGAGGATATCAGTCTTTCTTGCTTTTCTTCTTTCTCTGTTTGAAGTCTTGCCAGTTCAATAGTGAAGAATAATGCGCATGGTCATTTGAAGGGTAAAAAACAAGACACTGATTAATCTTCTCATCACCTGTTACTTGCTTTCATCCTACAGGTTTCTGGTGTTTTCAAATGCATATGAAGATTAAGTATAGGCAATGGGTGGTACGTTTTATTCTGTTTTTGTTTACACGTGTGTGTGTATTTGAGAATGTGTGTACATACCTGGATCCTCCTCCATGATGTTGAGGGCCTCAATAGCAGCAGAAGCCAGCATAGGTGGAAGAGAGGCTGAGAAACAGTAGCCTTGTCCAGAGAGACGCTTAAACACACAAACCACACAAGTCAGTGAGACATGCTGCTTATATTATCTTATCACTTCTACCCCATCTAGATAACAGCATCCTGTGCAACACACTCCAGCAATGATTCAAACTCAATGCCAGGAAATGCTGTTCAAAACAGTTTGTCTAAAAGTTACTCAGATCGAGTGCTTCCTTCAGCCGAGTGTATGGACTGCATTCAACTCTGAAGGAATGAATTCTCCATGTAGGTCAGTCTATACTTCAAAAGCACACATGCACAGAATTACTCCCACAACTTTTGATCATACAAACTGTGGCTCTAAGACCATTCTTTACATGTTTCAGATTGATTTTGTGATCTGATCCAGACCAAGCATGGCCCAAAAGTGATAATAAGCCACACCATTTATCTGGACCTTTGATCTGGACAAACATGTATGGCATTGAAAAGGTTAGAAGTGATACTTTACCTGATGATCGATTACGAATGATCTTCCACAGCAGAATCCGCCTAAGGAAGCCACAGCATTCTCCATGTTGGCACTTATAAGATCAATGTCATCTATCTATAAAACATACAATAAAACACAATTGAATGTAAACCCAGTAGAAAAGGTTCCATGTGTTAAGCTAATAACCTACACTATCTCTGCTTCATGATGAGGATCTGTGTGTTTTACCGCAGTACAGAGTTCATCTAATTTAGGTAACAAAGGTCTGCAGCACCACCAAAATGTTAGCGCCAATTGTGCTGGATGTATTGAATTCTCCAGGGTGGTAGGTCCCCTGGACCAGGACAAGAATTCCCTTCTCAAGAAGCACTGTGACTCACATTGACTCCAAAATGTTCTGTGACTCCACGTCCATGCTCTCCCAGCACACCAAAAGACATGCTCTCCTCCAAAAATATGCGCACTTTGTATTTGTACTTCAGTTTCACCTGTAGATGACAATCACACATGACAGAAAATGGTTTTGTTGAGAAAATGACAAAAAAAGCACAAATCAGATCAGTTCAAGGACTGGTATAAACAATATAGAAACCCATTAACTTTGATCTAATGATGAGATAAAAGTGTGACCATACAATAACTGAACTGTAAACACATTTTCTCACCAGTTCAGGGAGAGGACAGATGTCCGAAGTGTTGATGTACAACCCCTCTACAACAATAAATCGTCTTGTGACTCTGGCCTTGCGTGGGTTCTGATGAAAAGCACAAACAAACATAAATCATTAAAGAAAAACACGTTCTCATGTCATAAAAAGGATATCCCTTTACTAGTGTTCATACACTTACACAACACCAAAATAAGGTCTTTCATGATAACTGACATAAACCTATAAAAACCTTTACAAAAAGCTTATTGCAACAAATATCAAATGGTATAACATTGGTTGAGGTGAAATGGCAACAAATGGGCAAAATTGAACCACATTTTAATGGAAAAAGTCTTTACAAATTTTTGAATGAAATTGAAAAAAAAAAAAAAGAAAAAAAAAACACACACAGAAAACAAACTCCAGTAAATACATGTAAAAACAGCCTAATTCTGAACCCTCCTTCTCACCTTCTGGTCCTCCAGCTCCTGCTCCTTCAGCAGCCGCTCCAGGTCCTCCATGTCATTGTGTTTAAAGTACTTAATGAAACTGCGGGATGCCTGCAGACCCTTCTGGATGGAGAAACAAGCTGCTTCATCCCTTAAAAATTAAAGAGATAATGAGGACATTTATATTTGAAGCATAACAGTTTAGCGCAACAGAAATTAAACACTAACGACACTAAGTGGAAACATGCAGTACCGTGAAAAAGTCTGAGTACATTTACAACCTATTTAGCTGAGCAGTGTGTGTTTTATACAGCTAAGATTCCAATATACACAAACAGTATTAATATAGTAAATAGTGTGTTTCCTTATTCATAACCAGTACTAATGGAAACCCAGTATGACATTGCAGTTCTCATTAAAAACCTTGAAAATCTGGTAAGCTTTATCTATACTTTATTAAATGAGGTGAACTGCTGGAGTTTCACAAAGACTGGAGGCATCGATGTCAAATCTGAAACTGAACAGGAGTTCTTACCAGATCACAAAACTTCAAGTACGTTTTTCAAACAAGTCTTTTGTTATTTCATGCTTTCCTGTTTGTTAGCATTTATTCTAATGTTAAATTTTGTATTTGATCCCACAATGTCCATTACTGCTCAGATAAATGGTTTTAAACAGTTTGCACCGGGTCCTGAGACTTTGGCACTGTAAAAATAATGAAGTAAAATGGACCATAAGAACAAGATCTTCTGGTGGTAGTAGAGATGTTTGCAACAGGCACTCACACAAAGACGATGTCACCTCTCTTTGAGTATGCAGGTATAGCACTGGCTATGGTAGCAAAGCCATAGGAGTAGATAATGGCCTCTTCTGTTCTCATGAACTTAGCCAAGCGCTCCTCTAACTCCAGGTGAACATCTACAAAAAATGGTTGTTAAGGAGAAAAAAAGGCATTCAGGACTTTATTACAAACATTCAGAAAAGACCACATCATCTTTCTTTCCACATGAGAGGATAATATTTGAGGACAGGTTACCACCTACCAAACGTTCCATAGAAGCCTCTTGGGCCACAGGTACCCACACCATACTTCCTGAGAGATCCCAGAGCTTTTTGCTGCAAGATGAAATATTAGACATTCTAAGGCTCTGCAGGACTGCAATGACTACTTACATTACTATTCAAATACAGTTCACTTATATGAATCCCTATATAATAATCTAAACGCCCATTTATAAAAACTAAAAGAGAAACATAAGACCTTGTGCTAACTTTGAGTGCTGAGGGCTAAAGAACAACTACATAAGTCTGTCATGACCCCTAAACTTATGTAAACTTTGATTCCTACATAAACATTAAAAGGGCTTATTCCATATAATGTCAGTTATCATGACACTTATTGCATGACACCTGAAGTTAGTTGTTACAAAAGGCTTAAAGAAGCCTTATGAATGATACATTCTATACACAAAAAAATATAATATATAACAGAAGATAACAAAATTCACATCTTAAATACATACATATATATAAACAACAACTTTTGTGACAATTTATGTAAAAAACATTGCCAACAAAATGATGTAACTTCACCATGAAAATCATAAATGCTACATCCATTACAATACTGGCCAATGAAGCATGTCTAATCTGAGAACCACTCAGCAATCAGCACTGGATAAGATCAGAATTTTAGGAAGCATGGAAAAGCACTTAGGCTGATGCCTATTCATAGCAGTACAAACCTTAACACGCTCATTGTCGAGCAGGCCCAAGAAGTTAAATGAAGCAAAGTTAATGCACTCTTTCCCATTCACAATGATTTTGTGGCTTGGAGGCCTGCAAAAGTAAAGCACTGTCATTAGCATCAAGCAGAAATGCCACAAAATTCAATTATTTTTCCATCTGGGCGAAGACAAAGCTGCTGCTATCAGTCACGTTGGCGCAAATACTGTCCAAAGAGTGATGATTTTCGAAAATCATCACCCTGACGAAGCTCTGCTAACCAGAGAGGACCAAGAGGAAGGTGGAGGGCACTCTCTCACCCGGAGACGATATCATAATTTAGCGATGGGTGGTCTTTTGACACAGGCGGAACCAAAGGCTCTGGTTGCCATTCTTCAATTAACTCTTCTTTTTCCTAAAACATCAACAGTAGACAGAAGAGTTCATTAATTTAGAGTAAAATCGAGATTTTAAACACTAAAACTCACATAGTCCTTAACTGGTTTCACAACAAATCTAATAGATTCTATTAGAGTGATTTATACATTGTGTCTTTAAGATATGATACATCCTTGATTCAAGAATACAATGAAAAAGAAATTACTCTGGCTTAACTTTAATGTTTTTAATGTCTAATTTGTTTAATAAAAAGTCTCACAAATACAAGACTTCATTGCCTGGAGAACTCATAACTAACCAAGAACAACATTTAGTTTAAATGCTTTGGGTTCACTCTGACAGTAACGCAAACCATGTACATAAAAACGTATTTGATTTAGGTTTTTGTTTCATAATATCATTTCTATTATGAAACAAAATATACTAGCCTGATAGTTCAGTTGGATCAAATTCACTTTAAAGAAGACACAATTATAGTCAAATGTAATCCATTTTTATTAAAAGTGGTCAATTCTTAACAATGCAAAATCTTCTGGAATTCCATACCTTCTCAGTGAGATCTGATCTTTCCTGGAGCTTGTAGGTCTTTGAGAAAAGCAGTCTGACTATCCACAATATGAGGATTCCCTCCAAAATCAAATGATAGGCTGGTGCCTAGAAACAGAAATAAATAAATTGAGTGTAAACTTTTTTGAGTGTACTGGGCAGGTTTTATGCAGTGAAGCGATTCCGATATTAAAAAGGTTTGCATGTCTCTATTCTATACGGTGCCTGAAAGCATTTAGTGAATATATCACAAATAACATTAATAAATTAGTAACAAACTAAATGTGTTTCTGCTTGTGGCCCAAAAATGGTCAAATATTTATTAGTTTGTTTGTTTATTTGGTTCAGGGTTGGTACAAATAAACTATTTTGATGTTTATTGTAGAGTGTCAGTATACCTTAGGTTTGTATGATAAAGCTAAAGACAAAATATCAGTATTTCAATCCTGCATATTGTGATACCTTTGAAAATATTAAAGGGTTCAGTTATTACTTTCCTGGAACTAAAAAGTCTATACATATTGTTTCAAATGGTAGGTTAACACCCCCTCCGTACAGTCAATTTATGCAAAATGAAAAACAGCCTGTTTTCAAATTATGGTTTTTGTGATGTCACAGAACCAATATGTTTAAATATATCTCATTATTCTGGTTAAAGAAGTTTAGTGCCGCCCACCAATGCGGTGATTTGCCAACACCTTTAATAGCTACAAATTTGATTTTGTTTAAATTCACCTGGAGCTGTGATTGGTCCCCTTGTCAGAAACACTGTGATTGGTTTGAAGTTCTTTGGTATATTGAAGCCTTTTGTTAATGCTGGACATTACGCTATTAAGAAAAGCATATGTTTGAAGCCTGCAATGCATGTAGCAACTCCATGATGCAACAACCAGCATTGCAATCAAAGAAATCTAAATTCAGCAAACCAAGCATTCTAAACCACACTCATTCCCTCGACCCACCCAACCACAACTAGTCCATTAAAGTACCAAGATTTTCACAGAGCCACTTGCACAGCAGCTATAAGGAAGGAAAGACGCACTGCGCTCTAATTGAAGACTCATCAGAGCCGCCACTTCTATTTTAGAGGAACGCCTATGTTTAGCAAACAGAGAAACAGCTGCTTTCGGCCACATTATTCAAGTACTGTTTCAAAGTATGTGAGTAAAGAAAGTTCTGTCTTTCAGTAACACTCATTATTCATGTTAGACCAATTTATCCAAACCGCTAAGCCTCATTGTCCAGTCCATAGTTAGACTACAATCGTTAAAATGCTTTGCAAAAGAACAAACCATTTCCCCAATAGGTCTGAAACCATATTGTCCGGGAGCCCGGGACAGGTTGGCAGAGCACAGCGCTGCGCGTTCAGTTCCCCTGCACTCCACCTTCCTCCCCCTAGAAGCCTCATTTTGTATATTGTGGATACATAATCATTTACAAATAATGAAATAAATATATACAATAACATAATATATATACAATAATATACACATAATCAAGCAGAATTAGTCATTGTGAGAATGCTAAACTAATATGGTATGTCTTAATGTTTCTTTGTGCTTAAATACACAATTCAAGCATGTCTGGAAGGTACTTATGTGCTTGTCCATGATGTGATTTAAAAACCAGTAAAAGGACTTTCTATTCTATTTTGAAGCCCACAGGCAGGCAGCGAAGATACTTAGGAACAAGTAAAATGTGGGCTCTACTAATGGTCTTGGTCAAAACTCATGCTGCTGCATTTTGATAGATCTGCATATTATTTATCTTCTTTTCTTTGTTTGCAGTGCTGCATTATGAATCACTCCACTTATATTTTCCTTGCTTATTTAATAATGGCATCTCTGGTTGTTTGTTATTTTCCGATTTTTTTGCCTTTTCCAACTCACCAGAGTAAATATTCTCTCAAACAACTTTCTGAAGTATCATGATGTATTCTTGCTGTATCAACCACCTCTACTTTAGCAATAATTAGGTTTATATCTATCAAAACATTCTCAAATGCTCCTGTTGTCATGATTAACTTTTTAATGCAAAAAAATATATTGTTTCAGTAGACAGACAGTACTCGGACAGAATACATTAATTAACTTTATTAATGTAATTTTCAGTGTCATTGGATCCCGCATTACGATAAACTGAAAAGACTGACTATGCCTGAAAGCACATACTGATTCTGGCTGAAAAATACTGATTTTGAATGAAAAAAATGACTGCTTCGGACTATTTCTGCGTGAAAAAAACACTGACTCTTACCGAAACACTGCTTCTGATTGTAAAAACTGGCTGTGACTGAAAACACCACTCCTGAATTTGACTGAATACAATGACAAGAAACATAATTATTCTGACAAACACTCTGAGTGAAAACACAGACTCTGAATGATAACAGTGACTGAGTCTGACTGAAATCCTAACTCTGACTGAAACACTGCTTCTCGTTCTGACTGAAAAACTAACTCTTGAATGTTCCGAGGTAGGTTCCTGGGCAGCTCAATTTTCTTTCCGGATCAGGATCATTTACACCAGTTTACTCAGTTCTCCCTCGGTCTCGCCGTTAAAACACAAACCACTCTGTTTATCACGTTTACAGCAGAGACAAAACAAGGTGTTAAAACCCGTGGATCATGTTAAAGATCCCATATCATGTTAAATCAGAACCAACCTCGTAAAACGCCTGAACCATCTCAACTAACACCCACTGCTGCCCTGCCGCCATCTTGGTGGTCTGCATCACATGACTGTGGAAAGAACGTCATTCATTCAAAAAGAGTTCGAGCTCGCCCTCGTGTGGAGAGAGATCGCATTTATAATTGTTCGTATATTACTAGTGTTGCTTTAAATTAAAATACCCTAATACAATAATGCCAATTAAAATATTTTTATGGTATATTTTACGAATAGCCACTGTATTTGCCTATTCAGAAAAGTTTAAATATGTTTTTTTTCTAAATTTTGTTACTATGTATAAAATGTCTTTCTATACGAGTCATTCCATGAAAATGGCACAATTTGAGTCCCTCTCACCTCTTATGGTGTATTTCATCTATTGGGTCACCAAAA
>JBBKCR010000034.1:3208501-3222166 GCA_037577295.1 Ladigesia roloffi | reverse complement strand
TACATACAAATAATACATTTTGATAAAAAATGTGAAAATATCCAAGTCCAATTTTGACCATTCTCATGGAATGACTCATACACATTTCTTGTCTAATTAAAACTTTATTTTTTAATAATGTCTGCAAGGTGATCACCATTTTTTGTCCCAATAGATGAAAAAAGTAGCATTAAAATTAACTTGTCATTTGAATCACGGATAGTAAACACCATAATTTGGTCAATGGCAACGTTTTTTAACCCTCAGCATCTCAGTTTTTATGAGTCTCCCCTAAACACTCACTGATGGCTGCATCCAAGTAAAATGTATTGATCTATGAGATTTACAAGGTAGCTTTACAAGGGTAATTATTTAAGACCCTCCTCCAAACTGATGAGAACTAAGCCAAACAGCCTAACCTGCTTCAGCGAGCCATACAGCTCCTCCAAGTTTAAACCAATATTTACTTGTTTTCCTCACCTAAGCATTATAATGAATTAACCTTCCAAAGAGAGTGGAAGCTGTTATCGCTGCAAGGGGTGACCAACCCCATATTAACATCAGTGTCTTTGAATGCAATGTCATTACAGTCCTTGTTGGTCAGGTGTTCCCGTTCTTTGCTATACTTTCATATTGAATAGAAAATTTGCTTCACAATATATAGATATTAGCGTTTTGATTTAAAAAAATTAGCCGGTAGACTTCCATAATAAAGATTCTTTGGTAACAAAAAGAAATAGGTTATTATTGAACATTTTACACACTGCACAGCACTAAATCCAATTAAACAGACCTAATTATGCTTCCTTTATAGTTAAACAAGAATTGTGTCAGTATTCTTTTTGGGAAAATCCACATTTCCTTTAATTTTTCAAAATAACGATGCGTTCTCCAACATTATTAATGTTTTACTATGTATCTGTCATGACTGACGATGTATTGAAACTAAGCTACAGTTCCATATATTTGTGTCTGTGCAGTCATAACATCACTAATTTCCTCAAAGGTCAGTAATGGCTTCTAATGACTTTGATATGATACGTTTATTATTGACACTCCCTCAGTGTGGGTCAGTGCTGCTAACTGCCTCTTGTGCAGTATCATTCTTTTGGTACAATATTAGTCACTCTGAAAGGTTTACATCCCGTTCACACTCTATCATTGCATGTTTCTGTTCTCTTCTTATTGTGTTATTTCTTTAACTTTGTTTAATATTGTTACCACGTAAAGAAACCTTGAAACTTTGAACTCCCCACTCCCTTACAGCACCCTTGGCCTAAAGACATTTCTGTTATAAGTAGTGTTTTGGCCTGTAAACGCACTGTAAATTTCATTCTTAAGGTTTTCGACCTTAAGGTTTTTTGTGTGTGTGTAAAAAGTAAAAATAAATTAAGACTATATGTGGTACAAATTTTAATTGTGGATATTAGGGATGAAAAATAGGACATGAAAAAAATATAAGATACTCTAAATAGTGAGGATACAGTTTACTCAGGAATGCAAAGAGATAATTTTTCATGATCAAAATCAATATTCTAAATGCCCATAATCGTTTCAAATGCCCTGAAATGTGATCATATAGCCTCAGTAAAAAATAGGAGCTTATGTTCCTTTTTTATTGAACTTTTGCAGTCTTCTACAGGAGTGAACGTTCAAAGTGACCTCCCAGACTTCCTGAGTCATCCTCTTTGAATTTCAGGCTTCATTTGAATAACAAAATCTCTACCCAATTTCTATATGTGCTTGTTGACCAGTAGGAGGAGCCATGTAACTTTTCTGAACAACAGGCAGAGACAAGACAGAAATGACCTGCTTTTTAAAAAGTATTCAAACTACTTTTCTTTGTAGAAATTATCCACATTTTAATTCCTCTGCAGGGTGATTAATTTTAACAGGTTCCACTGTAGATGAAATAATCTTTCTCTATCTATCTATATTTATATATATTCCCAGAGTTGCAGGTATTCACTACATGTATTTTTGCATCATCTCTCGAAACCAAGCCCAGACATGCTGAATCAGAGATGCCAGTGTCAGTACATCCTGAGGGGCGTATCCTTTGGGAAAAGACACTTTCACACTTGAAAAGAGTGTTTACAGAACAAAGACAATATAAAAATAAGAATGTTCACAGGACATGGATTGGAACACCATGTTCCTACTGACTGAGCACATTGCAGACCTAAAAGGAATTTATTAAAACTTTAAGCCATTATTATAATACTGAATGTAATTTCGGTATCTACTCACTACAGCCTTTAAATAGCCATTTTTTAGGTTTAATAATCAGTATTTCGCTCTTTAATTAAAACAGGGCTACCAACTTTTCACAAAACCTTTGCGTGAGAGTGTAGTGTCGAGCGGGGTGGGGTGGGGGTTGTTGTCTAACATCCCGAGCTTTAGCCGGGGGGCGTGGGGTGCTGCCGTAGATCCTGAGCGTTGAGCGGGGGATGTGGAGGGCTTACCGAGGATTGCGGAGACATTATGTGGCCCACCTACCGTTGAGGAGTGTACACAATGGGAAAATAGAAAAACAGATTTTCTGCGTGAGAAATCGGAGATGTGGTGTGAGAGCCTGTGAAGAAAGTTAGATGCGTGTGTCTCACGCTCATGAGTTGGCAGCCCTGCTAAAATACTGTTACATACATTTACGTTTTTGTGTACGGCCAGTCTCTAAGCAGTTTGAAGATCTAGAAAATACAAGTACACTTTGTTATTGGTTTTATTTCCTTCTTTTCCGTCACAGACAGACTTTGACTTTGAAGGCCTGCAAAGAGGAGTATTTCAAATGTACTTCATATATTTTTTTTCGTTTTGGGTCAATTCAAGGTCCATACAATAACTCTGATCTAAAGACACAAACCAGCAGGACAAGACGACCCTTAGTGCAATCGATGTTTAAACAAACCCAATATATGACAGGTTCTGTATTGTAGCAGGTGTGTCTCGGAGGAGGAATGTCTCCGCAGTTCCAGAACACTTCAGCATTGCTGTCCTTCACAGTTGCGCCATATTCTTCGTTCAAAAACACAGACTGGGCCTCAGACGTGCCCCTGAAACACTTTCTCTCCATACTTTCTCTCCATTCCAGAGCCAGTCATCAGACGAGCCTGCCGATTGGCTGGCCGGCAGGTTACCTGGCAACAGCGGGGCGCTTCAGCTAGCGACTAAATGTAAATGATCCAGTGGCGTGTGGAGGTAGCTCTACCCCTCTACTCCTCTGTGAAGTGAGCATGTTTTTCCTTGCCCACTGACTGTTGACCTTGTTCTCCCACTAATTCCTTCCTTAATGTTATTTGGCTGGGTGGGACACTGGCGGTGGTGTGTTTGTTGCATTAGCTTCGCTGGGTAACCGTGTCATGTGTTGATTATCCAACCTTGGTCCACCTCACTGCTAATCTACTCATAGAGGGGACATTGAATAGGATTAGATTCCCCACCCATCCTCGCTCTTCCTGTAGCCACGCAGATGAGTATCACACACTTTCAAACTGTTATAGCTAGAAAAACACCAGTACCACCAGTAAATTCTCTGGTGTATTATGTATATCTTATATAACTTGAGGTGTGCTTTGGAGCCCATAACTTACCACTAGGCTACTAACTTTTTGGCAAATAGAGACATGTCTTGATTCTGATACATACATTAACTGCAACTTTTTGGTTGAAATAAATCTTTTTTGTTTTACCTTGTTAGTTCATGTCTCTGACCATATTATTTATTAACTGTCAAAACATGATAGATACTGGTTGGCGGGGTTTGAATTTAAGCATGATATTATTAACTTAAGTGGTCAAATGTCATTACGTTTTCACCGAAGATTACAGGAAAACAAGATTTTCCTTGTGGTATGAATTCTGCTCGATATGACCTTTTGAACTTGTTTGTTCAAGTCCCTGGACATGTTAAGCACGTTCCTTACACCACCCATTTAAAAGACAAGATTCTAGTTGTCTTTTAATACAACTAGACAAAATATAATGACTTCTGACCCTCTCTAAAACATCTTTCCAATTTTGATCACATCATCCAGGACCAGCAGGTAGAGAAAAATCACTAATATCTCAGCAAACAAAATAATATCAACCAATAATATCTCAGCAAACAAAAATGATCAGCTGTAGCCTTTGTGATTGATTTGTGAAAAGTGTCTCTACACCGTGGGAGGCACAGAGAAATACATCAAGGAATGGAATCAAAATAATTTATGAGTGACTTTATGCCGACTCATCGATAGTGCCAAGCTCCTGCAGGAAACATAAATTAAATGCAAATTACTTTGATGTCACTAACTGTATTTAAATTCTATTTCACTATTGGTTATGCTGCTTCTACTGTGGTCTTTTTTTATGCCCACTTTGCTGCCGTAACAATGCAAATTTCCTTTCTGTGGGACTAATAAAGGTTTATCTTATCTTACCTTATTTGTAATCTCATATTGGTCAACTAACAAACTCCAAGATGAAAAATCATCCTTAATTAAATGTGCAGTCACAGAATAAGGCACGTAACATGGAAAAAAATATTTATTTCAACACATTTGGTCATCTACAAGCCAACATAGGATGCGAAGTAACATAAGCAGGAGTGTACAAAAATATGTTATGACAGCTA
The DNA here is from genome assembly GCA_037577295.1 of Ladigesia roloffi. Lineage (NCBI taxonomy): Eukaryota > Metazoa > Chordata > Actinopteri > Characiformes > Alestidae > Ladigesia > Ladigesia roloffi. The sequence continues at coordinate 3,217,572 of JBBKCR010000034.1, read as the reverse complement.
AAATAACAGTTGGTTTTGTTGAACTTCCCTGATGATTAAATCTGTTTGTGGTGAACAAAGGCTGGGTGCCCTTGTTGTGTATTGCATGTCAGTGATACCACTTTGGCCAATATATCCCCATATTGCAAAACTTCAATTATTAGCAATATATTTATTCAATCTATTCAGTCTCCTCATAACTTCTCCTCATTTTTTCCATAACTGATGTCACAGATCTCCGGCTGGTGATCTTTCGAACACACCTCCACATGAGTGTTCCTCTTCTTTCGGCTAGTCCAACTAATAAATACTGCCAAAATGATTCATTTTGACAATAGTGAGACAGAATAAGACAAATCCCATCATTTAACAGAGATGAAAATACAATAAAATGTACAGAATTAAAAAAAATACAACAAGGGAAAATAAATTAGGATCAAGTTGTGGCACACGAAACACAATATATACAAACAGAATGCACTTTAGAAAAGGACAACAGGGACCAACGCACATACATTTAGCTGTTAGTTCCTATACTGTATGGCCTTTTTCTCTCATTTATCATCAACAGAAGTGATCGTTAGACTTCCATGGGCGGTTGCGCTGAAATGCATCGATCCAATCTGAGATATAGCCCTCCTGATTTAGTGGTCTTTAAATAATGTGATTTTCTGTCATGTTGTCACCAGGAAAACTGCACATATCCCAAATCGATCCCAATGTTTAAGTGGTATTACTTCCACCACTGATACTGAAAACAAAAACAGCCTGAGAGATTCCTAGATGGAAACCAAAACATGGTTTGTCTCTAGCGTAACAAGCTGAATTTGTGAGATTAAGTAGAGAAACTAGTGCATTTATTTCCAATAGTTTGAAACAGTTAAAAAAAAAGCCTCTCAAACTGAGCAAATGTCTGCAGGCCTTGATGAAAGACCAGTTTGTCTATAAAAGACAGCTTGAAGGCATTTGTTCAAAAAAGTGGCTCAATTTGCTAGGATATTATCTAAATAAATTGATTCTAAAAGACCACCATTTGGTTTGAGAAGTTGTATTTTTAGTCTTTCACAGAAGACTGAGAGTGAAACTGTTAGACAGGAAGAGGATATTGGCCCCATGGTCAAGATCTTCCACAAACATTTAAATATATTGTTGCCATATTAGCATAGAGCATCAGGACATAGACTACATTGTCTTTTTTTTGGACATTGACTGTACAGCATATCACTATAGCTCGAGCATCTTCATATCAAGTTTATGGAAAAAACATTTACAGCAGAATGGTGAGCAAAATGCCAGCTTGTGCATTTCAGCATCAGTCATTGTTCTCCTAATTATATCGTTATCACGAGGAAAAATAAAGATACACGGAATGTGAACTAGGACGATGTAAACAGCGAAGTAACAATCATTTCCTACAAAACGGCATTCATTCGCGCCTAGGTCAAAGAAGGTACTTCTTGTCAGCAGAGAGTCATCATTCCGTTGTAACAAGCGTTTTGGCACCACACAGCCATAGCTAGCCACTTTTTATACAAACAACGTTGGTGCCTTGGCGGCAGTCTTCAAACTCAAGTCTGTCTGTGAAGGAATAAACAAAGGGAAAAAAAAAATCCAACAAAACAATAAAACCAAATGTTTGAACTTGTAGGTTCCCGACCTTCAAACAGGAGTACTTAGAAATTGGCTGTTCACAGCAAACCACAGACAAAGAAAGCGAGGTTACACTTTGCACTGCTAGGCGGGCAGGATGGCGATGGAAGGGGGCATGCGAGCGAGCGTCCCGTTACATGGGGTGGAGATGACACTGAAGCACTGCGGTGGTCCAGCGGACTGGTGGGCACGGACAGGGCATCTTCATTCCCATGGAGTGCATGAATGTCCATGTGTTTGCTGGGTGAGAACTGGGGGTTGGGGGGATGTTGGGAGTTGTCACAGAAGGCATGGGGAAGAAAGCCACAAGAGGCAGGCTTCTTTTGAGTCAAAACTCAGATCAATGCGATGCCTGCTGCAAAAGAAGAGGACAATAAATATGTAAAATTAACACAATCTGAGCATAGCACTAGATAATCCAGTTTAAAAATATGGCTATCACAAAATTGTTGCTGTGATTATTAATAATTTTTCTGCATATAACCCATTAACCCAGGTAAAGCAGTGGGGAGCCAACGATGCAGCGCCCAGAGAGCAATGTGCGGGTACGATTACTTGCTCTAGGTTTACCTCTGTGCAATTGCTAGTCCTGAGATTCATACCTGCAGGGGCAACTGCCTAACCACCAGGCCATTAGCTGCTGCTACTTGAATCAAGGGCATCCTGCCATCATGCCATAATAAAGGTTTTGTGTGACAGAGGGTGGTCTATGGGCCCAGCAGGCTTCTGCTGCTCCACTCTGCTGATCGATATTATATAATTCTGGCATTAATATAGAGAAATAACTTAATTATGGACAAAAATGTTCAGAATTCAGGCTTCAAGATTTTTTACCATGTTATATTAGGTATTTTAATCTTACTGGATTAGCTCAATACAACATGACCTGAGGTACTCGTGTGTTGATTTAATTGTAAATCAGCTATTTAAATGAACACAGTTTGCTTCATGCTAATTGTTGGGTTATAGTCTTTCAATTCTTTTTAGCTACATTAGCTTCGTAGCTTTAGTGAAAAACTACAGGAAAATATAGAAACTACACATCATGATTGGGGAGGTGAAAATGGACAAAATTAGATTTTTTGTCCAACTTTCACTAAGTTACATGAAGCATTTGAAAAACTCACCTCTCCATGTTACATATTATCCTGCTTTTGTGTCCACCAGCTGCATCTGCACATTGACGGGCATGGCTTCGCCCCCATATCCACCTTTTGACTGCATTTGGTTCTGAATTGAGTTTACCTTCAAAAGAAGTAAAAAAAGCCTTAACACACTGCAGAGACTATTAAACTACTGCTAAAACACATTTAAACAAATTTTACTACTGATTAACTAAACCCAGTGCATCTGATTTCACCACACATATAAAAAGAGAACCGACTATGCGGTTCTTTTGTTCATTATGAGAAAGAATAAGGGTTATTCATCCTTCCTCTTTTGAGTTGCATAAGCATTACCTACAATATGTTGGGAATACTTGATGGTAAGGCTTTGACACCTACAGACTGGAACATTATTATTAGAGACTTTTAAATCCTCCTGGAGTCGTCTGTCCAGAGTGAACTCCAGAAAGTGCAAAATTCAGCTTTCTGATTCTGCCAAATGATTGTAATGTAAAGCAATGGAACGGAACACTGAAAACTATTTGGAGAAAGTTTGATGAATAAATTGCCAAATCAGAGCTTGGTCAGTTAATATGCTGCTGTAGGAGCCAGTTACACTTACCGAGTCCATGCCACTGAACAGATCTCCTGAGCCTACATGGGCCGTGTGAACAAAGTTTGTGGGCTCGCCAATCATACTCCGGTCAATACGCCTCCGCCGCTTCTGCACAGAGAAGAAAATATGGTTAAAAAAACAGGTCAATGACCACTGACTTTCATTGATTGATAAATATTCTGTATTTCTTTGTATTTTCTGTACATTAGATCTAGACACACATTTGTATACTCTCCCTCTGATCCTATATAAATATATATATAAATAATGTAAATATATGTACAAATAATGTTTTTACACGTATATTGTTCATCTTTACATAGTTAACACATCTTACACATCTTTACATCTTTATATAGCAGATTGTATATTATATTTTACAGAATATTGTTTAATTGTATCTTTACATATTACTGCTGTTTCATGCTGCTGTGCTTGAGAGACACCATTGACCGGAAACAAATTCCAATAAACACAATTGATTCTGAAATGTTGCAGAGCTTTTGAAAACATGCCTCTTAGCTGCTCACCATCACCACCTGCTGTAAAGCACATCACCCAGGGAAGCTTAACCTAAATTAAAAGCTCCTAAATGGTTCAGATTCTTTCTCTCCTGGACAAAAACAACAGCTATAACTAATCAAATGATCCGAATGTGATTTAAACCCAATTAGACGACTCACCGACGCCTGGTCCCATAATAGAGGGAATGCGTCCAATCCGTCCTGAGGCCTCCAGTCTGTGTTTTGTGTAAGCAACTCTGTTCGCCTTACGAACTTTTAAGTAAACAAAGCTTTGGCAGAGGGCGAACAAGGCTTGAACAATCAAGACTTGTCAGACATACTTAACATACAGCTATAAGATTAAACTCCATGGCACCTCATAGTCAAAACATAATTAGTAAGACACTCTGCCTTGGCTTTGCCTCGCTTGTTTCATTTGTTCGGCAGATTAAAAGTCAATCTTTGGAGGTTTGTTCTCAAGGAAGGCTGCTATCAAGAAGCGGCAGAAGCATTTCCCCTTCTGTTACTCTACAACAAGTCAGTCACTGCCCACAACCCATACCACTGTTGCCATGACGACCTGGCAGCGAGCGAGAAGGTGACATCTTCCACCTCATTGGTCTTGGAATGGTAGACCTGCCGTTTGAGTTTTGACCATGTAAATCCACAACCGTCTCCCATCGCTCACTAAATGATAGTTACAGACGCCCCATTGAACACTCACTACACTGAACAGTGAGCAGCATATAAACCAAAAGGACAGATTAGAAATGCAGTGAACAGGTTCCGGAGGTACAGATACAATTCTCCATCACAGCTGACTGCATTCTGGAATAAAGCGCTTCTTTTCCAGTGTTTTTAAATAGCTGATACAATGCCAGCGATAAAACAAAGGATGTCCGGAGTCTGAGAATCCTCTCAGGCATATACAACTATGCAGATTTGTGAGGTACTTCTTATTTAATGGCCACTTTATAAGACCTGATATGACAGTGTGTTACCATTTTTGCAGAGAATGCTGGTCAACTGCAAGCTAAATAAAGATTTAGACTCCAATAAACCAGTTCCAAAACACAGCCATTCAATTACACTAAATTCCTTACTACAACAATTAAAAATCTTTGCACAGAGAGTAACATTTTTCAGGGTTTTGAAACTGCCATGATGTACCCTTAATTTTTTTTTCAAAATGTATTGTGTTAATGGTCAGTTTGAATGATCTAACATAACATTCCCAGTTCATAATAAAATCCCACCCAGCCAAACCAGCAGCAGAGAAGTTCTCACCAAGACAGTGAAATGGAAGAAAGTGCCAAATTAAAATGTTTCCTAAATGTCTGCTAGCATTTTTATATTCCACCAGGAGTGAAAGGTAAACTTGGTGATCCGCAAGTAACCAGTTCACTTTGGCGTGTTGCAAGCAGAAAAAAATAGGCAAGCGCAAGGATCAGACTGACTTTGACAAGAGGCAAATTTTGAAGTTGGATACCAACTGGGTCAGAGCGAAAAAGCACCACACCTTCAAAGGTCCGGACAAGCCAATGCCTTAACCAGTTAGAGCTGTTTTGTATGAGGGAGACCTACACAATATTAGGAAGTTTGTTTGTAATGGCAGATCAATTTATATCCTGTTCAGTGTCTACAATTGTTTTTGCCTTTCTATTGATTTTGAGGGAAAATTCATTTTATAATTTAATTGATTTACAGCAAATGTCTTTCCTCTAATTCTCAGCCCCCTCAGTTTCACTAAACAAATGAGAATATTCCCATGCAAATGAGAACACGCTGAGCTACCTTATGCTGATCGTCTTTAGAGCCAAATAAATGAATATGTATGCCACTATTTCTCTCTTAAAATCTTTTTTAATTTACATGACATTGGGATTTCTTTAACCTAATGTGTTAATTGAAAGGAAATGATGATTTGCACACGTGTTTGTAATATTAATGTTAATGTTAATAATGTTAATGTTAATTATAATTTGAGAGCTATTTTCCTGCCCTCACAGCCTTGTGCTCATTCTGGGCATAATTTCCTTAAAGAGGTGGCACTCAACTTTAAAATAAAATTATCTTCTAAATGCCATTTTTGCAGTTTATGAATGAACGTTTTGAGTTATCCATAAACCTCCTACTCAGGAATCCCAAAGAGTTCTCTAGAATCCTGTTTGGGTCTAAAAATGACTCATAAACACCAATATAATCAATATGGAAAGTCCTATATTTGATAATACTGCTTTGACTAAAACTCATGCATGACACGCTACACTCGTCATTATATTTAAAGTATCGCAATATTACATTTGGTGCTATATTGCTCATCTATATCTGCATACCATGCACTCACTATGTACTGGGCAGACAATGGAATGCACTAATGCCAAATTGGAACTTACACACACTGCTTTCAAAAGCTTGTTATGACAACATGCATATGCCTACTTTATCACATTTCTATCCTGTATTTTCTTTTCATCTACAGTCAAAGAATAAAATTTAATGGCACAATATACTCCCTGTGCGAAAACCCCTCAAGGCAATTCTCCAAGACTGAGCTCAGCCCCCTGTTCGCTGCAGACCCCCCTTAATAAAAGGGGATTTGCAAAAGGCTGCCAAATCCCGTTTTTAGTCCACCCATCGGAGCTTCATGCACAGGCCTCCTGCCGAGCAATGTTTTAATGGTAAAGCACCAACTCACAACATGCCAATCTGGCCTGGAGGGCAGGTCTTACGGCCAGGGTGAATCGCGGGTCAATAGTCTCTCTCCGCAGGGACACCCAGTTAGACTCATTCATACTGTATGGTACTTAAAAGAGGACAGTGAAACATTAGCCCACCACTGTGTTTTTCTGAAAAAGACACAGGGGACCGAATGTTCCGCCAAACCAAGCACACGCTGGTGAGGGTCTAACAAACGATGGTGGACCAAAAGTGCCAGAGGGAGGTTGTTTTGGGGAAACTGGTCTGTCTGTCTGGGGGAAATCAGTCTGTCGGTGGGAGGTGGGAATTTGGGAATTTACTGATTCATTCACACAGAGCTGAGAAACACAGCGGAAAGCTGGAGGAGATTGGAAGGGAATGAGGCATTTCGATGGGGCAAGACATTGGGGAAGTGTGAGAACGCATGACACACCCACAAAATCTCTGTAGACTGTGGAATCAAACTTTTGACATCACAAGTCTAAGGCACAACAATTGCCCAACCTGTATGGGGCAGGGGGAAAAAGGAGTGGAAAACATGGTCTGTGGCTCTCTCACATGGTATACTTCATTTCAGAGGAAGCTGATTCATTTATACAATGGCAGGAATTCAAATAAGTCCAAAAGGGGAACTCGAGAGGAAACCCGCCTAAAGCAGCGCAAGTATTGTGAGCGTGTCATTTCTCAAAAATCTAATCCTTGTGGAAGACAGCAGGCAAATTTAGCCTATTAACCTTTGTGTCTGGCGGGTAGCCTTTATATCCAGCAGCTCATAAATGCGGTGACATTTGCAGAGCCCTCCAACAACTGCAGCGAAAACATAACCAGTTCAACTCAGCTCTCCTGAGCAGTGTCTGAGAGTTATTCTCAACCTGTTTTAATTCTCCATACACTTCCTAGACATGGATCAGCCACAACATTAAATGGCAGCATGAGGAGGAACTACTCAATATTAGGCTGGGGCATATAATGTTCCAAGAGTTGGTCTGAGGTGCTAGCATAAATGTAATTGGCTCACCACTTTAATGGAAGAATTTCACCCAGCATGCGATTGTTATGCCCTCATGGAAACAAGCAATGAAAGGGCTGTTGGCTGTTACAAGTTACAGGTGTCTAGATTCTGCTGTAAATACAAGGAAGCAGTGAGAACTTCATAGTTAACAAAGTACTCTAGGAGAGGCTTGGCATTATTGGTTCAGTGAGTGGGCTAATGCCTCAACACCCAGTTTTTGTATCCCCTAAACCAGCTACTTTAGTTCTTATATAGTAGCATGTGGCAAAAACAGAGCAAACCAAAACATTGTTTAAAAGAGTACATTTGAACACATCGTCTTGTACTTGGTGCTTTTGCTACATTTTTTTTCCTGTTACTTATCTCCTGAACTCGTGGCTCATTTAACAGACCAGGTTTCTCGACCACTGGGCCTGGGACCACTTATGGACCGCGAAGGCTTTTGACTGGGCCGCAAATCTAAAATTGAGACAGGCCATTGGTCTGCAATTGGATATTTAAGATGATCTAATGTGGTAAATTGGGCCTTGACAACATGCTGTGATAGATGTGTGGGCCTTAATGTAGAAAAGGTTGAGAACCGTTGCTATACATGACACCCCTGCCCTCACACACATACAGATGCTCCACTTAGTTGATTTAGTTGCTGTGGGGCCAAGAGCTGAAAACAGCAGTGCTATAGAATCATGAAAGTAGTGAATCATTTTGAGGTCAAAGATCTACACCCCTAAGAAATCACCGGACAGCACTGCGTCACTGCAGTAATTTCACTACAATTACAACACATTTGCCTTGCCAAGACTCGGATAGCTACTCAGCACTGCACAGACAAAGAGAAGTCAGCGCTCTCGCCGCCATCCTCTTGAACTAATGCTGAACTGCAGATCCCTTACTGCTGCCTTTGGCTCTCTCTGTGTTGATTCTGTAGAGAGCCAAAGGATGACTCACCTACAGCTCTCTTAGAATCAAAGTCACCAGACCAGCCAAGTCCGAGAGCAGTGAGTGCATAGCAGTGTCACACCCAGCCATCCGCAGCCTGCCCACCATCACTGCACAGCACACACACAAGCGGTATCTGCTCTTTACCCATCTGACTGCAAAACGGTGTCACACCCAGCAAGGGCAACTACTCTTTCTCTCTCTCTCTCTCACTCTCACTCTCTCGCTCTCTCTCTATCTTTTTGAATCTGTATATCTCTCTCGGTCTCTTTCTCTCTGTGTATCTGTATATCTCTTTCTGTGTCTATACCTGTATCCCTCTCTCTGTGCCTATGTCTATATCTCTGCATATCTGTATCTCTCTCTGTCTGTATCTGTACCTCTCACTCTCTCTGTATATTTCACTCTCTTTCTGTATCTGTAACTCTCACTCTCTCTGTCTGTATCTCACTCTCTGTATCTCTCAGTCTCTCTGTCTGTATATCTCACTCTCTCTGTATCTCTCACTCTCTCTGTCTCTGTATCTCTCACTCTCTCTGCCTGTCTCTGTATCTCTGTCTGTATAT
>JBBKCR010000034.1:3193255-3208401 GCA_037577295.1 Ladigesia roloffi | reverse complement strand
CACACATACACACCTGCACATAGATACACACACATACACACACACACACACACACACACACACACACACACAAACACACAGACAAGTTCCTGTGGCTGTGCAATGTGAAAAGCAAAAGATGAGAAAGTGCAAGAGAAAGAAAGAGAACGAGAAATCAGGGAAAAATACATCCTCTGGATAACCCTTCAGGCTCAGGTTGCATCAAAGCATTTTCCCCAACAGCAAATTTGTGTCAACGAGATAATACACATGATGATGCTAAATCAGAAAAAGCATAATGTCTTGAACACCAAAAAAACAGACAAAATATAGAAGACCCTGCTTGGACAAGACCAAACCAAAAGCTGTAAATACCTATAAAAAAAAAGTGTCAAAAACATTGTTACTCACCCATAAAGTCTGAGTCCACAGTGTTCAGTGGCAGGTTGCATGCAGCCTCAGTGTGAGAGGGGGCTAAGGAGCACCAGGCTCCGAGTGCACTCCGCTCTGCAGGAGGTCTTTGTCCCTCACTCAGTTACGGATCAGTGGCCAAGCGGCATTCACCCGCTCCATCACCAACACCCCCCTAACTCTGAGCTCCTGCACGCTCCTGAGCTAAGCTCCACCCACAGCTCCGCCTTCCAATCGTCATCTGCCGGCACACTGGAGGCTGTTTATGTAAGCGGCGCTATCCTCCCACTCTGAGAGCTCTCTATAATTTGATCCGGCTCTTGCATAACCACACCAGTGATAAGGAACATTTGAAGATCCAACTCGAAATCCAATGTTCCTTTTTTTCGTTACATAGGAATCACAAAAAAAGCCTTAATCCCACACACCAGCACATAAGAGCATTAAGGCTATTTTTTTCTGTGGTTAGGCCAAAATACTTTCTGATTTACCCCTTTAGTAACACATAAGCCAGCTTCAGATTCCAGTTTCTCACTTTTAACCCCTTAAACTGTAGGCCTATTACTTGGTCATTAATCTCGAGCTTTATTATTTGGCAACCCCCATGTGGGCCCGTATAAAAGCCTTAGGGTTTAAGAGGTTAAAGAAAAGCATCAAAGAAACTGTTTTTAAAAGAAAAGGGGCTCAGCAAAAATTTCTTGGATGTGGAAACATACATCTTTTTTCCTTTCTGAGGGGGGGAAAACCCAGCTATTCCTTTTGCCAGGCTCATTTGCCGTAGCACTAAACTAGCCGCCTTGTTGCTGGAGGCCAGCCCTCAATTCCTCCATCCTAGGGCTTGTTGCCACAGCAGCCACTAACCATTGACGAAGGGGGTTTGCAAGGCATCACAATAGGAAACTCCCCATAGCGCCCACCCCTCTCTTAAAATGGCTCTAGCAGCGATTGGAAGCATGCTTAAGCCCAAATTTCCATGCAAATAGGTCACACTTTCTGACAGCTGCACGATTCAGAAATTCAGAAACACTAGAGAAAAGGTTCCTGCAATGGACAAAGTAAAAACGCTTGAGTATTTGGAGGAAAAATGTAAGCTCTGTTTGCTAATTCATCAGATGATTTGCAAGTAAAAACACGCCACAAATAAGATTCTACAACTTGACCAAACAATCATGATATCATGATTTAGATGTACTGTACAATCTAAGAACCAGGTCATAAAAGACTGTCTCAACACTACCATTCATTACAATCCTGCAGTGGTAACAGTGAACTGGGTGTTAGCAGCGTAATTTAATGACAGTAGTGGTGATAGAGTAGAGAAACATACCCGGGAAAGGCCAATCTATAATGTTGAGATAAAGATCCCGTCAACAACCAACATACATTAGTCAAATTTAAAGGGCTAATATTATGGAAAACATAAATTATTCATTTCTCTCAAATAAAAGCGATGACAAAGTTTGAAAACATTGTTAAAGTTTTAAAAGTTCACTACTCAATTCATACATAGAAAATGAGCTGTGAAAACCATCAATTTTGAATTCAGTGGTGTTATGATGTCATAAAAACTAACACATTTACATACAGTCAGCTCCATCCATGAAAGATCTGGGCTGCTTGAATTAGAATAAACACAAGGCAGTCAATCTGAATATACTGTTCGTAAAGGCACATCAAAATGGTCATTTTATAAAGCAGCATAAGTTTAAAAATATGTGTTCTTTTGTCACAATACAACCTCTTTAATGCTGCAACTAAGAAGATACAGCAACAAGATCTTTTCTGCACACGTGATATCTTCCAAGTTCTTGAAAGTGGATTAGCAGATTATCTATCAAGGAGTTTATGATCTGTACCTCCAACATAGTTCAGTTTGTTGACATATAGTCAATAAGCATTTACTTATGTCTTGTGACATAGTATCTCAAACCTATTAACAAATCCCTGAGCAGCTCTTTGTGTCCTGAACAGGGATTTCTGCAGATACAGCAGTTCTCACAGGTCACACTTGCTGTTGGAAGCTTAAGGCGACCATATGGCAGAGGCGTAATCTACTAATCTTTCACAAGATGGCAAAAAAGCCAGTAATTCACTCTTACGTAACACACTGTCCAAATTTTCACCAGTTCTAGAAGTGTGTGGTTAATATATAATACAAAGATCTGCTATTAAGTTTAAATCAAGTCTACAATGACACTAAAGGAACACAGATGAATGAAAATCAGAAGAAAGGAATTTCCACACTTATGAACAAGAAGAAATTTTAGTTTTCTTTTTTTGTATTTTAGAGTCCTTGCAGTCGGGTTTACTGATTTAAATTGTAAATGAAAGGACAGAGGATGAAGTCAGTGCTATGGAAATTCTTTGGCAGAGCCAGACTGGGATAGTCATGTAATTTATTCATTCATTCACTCATTCATCTTTCACACTTTGGCAAAGACGCACCCACAGGCCCGCCACAATCAGTGGCATTGGAGTTCGGCACTGTGGCCATACAGTACTCATTATAAAGCTCTACACAAAAGGAGCCTGGCCATCTGCAGTGGCCTCAGCACTCTTCCTCTCACTTCCCCTGGACTGAGCCTGCCAAACGAGGGATAGGGAACCCTCTCTGTTCTCTTCTTCTTCATCCTGGCATGCTTTCCTTACTTTTTCATTTCTGTCTCCCTCTCACACATATACACACTCACACACACACCTCATTTGATATCACATATCCCTACTTTGTATATCCTGGAGAGAATACCTTTCTAAACCTGATATGCGTTTATTTTTATACTTTTCATCTTCTCCCATCTTGCTCCCTTTTCAAGTCAAAACTCCATATTTTCCATATTTTACTCAGAAACTTGTCTGCCCCATAAATATTACATTGGCTCCTATTACAGAAAAAATAAAGAAAAAAACAAGAAGGTAGACAGGAAGAAGGAAAGAAAGAAAGACTAAAAGAAGGAAAGAAAGACTGAAAGAAGGAAAGAAAGACTGAAAGAAGGAAAGAAAGACTGAAAGAAGGAAAGAAAGACTGAAAGATGGAAAGAAAGACTGAAAGAAGAAAAGTCAGAAAGACTGAAAGAAGGAAAGACAGAAAGACTTAAAGAAAGAAAGAAAAGAAAGGCAAAGAGGTAGGAAGAAAGAAAGAAAGAAAGAAAGAAAGAAAGAAAGAAAGAAAGAAAGAAAGAAAAAAGGGAGAGTAAGGATGAATAAAAAGGAACAAAGAAAGATGGAAGGAATTAATTAATTGATTCATTTACAAAAATGGCAGAGCAGCAGTTGATGTTTACACTGAATTAAAAAGTAATGAGAACACAAATTGAAACCACTTAATAATAAAAACCTGCCACATTTGCATAAAGCAGGTTTTGTTCCATGATCCGCTGTGCAGCATGAAGAAAAAACCAAAAAGGAAAAAAAATCACGTTTTCACTTTACAATCCTCTTACATGATTAAATATGCATCTGATAGGCGACATAAAGCCCCTGTGCCTTTGAGCAAACTGAACACTCAGCCCTCCCTTTTTTCTTATGTAAGGGGTAATTGTGCACTTATGTAATGCCAATAACAATCTCGGCACCTTCAGCAAACAATAGCATCCCTCCAAGATGGATGATGTGCTACAAAGTGTGTTCCCAGCACATTAGGCCTGACAGCCATCGCCCATTAAGTGCAAACAGACATGCGCTCCCAGACAAGGTCATTACAGCACAAAAGTCCTGATTCATTTGTACATAGATCACATATCTTATTCTACCCTCACCCACCCAAGAAACTGCGTCAGCTCTTTTTCCATCTGAGCTTAGCGTTCTATTTCAGCCAGACAGGGAAGTGGCACATGAAAATGGAAACTAAGAAGAGAACAAACATCATCTCAGAATAAAGGCACAGTTCCCTTTAGGCCTATCAGCATATCTGCATGTACACAAGCTTACAAGATTTGCCTTCACAAAGGGCTTTACAGTGACAATTGACTTGTTCTTGTAGACTGGACAAAAAAAGCTGCCGTAGTTTTACATATTGTTACAAGATCATCCACAGGAACATCACACTCAAGCTTCTCGGGAGTGGCAGCCCTGCTAGATCTGCAGCATCTATGTCTGAACCAACAGGAAGGGATCTGGATTCCATCCAAGTCCGCGCCTCTCATCATGCCAGGGGCCACTCTGGTGACGTCATCCTCTTTCACTTATTTATTTATTTATAATCGGTCAGCCCCGCGCCAGACAAGCCGGTCATTTATGGGAGCTGAATCACAAGACCTTGGAGTCACACGGTTTCCCACAGATAGATACGCCTGAAGCTATGACTTTTTGTGGCTTTCCTCAATGAGACCGTCTCCTGACCTTTGAAGATAACCTCTAAAAAGTACCTCGCTGGAAGCAGGCCTGAGGCAAAAGAAGAAAGGAGAATGTATATTTGTATTTTTATTGGCATCAACAGACAAGTGCTACCTGTATCACACAGAGATAGTAAGTGTTAAGGCTTAGATAGCATCTAAAAATTATAATGCTATAGATTTAACTACAAATTCCATTTTCCCCTTTTTTGTTTTGAGTGAATAAGGCTGTGGTTTCCACTTTATTTTTAAGAGACACATGATCAGCCATATTGCCCTTGCTGGTCATAAATGGCTGGTTGGAAATAATAACAAAACCTGGTGAAAAAGTTTGGTTAACAGAAATAGCAACTGCACCAGTATATATTTTCACATTTTTATTTTAAGTATACAAGTAAGACAAGTTTTAAATAAGGTGATCATCCGGCACAGGTAAATAGAGCATGCTCAATTACAAGGTGTATTTAGCAGCTAAGCACTGATGATAATGCCTACAGAATTTAATTTAGACAGCCAATGAGGAGTCTATATTTTGGAACAAAGGAAGGAAAATTTGTCAAAAATATCCAATAATAAAAAAAATAGAATTCCATGTAGTCAATAAGAAAATATGTCTGGAGTCAGAAATGGGTTTCTTTAGTTTAACATTGGAGCTGTAAAGCTCACAGAGCCAATCACACAAATTACTTGCGTAAAAGCAAACCCCAAAACTGCCTGTAACCTACCTAAAGGGTAGTGCAGAAGTGTAGATGTGGTTTAGGACACAATATGACTTGTTGTGAACTGTCAAAAGTAACACACGGGCAGTATGTATCTGAACACTGTAGCCTCTTTGGCCAACAGAGTCTGTTTTCACAATCCACATCAGGAGCAGGAGTGCTGATCTACAATCAATTTTGTGGCAGTGACAGTCGTAAATACAGAGGACGATCAATCCTCCCCAGCCCTGCTGTTGCCAAACAGCTGCCTGAAGCAGAGATGTTCTGTTCAGTAAGTCATACTGTGTCCTAAATCACATCAACAACTTAAATAAAGCTGGAAGTCTTGTAAGTGAGTTAAGAGAGGGCATGTATTTAGAGGAAAAGATTTGGTTGAGTACCGCTTCTACTGTTTGGCTGAAACCTGGTAACTCCTGTTCAAAACTAAAGAAGTATAACATGAAAACCAAACAAGTTTTTGCTAATTGACAACATTCGATTTGTCATTCGTTAGTTTTTTACAAACAAAAACATTTTCTAATCCCTAGAGCTTTCTTATTTAGAGTGTCTACTATAACTCTGTTAGAATAGCCTATACAGTAACCTCCTTGCTAAGAGGTATCAACAAGTTTCAGGCCCTTTTCTGACCACACATTTATTGATTGGTTTGATGTGCTCATTAGTGACTGACCCCCATCAGCTAAACCCCCTTTAACCCCAGTCCCACAGACAGAATATTTTAATTTGGTTACACCTAAAGGGCACTAGGCTATAAACCCACTTTCTTAAAGAACACCATTAGCCTACTGGGGTAGTGCACATCTCTGCTGACCCAATAATTACATCAGTGAATAAATATATCAGTGAATATGGCACACCCTAGATCCTTACTGACAGGGACACTGTACTCCAAATTCCCCTCTATCAGTGTCAAACACCAACAGCATCCAAATTTAAAATATCCTTCCTGGTTGAGCTGAAACATGATCGTATTTTGGCATGAATGACCAGCCTAGTGAGCAAAGTGGAGTATTCGAGGAATGCCCAAGTCAGCATTGACTGGCAGGGGAGATCACAGCAGGGGTACAGAAGTTAATACACACAGAAGGGCGTAGGATTAAAAAATGAATAAACAATCCTAAAGGTCAATCAGGCAACCAGAGGGTTGCAGCCACATTAAAGGGCTTTTTGTGCACACTAATTGGATGACTATATTCCTCTATTTAAAATGAACTTAAAATAGTTTTTTAGGTCCTCCACCCAGAGATCAGACATTTGTGATTAAAATAAATTTTGCTGGTATATGTTGTTTTGTGATTTGTTTCTGGCTCAATTTATTCAAGTGTTTTGAAATAATATACATGGAAGAGCATAAATGAGTCATTTCAAATAGGCTGTTAAACATTACTGTTTGGGATTGGTAGGTCAAAAGAGCCTGGTCTTGTGGAAGTGGAAATAACTGCCCGAGTCTATTGTCAAGATTTCTGCCGAGTGGAAAGGCTATCCTATACAGGTTTTGGTGAAGGCCTTAAAAGAATGATCTTCCAATACTGATGCGGGTGCATCATTGGACGGCTCAACACACTTGGAGGAGAACACTAACTGTCAACTCTGTCACATCAGTTAATAGACGTCCAAGCTGGCTAACATTATGTTGAATTATGGCGAAGGAAAGAAGACCAGTTGTGCTCTTGTGGACGGTCGGCCACAGACGGTCCCGGCATTACTGGGGTTCAAACTTGTAATCTCCTGAAGATTGAGCCAACACTGCCAGAACTATCGGGGAGACCTTATGCATTTTTAAAGTGACTTTTATTACCATTGTCTGCTCCTTCCTTACATTCATGATGCCTACTTAAAAATACCACAGGGGCTTTTTAGTTTCACCTAACTGTTTTGAAATGTGTCACTGTGTTGTCAATGATATTGGTCATTTTACACGATTGCTCTTCCAGTATTAATACTTCAAAACCCTTGTTCTGAAACCATGAACCAAACTCAGACACATCAAACTGCTAAATGTGTTCTTTTTTTCACAAATTACAGAGAAGGCTCTGACAAGGGTTCAGATTGTAAATAATCAAAAATGAAACTGCTTTAAAGGCAGGCAGATGCTATTTTTGTTTTTGTGTAAACAGAATGTTCATGCTGGTACCGTATGGCATTTAAAATGAGGTTACCACATGTTCAACAACATGGGCCTTTTTTTCCATCCTTCACTTCCCCTCAGTGTTCTCATACCCCACATCTTAGTTACATGTGGGAAAAAGATCTAGAGTATTCTCTGCTATGAAGGCAATGATTAATCCTTTAGTCCATTTCTTCAGACAGAATGAATGCCCTATTAAAAGTAGCCATATAAATCGACACTGCAAAGAAACACCAAAGGGCATATACTGCGTGTACCACCAAGATTAATGCTGAGGTGGTGCCTGGCTCAGACAGGTGCAGGAGACAAATAACTCAATCTGTACTCTTCACACAAAAATCAAGACCAAAAGCTTCATGCACTGCTTAGCATCACAGCTTGCATGTTATGCTGTTTTTGCCACAAATGCCACCAAGGCTACATATTTGCCTGGCTGCTGCATCAGTCGAAGGATGTTGGGGATTTCCCCAATACCTAAGAGCAGAGCCTCGTCAAGATAAAATAACTACTGTAAACAACTGCATCATAAAATCCCAGGCAGAACGTGCTATTATGGCATGGCCTATTCAGTCCAGTGGTTCAGAAATATGACCGCCCACTCTGTGCCTAATAAAATGACTACTGCTTGCCTCTACTTCAGTCTGCTTAAAGGAAGCGTGGGGCATGATGACAGTAGAATGACTCAACAGGAGGCTACAACACCGATTTGTCAAAGCATAGTTCAAAAGGCAGTTTCATTAAAAAAGAGATTCCAACTATCTGCAGATTCAGCTTAACTGGACCAAGAAGCAAACGTTCATTAAGTGAGGAATGCACTGTCATGGAGACCAAAAGGTGGTTGGGTCCCATGAAGCGAAGTAACTACACTAGACTTCGTCTGCCGTATGAAGGTCCAGATCTACTGATTTTCATTATAAAAAGTGCGATGACAAGAGTCTCCATTTTTAACTTGAGCTAGACAGACTTGTCTTAAAATAATCAAATACTTCTGCTTTTTTTGCATCCATATTTGGCAATATTTGCAGATTTTTGCTTCTTCGTTTCCCATTTTCAACCAACAGCTCAAAAACTAGACTGCTAAGACTAGACTGTAAAAGGGCCCCTATTTTCTACTCTTATAATGTCTTGAAAAACATTTTTCACCACTTATAATATTTTTGTAGTTTTATTTACCAAAAACTTAGTCATAATCTATTTCAACATTAATATTTTCCAACCTCTCTTTATTCCTTAAAAAAGTGATTCAAGAGTGATTCATATATATCTGTTCTGATTGGCTGCCTTGTATTGTGCCTCACTGACAAGCAGACTGGGCTGAAACTTTCATATATAATTTAACAGGGCTAAATGCAAACTTGGGTAACTTGTGCAGAGGTATGTAAAAGCATGAACTTGTCACAGAGCTGTAAATCATCCTAATTTCCATATATGCATAGTGGAGCAATACCTATAACTGACTCCTATCATTTAAACTTTTTAATAGGGTTTACATACTGTTATACTGAAGTGAGGTACATATCATTTTCCATGATTAAGGCCATTTAAAGGCCATTTAAAGTTCTATGGTTTACTGAGGGTGTGTACTATGATAAAATGATACAATTGCATTTTGTATAGGCAAACAAATAAATCAAAAGTAATGCCTATATTTCAAATAATGTAATGCAATAAATTTTCACATCATGAACTGCACCAAATCGAATGAATCCAGATGAATTACGCAGTCTTCAAGTTTGTAAAATGAATGATCTCTTGAATTCTACTGGAATTGGAAACCCAGTAATTCCACATACAGACCACTGTCCTTCAACTGTATAATAATCAGCACGTCATCATGAAGTGCACAAGAAAAGAACCAGGCAGTTACAGCACATGATACAAAATTCAGTTGTGTTACACTGTGCAGACCCCACTTGGCCTGAAGTCAGCATTTGGACTCATTTGACGGACAGAGTGTGAATACGTAATGCTCTGGGTGTTTTTCCAGGGCAATATGACAAGCATGGCTTTCCAGATGTGAGCCCCTAGACTTTAAAGCCACTTCCTCATAAGCCTGCTTCCAGTCACTCTTGGGGTACTGATATAAAACACACTCATCACGCGCCGTTTGTAATGAACAGACCAGGGAACAATATAGATTTTGTGATCTACGTGCCTGAAACCACATCAACTGCTTAGTAACGTATGAACTTCTTAACCTTAATGGTGATGCAAAAAATTGTTCTTCTGCTCTCACTTGGTTGAGAAAATCTGTTTGCGAGCTTTAAACTTCTTCATGTTTGCAACGACTAGTGGCCTTTTGGGGGGAAATCTTAAAAATGCCACCTACTTTCCAATGGAACTGAAGTCGCAAACATGCGCTGTACAGGCACGCGCAGCTCACAAGCAGCCGAAATAAAATTAAAGCTCTGAGGGACGACTTCCAAGGCACAATTACATGCGGAATCCCTGACCATTATGGAGACGAGAAGTCTTCAAAATGGGAAGATCTCCTAAAGAGAAACATATGGGGTCTAAATTAGATTAGGGGGTTACTGGGAGCCCTGCAGTGTTGACTACAAGCACAGTACTTAACCATATAACACAGCATACGCTCAGGAAAATGGAATGCTATGTCTACATGCAGCAGCTTGCGTCATTATGTCTGCTTAAAAAAACAGCTCTCAATTTTAGCATTTGTGGATAAAACATGGGCACTAAATTCCTTCATACTGGAGTCATATAATCATGTTAAGATATGCAGGATTCCTGATTTTCTTGTGTTTACAGGATTCTGGCTACAACAGAGCTTGTTTGGCTTTCTCTAAAACATCTAGGAAGCTGTTGACAACACCACCACCAACACTCACCTGCAAATCTAGACTGAAAGTGGACAGAAAGTTATACAGGGTGCGCACACAGTTTAGGCAGATGTCTAGAGAGGCCGATTGGGAAAGACTGCAGTTATGTGTTCCAAAGATAAGTAAAGAATGTAAAAGGTCTAAGTGCAATGCATTGAACAACTCAGTTCCCAGCAGTCCCAAGTAGGAGATTGACAGAAATTGGTTGATGGTGTTAATTGCTAAAGATTTTGCAAAGAATTTAGACAGAAATTAAACAAAACACTATAAACAGGAAATCAAAGCTCCTGATGCCAGAGTTACAAGTGATGAGGTGGTTTTGATGAGGAACTTGGCTAAAGGTCACTGCGGTCTCCAGTGATGGCTGACGGGAGTGTGACTGAAGGACTTCCCAGACCACGGGTCCTGTAATCCATGCTAAACTGAACATCAAATGAAAACAGAAATGCATGACATGAACTTTGGCTGCCAAACTTTATAGGGCTGAAATATAAATGACAATTTAGAAATCAGGCCTTCTGGTCATTTTCTTCACTTTTGTACTGATACTGTCGTCATACAAAAAAAAAAAAAAAGATTTAAAATTTAACAATTGTTACAAAAAAATCCCCAAATTATCCTCTATTTTGTACCAACATAAAAAGAGAAATGTTTGCACTATTTTTTGTTTTGTGCAAACATGTTTTACACACTTTGAATAATTAAGTGTACATTATTTTCAGAGTATATTTTGGAGACTATATTCTGACTTTATATTATATTATATATTGTTCTTGTCTTGGTATGAGTGGGTGTATGCACAGCATAAACAACTTTCTCTAGAATCAGTAAAATTTTATGATTCTGATGTTTATTGTTATTTAAAGTGTACATTTGATCACAACACTGTTTTCTGTAAAGCAAACTTTCAGTCCGCTTGCCCGATTAGACAATTTAGTGCTCAACCCTGATTATGCTCACAGAAAACAATCATTCATTTTTTAGCCATTCTTTTTGTAATGCAGTAGTGAGGTATTCAGAAAACCCAAATTGTTATCCATATTAACACACATTTAACCATCATCTGATACTGTCATTTATTTTGAAAATACACTGGTGTTGAAACCTATCAATATTTAAACAAAGCTCAAAATTATTGAAAAATGTCAGTGGGTCAGGATTTTCTTTTTTTTTTTACCTGAACCAGACTAAACCTGCAAACTACTGGCTTTAGCCTGTATATTGATGTAATCCATTTTCATAGATTAGGAAGGAATGTTTTCTCACTTAGTGTCTTTCAGAAAAGACAATGTTTTGCACAAACCACCCGAACGAAAACAAACTGAGCAGTGTTGCAAGGTTGCACTGTGCAACATTAGCATTTACTTGTTTTTAACTTTGCTTTGTTTGGGCCGGCTCAATCACCACTAGTCAATTCAAGTAGGTTTTAACTACCATTTTGACCATATACACACGGTACTTAGTGAAACTAAACTGTGTGCCACAAGGACTACGGTGCAACATCAGAACAGAACAGAAGTGAACAGAACACCCCAAGACCACAAGTGTAGACAGGAGGACAAATGCATGAAAAACACAAAAGCAACAGTACAACTAGTGCAAGACAACATTTAGTGCAATCAAGAGTAGTTTCAACCAGGATGAATACATTACTGGATGAATACAGGTAGCAGCAGAGGGCTGTGTGCAAAAGAAAATGCAGAACAGCATTTAACATCAATAAATATGACTGCACAAATACTAGTGGCCTCCTCTCTCTGAGCCTATAAAAGAGATCGGACACTGTAACAACATTATAAAATACATCCTTTCAACAAAAAACACAATTTCAAACTGATGATCAAGCTGCTGATTAACTATTTTTAAAATAATAAAACAAATGATGACCTGGCCTAATGAATTATAAATAAGAGGGAGAAGTGTGATGAATACTTTATAGTTATATAGTCAGTAATGTAGATTATGGACAGCCAGTTATTTATAACTGTCAATTTTTGACCTGTCACACCCGAACTGGCTACATTTTTGACTAGTCAGACCTACCCATACATCACTATTAAGCACCCCTTTGCCATCTTTTACGTATTATTAAGCAGAGTTGATCTTTAGGGTACTTTTAAGGATTGCCTCCCAAACTGCTGTCAGGTCAGGCTGAAATAAAGATTTAAACCTAATCTGGTGGCCAGGCTCACCTGCTGATCTACAAATTGTGGCTATTTTTCTGAAGCCATGGTACCATTTTTACCAACCACAGGCCAGAAGATGCTTGAATGTCTAAATAGGTTTAATGTCTAAATATTGAATTAACACTCAATATTAACAATAAGACGAATAAAGAGTTTTTCTGCTTTCCCAGACATGACCTGAGTGGTAAACAGTTGCTGAATTCTCTAACAGAGGCTAAGAATTGTGAACATGATTCACAGATGACCTCATTCAGTTAGACTCACCCCTGTTATGGTGATAATGTGTCAGTAAGTCATTTTTGACTGTACAGAAACAAGAGAATTCAAGCTAAAGTCAAGAAAAGGTTTAACACAGATGATGGTGAATGGTACAGAATGTGGCTCCCATGCATTTTGTGTGTGTGTGTGTATGTGTGTGCGTGTGTGTGTGTGGCTCAAGAGCTTCAATGGGCCCATAGAAACCAAGTTTAGACCTCTATTCATCATATGCCCATGAGACGTGGTTTAAAAGTTACAGCCCAGCATGAATAAACCTTTCAGGAGGAAACCCTAGCAGTTACCAACCTTTAAACAAACAGGTTGATTAGTTCAAAATGAATCTTTGTTGAAAGTTCTGATAAAATGAAAATATTAGACATAAGAGCAGTTTACTTTTGTTCATTCATAAATCAGGGAATTAGGTGTGGAACAAAAGTCCAACAGAGAAAACCCATACACACAGGTGGTGTTCAGCATCGTCCATCAGACAATACAGACAACATAAGAATCACATAACCATGATATTTTTTTTAGGAATTAAATGTTTGTCACATGGCTGGTATAGCATATCAAATTCTAAAATATAATATTTAATTGTTAAAATGCATTTAAAGCTTGTCACTGGTAATAGAGACTGGAAATCACTGGAAATGTGATCATCGTGAGTGTGCCATCAGTTTCCCATTGCTTTGTCATACAGATGACGTGAGAAATCACAGCTGCATATGTGCAAATGAGATTAATCCTATTACATCACTTCCACTGCTTCTTGTGAATCCAGACAAAGCACAACACCCCCACCCAGCCTAACCCCATGCAGAGCTTCGGGCTTATGTCTACACTCAATCTATATTTCAGATTGAGTCCATTCAATTCAAATGAAGTTATTTATTCCGTTGTCAGTACTAACCAGGGGCAGGTGAACGGTCTGCCATCTGCCCATGACAACTGACCAGGACGCCTCTTTCTGAACGTCACCATTAAACGTACATGAATTAAAAAAGACTGGTGTCTTGTTTCTGTGCAGAGTGAACTGTCAGTGACACAGTGATTCTCCACAACTGCAGAGTCTCACTGTCACCTATGGGGATGTAGGTGGGGGATTAAAATTCCCCTGCAAAGAAACGCTGGTGACACCCAATACTAGAGAGGGTGGTACTCAAGAACAAATTTAAGTCCTCTTGATATACAAGACTCGCATGGGTTAGGGGTTGTCATTTGCCTGCAAACAAATACTAACACGAATCAATACTGAAATCGTCAAATGAATGGAAGAAAACGCTTCCATACTCATTACCACCCCCACCCCCGTGACACCGAGAACACGGAGTACCAATATGTCAAATAACACGTTCAACGTAAATCCACACCTGCATACACACCTAGGATGATTGATCAAGTACTCACCCTATTGATTATGTGATCTGGACCGTTTTCCTCAGTTATTACAGCCGTCCTGCCGTTTTCCTTCACCTCTTGTGCAGGTTTTCCAAATTTCCACCTGTGCTGGAGGTGTCCGTCTATCTGTCCGCCCGCCTGTGTGTACGTCCCTCCGACAGGCAGCGCTGAGATTTAGGAGCTATAGAAACTGTGGACAGGACGAAGAGAAAAGAGGAAACGCAGACTTAAACGCTTAAATATGCCCTGAGAAGCCTGCACCACACCACTGAAAGACCTTCGCGCCTCCAGCAAAGACAACAGAGACACTCCACACACACTGAACACTCCCATCTACAGCACGGCAGGTGCAAACGAAAAAACAGCGCCCCCTGCTGAAGGAAACTGAACAGCACAGAGCATCCCAATGCAACTCGCGAAAAAAGAAACTGATTTGAATTATTCACTCAGACCCCCCGTGAATGATGAACTGATCTCATTTAGGGTTTACCACATCAGCATTTATTGAATGAGGATTTTGTTTAAATGTGTAAAGCAGTGTATCTAATTCATAACAGCCTTGTGAGCAAACATGCTACAAAAGCTCCATTCATCCAGAATGAAGAATAGTATGAGAACTAAAGACAAGTATCTAAAGAAATGCATTAATGACAGTTTTCAGACCCTGTCCCTGGAACCACTCCATCCACTGGCATTTTAATTTAGCTTTTGAAACACAAGTATGTTAGAAGTGCAAGCGGTGCTGAAAAAACCTTGATCTTGATGTGTCATTGGTGCATAATTTTATCTTTATATATGGAGCTGTAAACACTGGCCCATCATAGACAGACAGACAGACAGACAGACAGACAGACAGACAGACAGACAGACAGACAGACAGACAGACAGACAGACAG
>JBBKCR010000034.1:3136201-3183790 GCA_037577295.1 Ladigesia roloffi | reverse complement strand
AATTTTACCAGTTCCTCG
Organism: Ladigesia roloffi; assembly: GCA_037577295.1. Classification (NCBI taxonomy): domain Eukaryota; kingdom Metazoa; phylum Chordata; class Actinopteri; order Characiformes; family Alestidae; genus Ladigesia; species Ladigesia roloffi. Next base: position 3,183,772 of record JBBKCR010000034.1, on the reverse strand, counting down.
CTACAACGGCATGGTGACAGTCTGTGTGTTGTGCTGTAGCGAGGTCGGGCTGGCAAGGAGGCGCATTCCGGACGCAGTGGAGTACTGAGGTCTCCAGGCTTGGTGCTGCCAGGAGAGGAGGGTGCTTCAGGCATAGGAGGTTCTACCCCTTATGACCCACTGTTCTGAACAGGCAAATATTTGAGTATAAATTTCTTGTCGTGACATGCACTGGCTTGACGAACAAAGTGTGTTCTAGATGGACTACTTAAAGCGTTGCAAACGCGCGCTGACACACACGCACAAGACGAACGGCCCCCACCCCAAACAAACGCACACTGCCTCGGCCCCCTGGTAATTTTTGTCTAGAACTGGCAGCAGCTCTGGCTTTGGCATGGCTGGAAAAATCGTGCCATTTGCTGCCATCCTGCCAGTTCCTGACAGCACCTGAACTGCAGGCAAATTTCTTTTTGGCTATGTCACTCCATATTTCTTTTTTCGTGCTGTTATGGATATGGTTTCTAAAGCTGAAGAAGAGTGTTGTCTTATTGACATTCACTTCGTCCAGCAAAATGTCAAGTTCTTCAGATGAGAAGCTCTTTTTTTCCGTGGCTTCTTCTTCTCTCTTTCTCTCGCTCTCTCTCTCTCGCTGTCTTTCTTAATGCTGTCATGCATATGAACTGAAAAATCAATTCCCGAGCAATCGATGTCTCCTTTAACGTCGCACATAAGGGGCAGCGACTTCAGAAACTTCCCAAGTGATGGTTCGAGAAAAACACTTAGGTAAGATATATCTTAAAAAATCATCTTAGCGCGCTACGAGTGTTCGTTATCGAGAAACCGGGCCCTGTTTTTTTTATTACCTTTCATTCGACCATTAAACTGACCGGCACTAGGGCATGGCGCTGCGTGTGACGTAATCCCTGAGCTGTGTCAGTGTAGGCAGCTCTGTTTAAAATCAGAAGACCGCAACATGCCGAAGCGTAAGTGCACTTTTACCAAACACCCCCCCCTGCACTAAGGTGTCCTGGTTTTCCAAAACCAAAATATGGTCACCCTAGTCAGAGAAGTCTCCACAGCCCACAGTACATGGCAGAAATCCAGCCTGCAGCACATAAAAAGAGGACTGCGAGCAAGCACCACACAAAGTTAGGGGCAGATTTAATGCAGGCAAAATGTGTATTTGTCATATAATAACGCATAAACTTTTCCCCGTTTTGGAGAACAAAAAGTGTGTCTTATACGGCAAAAAATACAGTACTTTTTATTTTATTTTAATTCTACTTACTTCACGATTACCCCTGGCCTCAGATCAAAATTCTTCTCAACAATTTCCAGAAGTTCATCTTCATCTCTCTCTGATGTGCCATAATGAAATACAGAGATTGACAGAGGACGGCTTATGCCAATGGCATAGGAGATCTAATAAAAAAATAATTCAGGCTCAGCAGAGTTAACTTCAAGCAAACTCAAACCTAAACCCATCATAACCAGTCTAAATAAAAATAACCCTTTTTTAACCTTACAATATTTATTACATATTAGAATCTGTACAGTTACTACTGACTTTAGGAACATTACATTTGCGACACTTTTATCTTTTAAATCCCAAACTACAGGGACAGTCTCCCTGTAGCAACTTGTTGTTAAGGGCCTTTCAGGAACCCAGTGGTGGTATGCTGAATGTAGAGCCCATGACCAAAAGCAACTATCCTGCCCACTGGGCCACCACAACCCATTACATTACTGTTATGCTTATTCGGAAGACTAGTAAGTCTAGTAAAATTTTATAAATGAAAAAATTTAGCTGGTTTCTGTAAAAGTATATTTAGGGTCAGACAAACTTACCCACAGTTGTCTTACCTGCACAAGTGCCCTTCTGCATAGTTTGGCTTTGACAAGAGATTTAGCCACCCAGCGTGCTGCATAGGCTCCTGAACGGTCCACTTTAGAGTAGTCCTTACCAGAGAAGGCCCCGCCTCCATGGCCTCCCCAGCCACCATATGTGTCGACAATGATCTTTCTGCCAGTAAGGCCTGCATCTCCCTGTTTATAAAGACATGTCAATTACACATGAAATGCCATGATATTTATGATTTGTTTTCAGTAGCACTAATATCAGAGTACCGAGGAGTAAACACTCAGAATCTTGGAATCCAGAATGTTGATACAGCTTTAAGGCTAACATGACATACTTGGGATTGGTCAGAAACAGAAGACTCCCCAAAAATTTGTGGATGCACAAATATCCTTATAATGATTTTAAGACAATAAAAATGTTTATAATAATTACTTGTGGACCACCAATTAGGAACTTCCCACTAGGCAGCAGGTGATAGATAGTCCTGTCATCCAAGTATTTTGCTGGGATGACTCTCTTGACCACTTTTTCCATCAGGCTCTGCCGGATTTCAGACAGCGTGATGTCAGGTGCGTGTTGAACTGAGATGACCACTGTGTGCACTCGGATGGGATTCATTGCTCCCATGTTGTCACGATATTCCACCGTAACCTGACAAGAACACAGTAAATTAATCTTACAGAATAACTTCTTGCAAGACTGTATAGTAAGCACACCTCTTCCCATCATTTACCTGGGATTTACAGTCTGGTAGTATCCATGGACACTCTCCATTCTTTGACAGCTCCTTCATCCTATAATTGAGCTTATGGGCCAAGAGGATGGTTAGCGGCATGCACTCCTCTGTCTCATCTGTCGCATAGCCAAACATTAAACCCTGCAGGGATGTTGCAACCAATGAAAACATGAGGCTACTTGATGCTTGGTGTGTTTTCCACAAATTCTGCCTGAACGTCATCTCACATTATGTCATTTAAATCCGTGTTTCTCACCCATTGGGCCACAGGCAACTGATAGGCCGTGAAGGCTTTTGATTGGCCCGTTTAATATCATTTAATTTGATTGGACGATTTAATATCATCTAATGTGGCCGAGTGGGCCTTTGCATCATGCCGTGAAAGACAGGTGGGCCGTAATGTTGAGAACCACTGATTTAAATAATTCCAAGTTACAATAACACAATAATAATATCACAAATAGTATTTGTACCTACACTGACAGAAATGTAATTAATAGCTTGAACCTCAAGGTACAGTAGAACTTAAAAGTAAAAGTAAACCAAAAAAATTATATAATGATAGTTAATTTTAGGAGAATATTTAAAATACAATATATGCCAATGTATGTTTTTCCTGTTATTTGACCAGTTGAAAAAAACAAAACAAAATGAGGTCACATACTTTTTTTTGTAATTATTTCTATTTACTATTTGTTTAAACCTTTTAATGAAACATCCATTGTATCAATATTGTGAAGAAAAAAAACGCATCACTAATAAATACCTTCATACAGCCCAGCCCTACTTAGAGGCACAGCTCAAAGCCAGAATCTAACCTGATCACCAGCACCAATATCCTCTTCATCTCTTCCTTCGAATACACAGTCACTAATCTCAACGCACTGTGGCTGCAGAGCCACAAGCACATTACATGTCTTGTAGTCAAACCCTAGAAGCACAGTAGCAAACATTATATGTGACTCCACACTGCCCTTTCTTTCACTTAATTTCAGTAATTAAATCACAGATGAACTGGAGAATCTCATTGTATAAAATTTATTTATATAACAAGAACATGCTTTGCTCATTAAACCTACAAACCAAGTAGTTTTACACTGCACTCTCCTTTTTTCCCAAAATGCTCATAAAAACAGTATCTTACCCTTAGATGAGTCATCATAGCCAATGTTCTTCACAGTGTCTCTGACCACTCTCTGAAGATCAACTACAGCCCTTGATGTCACTTCTCCACACAGCAGGATCATGCCTGTCTTAGCCACACATTCTGATCCCAAAAAACATCAAGCACAACTGTAAAGCCAGCGGTGAAACAACGCTGAGCTGAAGTCTATGGATAAAAAGGTGAAATTCTGGAGCCAAAAAATATATTTGAGTTAAAATAAATATATACATTTACATACTAAATTATAAGGCAAATAATAAATGCACTGACAGATAGTTAAAGATAAAGCAGAGCCCCCTGAGGAATCCCACACCACCAGAACATGCAGACACCACACGCACAGGACCTGGATTCAAAACCCCAATCCTGGAGGGGTGAGGTAATGGCGCTACCCACCGCACCACTGTGGGGCCTCAGGCAATTTCATTTTACACTAATATTGATTCTTGAAAATATCAGAACTTGACTGCCAGAAGAACCGCAAAATAAAAGAGATCAATTTGATAGTACTTAATGTACCCAAGTAGTACCAATTTTAATCCTAGTAGTAACAGTGTTACCAGTTTTATTCAAAATAATCCCAACAGGACCAACAGTGCCTATTTTATAATCTGCAGTGCCAACCGACCGATTTTGATCATCTTTAGTACCAATTTTATCCACTGCAGTCATGTCCATTTCCACACACCAGGTTGGACTCCCATTACAAAACACCATCAGCAGTCAGGGTCACTGTCAGTGTCATTGCGATTAAACATTATCGAACAGCTTAACATGCTTTAAGGAGCAAACTAATCACCAATTCTGTTGCGTCAGGTAAGAGATGCCCATGCTGCCTAGCATCACACTAAGTGATGGCAATAGAGGGCGGGTCATTCCTTCTCAAGGTAAATTTGAGTTTTCTTGGACTCCCTTCCACAGATGGCTGTGGCATCACCAGAGACAAATCTTCAAACCAAACATTTAATACAGTAAAAATGACAATCCTCTAAGTATGTTCCATTAGTGACAAGATGTTAAGATATTCCTGATTAAATACATGTGTTTTGTACCAGAATTGAACAGTATTGCTTGGAGAACCCATGTAAAATGATATATTTTCCTAGCAACACAGTTAAAATTGCTCAAATGAAATACTGTCTAGTGATAGTAATTATTTTTTAAAAACCACATACCACATGCCACTCTGGAATCAGGGTCTTGAGAAATATATGCATCCAAAACAGCATCACTTATTTGATCGCACATTTTATCTGTAAGCAAAAAGGATACTTTGTCAGAGTCCGTTTTAAATAATAGACTTTGTTACCACGCTTTACAGCTGCTGAATTATCAGTTCTTGATAAAAAACGGCAGGGTTGCATAATGATTGTGGGAAAGTGTGATAGAAGTTAATAAGTAGGACAAGTCAGGACTTCTGCTTTATAATATTTCACTGGTCAGTAGGGCTGTTTGGTTGTTCATAAGAAAAACAAGCATATAGTTTCAGATTTGAAAAAAATCTATAGGGCCATCTACAGCTCTCTGTATTATGCTCTGTGGCCTGGGCAGAGGAGAAAATGCAGAATCTCACCAGAGTGTCCTTCCCCAACCGATTCCGAGGTGAAAAGGAATGTCTTTCCTGGTTTGCTGCCGGTTGTGTTCATTCTGAATAGTAATTCTGGACACGAAAACAACAGCAAAACTTCTGAATCTACTCAGCCTTGCCAGAGTCTGCAGAGACTTCTCTTAGAGAAGAGCTCTTATTGTAAAGTCTAGGTAGGGGGCGTGGCTTACTCTCACTCTGACGTCGTCACCATAGACATCTATTGACGCGTTCCATCCCACCCTTCGCTGTGGTTCATTTATAAATATTAATTTCAAATATTGATAAAATGGTAACCTGGTATATAGTCTACCCTTAGCCTGTGTTGTATTACAGAAGCTTGTTAGTTGTACTTAAGTCATGTCCTCTTCTTGTTTGAGTTCAGTTTTTATAATATAGAAAAAATTTAAACAGGACTGCGTCTGTTGTGTACATACACCATATGGACAATCGCCTGACCATTACACCACCCGGTACTTCAATGACATTGCATTCATATACAGACTCTTTCAAATAAATTGGAATATTTATTTCCACAATTCCATTTACTATTATCTCAAACTATTTAAAGTACTTAGTTGTTTATTTTTTGCATAATTTGAGTTTCCAGCTCATAAAACCAACGAAAACAGGACCTTGTGCCTGAGTCCAGCCCGGCCCGACACATTAGCTGTAATTATCGGCCCGAGCCCGATTTAAACCCAACAATTTTTTAATACGTGGACCGTTATAACACACATTCTCAACTGTGGGTGCGTTCCTAAACACACACTCCAAGCTCAGAGCACACTCTGGTCCTTTGAAACCATTTGTAAATTCAGAGTGTGGATGGAATTGTCATTGGTTTATTCACTTTCGGAGTGTTCAGAGCTCAGGGCACTCGAGCTGAAGGGAAAAAGCAGCCAAGCAAGAGGTCAGTCTAACTAAAAACAGTGGCAGACATAGTTTATAGGAAATACACCAGAAACATATGTTGTACCTGCCCACGACTTGCTGGAAATGGTTCCATACCTCCGAATTTCCTCCAAAAATTCTCAAAGTTAATTTTCTCGTTTTTATTTTCTTCTTCATGTCTTCAAGCTCCATGTTGCATTTTAAGCTCTGCACAGTACAGCACTGCTGGAGTGCTGCTGTGCATGACAGGCATTTTGTCCTTTCAATAGACTTTCCATTGATATTCTTGGACACAACACTCTTTGAACAGCTAGCCCCCCTAACTATGAAATTTTGTTGGTATCACTGATGCTCTTCGGGCCAGTTGTCAAGTATGCAGTCTTCCCCATTTTGAACCTGAGACAATTGAACCAAAGTTAAGCATTTAGAACCTGGGAAAACCTGTGCAGGTGCCTTGAGTTTAGTAGATGAGTTGTGTGTGACACTCAGTTTAAAACATTCATACCCCGTAAAATTAGGGTTTTATGAGCTGGAAGACCAAATTATGCACAAATAAACTATGTACTTGTTTAAGTTGTGAGCCCTGAATTTATAATCTATGAAAGTTTAACATTTTAAATGGAATTATGGAAATAAATAAATATTTTCAGGATATTATAATTTATTGGAAATGGTCTGTTGTACATTTATATGGATTTGGTTGCCTCCTTTGCAGCTATAACAGCTTCCACTCTTCTTGGAGTGTTTCTCTAGGAATTTGTGTCCATTCATTCAGTACTTATGAGGTCAGGCACTGGTGTTGCACAAAAATCTCCATTCCCGTTCAAATGCTGTATTCCTACAGTGGTGTCAAAGAGTCTCTGAAATCAGACTTTATGTTTCGGATCCTGTGTCCTAGAGATAAAGTGAAACTGGATACCACAGATGCTGTGGGGTGGGAATATTTGTATTTATCTGCCACGTGACTGATTGTGAAAGAAAATGAAAAATAAAAATGTGCACATTTGCTGTTGATAAGAATACACTTTATTATCCTAGTGGTCCTTTTTTGTTTAACTAGTACAGCCTACATTCTTGGTCAATTAAAAAATGCATGAACCAAGGTGGCACAGAAATGAAAAATGTGAACGTATATAATGAATAAATAGATAGATAAATAAATAAATAAATAAATAAATAAATAAATAAACATATTTCCTGCAATTACACTTTCACCAAATCTTATCTTAGTTTGGAATATCAAAGATGTTAGTGTTCATTTGTACCTCTGTTTACCTTGGACTTTATTTCACAAGTTTGATTGTAGCACATCGTGACTTCAAACAAGTCTAGAACATGAGGAGGTAAAACTTCTTAAAATGTAATTTCTGCCCTGTTCTTGCCTGTGTTTGCAATGATCTTAGTCTGTGCTGAATCTCTATTTCAGATATCATATTCTGTCACAAGATGGCATCCCGTACATCGGTGTTACAGAACCCAGTTTCAGAAAGCAGGGAGGACACATTCATTTCTCAACGTGGTAATAAACTTTTCACGTGATCTGGCTGTACCACTGAGTAATATCCGTTGTTTTGGGCTGCAATCACTGTTGTGCAACATTTAAGAAAGGAGATTTTATGTGGCATGGTAACAGCTAAAACAGCAGGTATCCACTACAACATATGTAATGGCCCGAGACAGACAATAACAGTTCAGTAAAGTTAACTTGACTGTATCGCATCTACAGTGTACCGTTGTGTTTTATGGGAAACAACGCTGTGGATAGAAAAGTGAAGAATACTGGGCTGTACATATACTGATCAGTGTATAAGTACAGCTGAAAAGACCTGTGGTTATGTATAACTGCACTACCTTAACAAAACAAGTGACGGATGGATGACCTGATTCTTTTATTACTTTCCAGCTTTGCAGCACCTTTGTTACCAGCCTTCTGATAAGACCAGTGGCCTTCGCCCAGCCATATGAGTACAGTGTGCATTAACATCAGGTGTTCAGCCAGCAGATGGTTGGCCCAGCCAGAATGATTGGCCCACTAGAAGCCAATAGGCAGCCTCCAGTCGTCCGGCAGTGGTTAATGTACAAGCTGACTGGGAGGGGCAGCGATGTGTGCAAATTAGTTCTGAGGCTTTTCTGCCTGTTTGCCCTGGCGCATGTCAGAGCTCGCAGAAGTTATATATCGGTTAAGTAGTGGTAGAGAGTTTGGTATAAAACATAGATTTCCATTCTAGACTTCTGTCAAGGTATATAACTTGAATAGGCATCTGGAAAATATCAACTCAACATGGTAAGTCAAATTGTTTTCCCTTTTTTGCCTGGTGACTGTACAGTTATTTGCTTAAGGGGAAAAGTAACCTGTCAGCTCTGTTGACAGTACAGGTCCTCAAAGGTGGAGGGAAATAAAATAACCAGAAGAGGAGCAAAGTATTAAACAAAGTGTGAAGAATGGTTACTGTAAGGTCTTTGATATAGAAAGTGTTAAGAATGAGAAAAAAATGAACTTTGATAAAGTACACAAGTGTTTGTAATGTGGCTCTTTTGATGTTTGGCTACACAGACGGAAGTTGATGGTTCACCACAGAGGGAAGTGAATGCAAAAATGTCAGCGAGGTGTCAGCAAAGGAATGTCTTAGTTAGCAAAAAACATTGCCATTTTTTGCTACCAAAGTCCCATTACACAACTTTTAAAACTCCCTTAGTGCAGCCGCTGAGGCACTATTCTCTGGAATATAGTAACTAAAACTTCAGCAAAAAGGATGACTGGGTCAATATTTGTCATCAATATATCTATAAATATCATACCTTTAAAATAAAACACTGCAATATTTTGCATTATATGAAATGTTTAATTAGAGTTAACATAATAATTACAGAGACACATTTTTGAGTGTGTGTATTTGTTTGCATTCTCTGTGTAGGAGGCCAACAGTATACAACCCCAGGCACCCACCAAGGTTAATCAAGTGCAAGACCAAGTCAATGAAGTCAAAGTTATCCTCAAAGACAACATTAACAAAGTGCTGGAGAGGGGAGAGAGATTAGATGACTTGATTGAAAAAACAGATGATCTACAGGCCACTGTAAGTTACTTTTATAATATTGGTAGCAAATTTGGTTGTTGAATCTTAAAGGTAATTAATTTAGCTTTATTATTGAAACATTTTAATTTAATTATGCTTAATCGTTTTCAGTAATTAATCAGTGTTGGTTAATTAGTAGACTGCTTCCATTGGTGCTCACTCTGAGCCATCAATTAAAATTTTTGATCATGTCACATTATTATCACTTATTGTTTTTTAAAATGTATGCACTCTCTACCAGGCCGACTCATTTCAAAGGACTTCTGCAAGGGTTTCCAGGAAATTCTGGTGGAGGAATACGAAAATGATGATCATAATTGGATTGGTAGTGCTCGTCATTGTTGTGCTGATCATCCTTTTTGCAACAGGAGTCATTCCTTCGTAATATAATCACTACTTTCCTTTTTAAGTGCAGCAAACTAAAGCAGACCAAACCTATATTTATGTTATTTTTCTTTTGTAAAATAGGTTTTAATTTGAAATTAGTTTGATTTCAATATGACACATGTAAAAATGTGCTGTATATAAGTTAATTTGACTGATGTAAAAGAATATAAACATACACAATGTAGCATATAGGGTATATGTATATATATGTCCACTCCAGCTGAAAGACTGTAGTTTGAGACTAAGCACTGTGAGTTTATACTTGATCTTAGAGGAACCACAGATCACTGTTTACTTTTTGAACTCCAAACACTACAAAAATAAAAAAGGCTAAAGTTAATTGTTACCCAGAGCCTACTCCAGACCTTTGAAACTTTTACAGGTGTAATTTATTATTGTAAATGAGTCATTCATTTCTAGTCAATAGCTGGGAAGGAAAAGGTAGAAAATAGTTGTTTTCATTCCTATACCATTTGTTATAAAGTCCAAGCATTTGCAAATTCAGATTGTTTTTGTCTGGTATTTTGTATTAGCTATTGTTTAATATAGCCTTTATGGCACTTGAGCAAAATGAGATTATTTCACTATACTGATGTTCAACCCAGGAAATACTGGCTGCCACATTAATCCAATTTATTGCGTAAGAAAAACTGCCCATGATAAAAAGAGATTGTGGAATGCTCACAAGGAAGAAACATAACTCATAATCCATACATTTTATTTAATCCATTACATCTCTCAATGGTTTATGTGATTTTGTACCAAAAACATTGCTATGCCTTTATGAAATGAATATTAAATGGATAACATTTGTACTGTTCTTCAACTCTTTTTTAAACTAATAAATACTCATAATGGAAAATTACAAATGATTCTCATGAAGCAAAAGCACAACACTGATTGGACTTAATTTATAACTACAACCCAGAACAAAAGGTAGCATATAAATTCAACACAAAACTAGATAAGGTTTTTGACTAGGGCAAAGCGTGTTACACCGCATCTTAGGGCGGGTTGATCAGAAAATCCAACTTCACACATCAAGCAAAGACAAGCTCTACTGCACACGGCCAGTAGCTGTGGTTGAAATGAAGACTCTTGTTTTTGTCCTTTCATTAACACTCCATAATTAACAATTGCCTTGAATCAATGGTATTTCTCTTCCAATGTTTGCTCCGAACCACACTGCCATCTGAAAGACAGGAAAGAAAAACAGCAATCAGTTTTACAAACAGACAAGGAGCTGGTGTCTTCTAAAAAGTACAAGAACTCGCAATTCTAAATTATTCCATTAATGAGGAAAAACATAATTCAATTAAGGTACAAATTATAGTAGAAAACCCCTTTGAAATGTCCATAAATTAAGTGTTAAAATTACATTTTACATACACATATTAAAATCCAACTGTTTGGAAATTCACAGTAAAAGAAACACTGCATGCAAATTTCTGGCGGCATACACTTTTTCCAACAGTTAAAAAAAAGATTTTGTTAGATGAAATTAACGTTGTTTACATGTGGACCTTTTCCACCGCTGTCAGTAGAACAAGACACAATACAAATATGAAAATTAAGCACTTCTCCGACGTAGGGGGTGTCCGAGTACAAACCAGGTTTTAGCTCATGGACTACTGGCTATTACTGCTACACGAGCTATAAATAAGGAAAGCAAGCATTACAGGTAAGATTAGAAGTGCATATATTAACACTGGAAAGTCCAAAGAAAGCTGTATCCTTTGAAAAGTAAACAGTTATTATTTTTAAAGACTGTTGTCGTATTTTACCATTACTTGAGGTGCCTGTAAAAAATGGCATTACAAAATGACAAAAAGACTGTATTACATAAAACAAATCCAATGAAGTTTAAAAAGGAACACAAAAAAGATGGAGATAAAAGCTGGATGTATCCGTTATGTTTTTTTTCTTTCTTTCGTTCTTTTTTTTTTTTTGACAATTCATATACAGGATGTTGGAAGACCATACCAAATGGGAGCATTCGAGAGCGTACGCCTCTCGTACCCTGTCCGCATTGAGCGGGCCTGAGAGAATCGGGAAGTCAGCTCATGGCCTGCAAGGAAGTCCCCGCTGGCAGGTACAAACAAGGTCAGAGTTAGGAGACAACATTCTTCTTTTTTTTCTCTTTCGCTGTAAATCCTTATTTTCTGGTACCCATTTAGCAGTACTGTACCTGTTACGTTTTTACTGTTACAAAATGGCAAGAAACAGCCAAAAGCCAGCTGTTACATTATTGCCAAAAGACTGAAGTCTCTATGTTACCACTACAGTAAAGCACTTCACGGTGCTGTGAAAAACTTTAAAGAAAAACAAAAAATTAAGTAAAAGTACATTAAGTAGCAAGGTCAATGTAGTATACATTATTTGCTAAGGCTGGCTTGTGATAAGTAATTCAATGACGTACCTGTATCTACTTTTTGAAGTTTATGAACTAGTACGGCTTGTAACTGTTTTGATGGCCACCTCGCCTTGGAGATTTGCCGTAACCACTCTGTTGGTCTGCAGGTTGAGCAGAGAACAAAACAAAACAAAACAAAACAAAAAAAAGCAAAGCTGCTGTTAAACCAGTTAAAACAGTACTTTGACAATAACTGAGGGATGGAAAAAGTAGAGAAACTATAGGTCAATATTTTTCACTTCACCAATTTCGATCTACCAATGTGAACTCAACATAGTACTTTCTATAAATGCGTATTTGTCTGTTTATGTATGAAAAAATTAAACCAATATAATAATTGTGAGATAACATCTTGGATACTTACTTTACACTGTATTCAGACTTTCATACTTTAATTCAATTATTGAGGGAGACAAAATATTTGGAGTGAATTGGAGATTTTTTTTTAAAAATAGTTTTATTTTGTTCTAAAAAAATGGCCATTGGCTAATGGTCATTTCCCCATGGCCTACAGATGTACATTTTCCATTCTTGTTGAAGGATTTCAAGGCACTTGTGACAAAGAAGTTTGGAAGGCAAGACATCCCTTTCCCATCCCATATCATACAATAAATATTTGTCATACATTAAGTTAAAGCAAGATTCCCCTGCAAAACAGTCAAGAACAAAATACATGAATAATCTAAATGTCTATGCTTAAAGCTTAATGCATATAATGCATGAATTTCGCCTAGGTCATTTAGTGCACAGGTGTCATAGTACAGGTACCAAAACAATCCACGATACGTTATTTCCTTAGAGTTTCTTTCAGTGTTTTCACAAACAGTATTACATACTGCTGTAGTCACCATATCCGTAGAAGTTGTTGTAACCCGAGTAATCATAGCCCCCGTATCCACCATAGCCTTGATTGTTGTAGCCATAGTTTCCATAATTCCCATAACCTTGATTCCAGTAATTTCCATAACCCTGGTTCCAATTCTGATTGGGCCCTGTAAGAGTCACAGAAAATACATCAAACCACAAAACAATCACAAACAATAGCAGAATTATGGAATGTATGCTAGGAGAAATCACCACAGCTCTATCTACAAAGAAGACTCACCCCCTCTCCCCCGAGCTCTAGATGGGTAGCCTCCTCTACCACCCCACTGCTGCTGCTGGTACTGCTCCTTTGACATGGCTACCTTGATTTCACACTGCACATAAAAATAAAGACACAGAATCATTAAGATTAGCAAAGACTGACTGCATCAATTACATACTTATTTAATGTATTAAGAGATGATGGAAGCTTTGTTAAATTAGACCATACCTTGCTAAGGCCAATGTTATGGTATTTCTTTTCCATGATTTTCTTCACTGGTTCCTCTTCTTTAAAGGTGATGAAACAAAAACCTCGCCTTTTATTTGTCTTGTTTTCCATTGGCAACTCAATAGACTCCACCTGAAAAAGAGAACGCACATTCTCATCATCAATTCAATATTAATAACTAAAGGCCAACACCAAAAATATGTCCTTTGTTTACATTCACTATAACAGGACATCGCTGTACAGCTATTAAAGGTAATAATGGTTTACAGGTGATTTTTAAACACCTGTTGACACAAGTGCTACAAATTGTAAAAAGTTTGGTAGTTTTTGTTACACACCTCGCCAAAAGCATCAAAGTACTCTCTGATCTTCTCCTCAGGAGTATCTGGTGAAAGGCCACCGACAAATATCTTCTTCACAGGCTCTTTGGACTTCATGGCTTTTGCCTTTTTTGGGTCGATTACTTTACCATTAAGTTTGTGTTCTTTCTGTTGAGTAACCTGCAGTCAGAACATGACAAAAAACAATCAATCAATCAATCAAAATCATAAGACTCAGCTCAATATCTTGCAGCAGTAAAATTGTATGTTCCAATATAAAATTGTTGAAATACACATAAAATAATTAATAGAAACTGAAAGCTACATTTAACAATTGTAATTTAGTTCATTCTAAGAATTTACCTTGCTGTGTTAAGTGTATACAATGTGTCATCACACACTCCCTACTCTGGAAACTTACAGGCAACAGTCAACACTCCCACATGAAGTCAAACTTTATCCTGTCATTTTAAATGTTTTAATTTTTGGAGACTGGGCAATATATTGGCTTGCTTTAGGGCACTGAGAATACCAGGAAATGCTTCTTGGAGTGACTTCATTCCAACACCTTTTCTACAGCAAATACTGACATGGCAATCTCCACAGGATTAATATTACCACGCCTTTTTTCTATGATTTGTTTTATGAGAAGGGGATACATTTGTACAGTGCAGTCCAAATAAATGTCTTGACATGGCACATTTGGGACAAAAATCACTGAGAAACGCTGGTAAAAATTACATTAGCCATGTAAAACTAATCCTTTCTTAAATAACACATTAGTGTAATACCATTTTACTCCTAAATGTTTAATGTTTTGCATTGTGAATTAGGGGTTTTACAGTAGGGGAAAGATGATAAACTGAACTTCTATAGGCCCACAGGACTCAAGACAGACCAATATATGTGTGCATGACAAAAATACAGTTAAGACTCCAATGCAATAAATTTCGAGACCTTTTCCACGCTCTCCGCATCTTTAAACAACACAAAGCCAAAGCCTCTGGACCGGCCAGTCATTGGATCCAGTTTCAAGGTGCAGTCTACAACCTCCCCAAACTTGGTGAAGTAATCCTTCAAGTCCTTCTTTGTGGTGTCCCAGCTCAACCCTCCAACAAACATTTTCCTGTAGAAAAAAATAAATAAAACAATAACAGGATGTTTGCTATTCTCTTCTTTACTTTTACTTGGTAATTAAGACTTTCAGGCTTTAGAAGTATGATGAATCTAATCCGACTCTTTTTTCTTGACTAAAGATATCTGAGATTTACTGGTAACCTCTGTGTATGACGTGAAAGCATTTTGCATTCATCTTTGCATGTAGTATCCTTTAGGTAACAATGGAAAACAAGATGTGGAGAAGTTGTAAAATACAACTATAGTAAACCAAACCAACTCTTCTCTGTTCACTAAATATCTTTGTCATAATCTTAGTCACTTCTGTGCATGACCTAAAAGCATTTTTGCAATCATCTTTGCATGTTGTTTCCTTCAAGTAACAGTGGAAGAGACTAGATGAAGTCAAGAGTTACAGCCTGCCCCTGGTGTCAAATATGAGGATGATTTTGCATTTGAGAGTCATTGATTAACTTGTCGGTCTGGTTATTTGGTAAAAAAGTGAAAACATAAAATGCTGGGGGCTAATTTCTATATGAAACCGGACAGGTGTATTCAGATAACTAAAATGTTATACTGTACAACATAAAAGAGGTGCTTTAGCGTTGCCAAAACAACAGATGAAAAGAGTAATGCATCTACATTCAACTTCAAAACACAAACTGACGTTATATTCCTTCACAAACGAGTAATAGAGACGTGAGTTGTTCCGAGAAATACAATGGTTAGGGCTGTGTAGAAAAAAATAACAGCTGGCTAACGTTAGCTTAGCGTTACTGCCAACTTTTAAGCTTAATTTAAGTCTGTTTAAGGTTAACTTTTTACTCATTAGCTCAATTAATAGGAGACGAAAATTAGCTATTGTCTAATTTATAAAAACAAATATAAAATTATTATTAGTGCATTTAGGATTTTCTTACAACCAAGCAGCTAGCTAAGCTAAGCTAGCCTTTTAGCAGGCACAAGCCATGCTAAGGAAGGATCCACTCACCCTTCATCTTCCTCGTTTTTGCTGGCATCAATCTTTGATCCTTCCACTTCTGCAGACCCGCCATCACCACCGGCACCCATCATCTGGTCCTCAAGGTTCTCGGTGCCGTCTTCTCCCATCTTCATGGTCGGATCGTCCATACTGAACTGATCTTCCGACATTTTTGGGTAGTTTTCGACCTGAAACCTTTAAAATACTGACAATTACACCCCGATAAGAATCGCCAGCAGGCGTAAACGACGATTTTATGGTCTTTTAGGATTCCTGGTGATGAAAAAAGCTGTCCAAATATTGATCTACCAACGATGCAGGAGAGAAGTGGATATCTTTCTCCAGCTGTGAACGCCTGGTTGCCACACACCGGCGCTCTCGTACAAAATGGTGGAACGACGGTTACTGCTTCAACCGCGTCACTTCAAACCTCAGCTCATTTATACCATATTCAGTGCCAGTTTTCCTAAATGCAAGCGATTCAAACACGTTTAAATATGCAGCTATGGTTACCAAGTCAGATACTCTCACTTGTAGTCCAAATACGTATCTCGTGTACAAGAATACGGGCCACGTTAATTGAAATAATGTACACAAACGTATTGGGACGCCGGATCATGACACCAACAGGAGCTTTATTAACGTTGCATTCGCTGACTTTAATATGGGGGTTGGTCTCGTTTTTTGTAGAGAAAATTTGCCCACTTCTGTAGAGCATATATAAGGCTCGAAAACTCCGCTCCAGTTCGCCCCACGTGTTGGATGTGGTTGATGTCAGGGCTTTCTGCGGATTGGTCCTTCCGCACCTAGTTTGTTAAACTATGTCTTAACTGACCTTGCTTTAAGAACTGGGACATGAAATAGAACCAAACACTTTTATGGATTTGGTGTATGTATGTACATCTCAACACGTTTTACACTTCAGTCAACTCATCTACAGCTGTTAGGAGCTACTCTAACTGGGATGATGCTTTTTTTGGTACCGAGTTTTACTTTATGGACAAAAAAAGTAGACAACACAAATATATGGTTTTGATACCCCAATTTAATATTCCCTTTATCCAAAACTGAAGAAAATACAACAAAAAAAAAGGACATTACCAAAATTAAGATTTAAGAACACACCAGCACAAACCCTATCGGCTCTATCTTAACAACGCACGGGATAAGAAACTTGGAAAACAAAATATTTACAAGGTCAGACACATTAAATGTCTTCATCTTCAGAGGACAACCAAACAAAGGTATTTTTAAAATCAAGACGTTCTTTGATTAAGAAGGACAGGGTATCCACAAGCTGCCTCCGGGGTACAAACTGTCAGCCAGCCTGCTCACCTACAAGAAAGGAGACAAAATGTACGTTAATTATATTTTGGAAGCAATCATTTAATTGAATCACCTCCATGTTTCTCTGTTTAACTTCGTGAGCTGTTGACTTTAAGCTATTAAAAGTTCACCATTCAAGATTAAAGATCATATGTACAACTTGGGAGTTTCATATAGCAGCTCTTCAGCCAGCAAAAGCTTCAGCTCCTCTGGGTTGGTGGAGAATCTCACCAAAATCAGAGCACTTCAAAATAAGATGTTCAATATCCTGACAAATTTACAAGGACTTTCAGCCAGTCAATAACTGTCTTAAGTGATGATTGGTTGTGTCAGCTTTTTATGGCTTCATTAAACTGGTTTACATATGATCTTTATCAGCTATGTTTTATGGAAAGGGCTTGAGGTGTACCATTTGAAGTTCTCTATGGATTCTAAAGGAAAAGCAAGCATTATGAGTTTCTGCAGTTTACGGGATTGTAGACCGTTTATAGGAGAACAAAAAGAAAAATCATTGAAGCTCCAGAACTGAAATACAAGAACACTAAAATTAATAAAAAGAGAATACAACAGTCAAAATCACTTAGGTTTCACTGTTAAATACCTGTAAAAAACCCATTTTACAAAACTGTTAAAGAAAACATCAACAACTTAAGGGAAAAAATGAGCAATCTCCTTTCTTATGTTCTTTGTTTTAACGCTGGTACAGGAAGTTTGAAGAGACCATACCACAGGACAGCGTTTTCTTGTGCATGCCGTGCTCTCTGCCCGCTATGTGCGACGCCCAGAGAATTTCGTGGTCAGGTGACACACGGCCTGCAATGAAGTCCCCCGCTGGCAGGTACAAACAAGGTACAATAATCAGAATTAGGGAAAGGATGGAAAAAAATAAGGAGAGGTGCCCTTACTCTGTACCCTTTAGCAGTACTTTACCTGTTAGTATTGCTATCAACTCTATGTTATTTCCTTATGATCACCTGTTAAAAAGCAAGGAGGAAAATGGGAAAAAAAATCTACAGAAAAACGCTTACGTTTTTCTGGAGAGCTTAAAGAAAAAGGCACACCACTACACAAGCATTAGCAATTAAAGATCTATAGACATATCCTCAAATTTCCCAAAACGAGGCGCATTAATATGCATACCACTTGTTTTTAGGAGAGTCAGTGCTGTCTATTGATCTTTAAATTGGTAAATGAGACCAAATGGAAGTGCCAGGCTACGGTCTTACCATAACTCTTGATGGCTCAAATCATTTTGTCAATATGGCTGGTAATTGTTCTGATGGTTTCCACCCTCCCTGGAGGCCTTCCCATAACTGCTTGGTTGACCTATAATTAATACACACATTTGATTGTAAGACAGATGCAGGTTAATTAAATTACTTAAATTACCATTATAACAAATTTAACAAACAAAATTACAATAGACTTTTACCATTGTAATCGTCATATCCTTGACCGTATCCATAATTCTGATAGTTGTAGCCAGAATAGTCATATCCAGCATATCCATTATATCCCTGGTTGTATCCATTACCATAACCTCCATAGTTCTGCCCATAGTAGCTGTTATAACCTTGGTTGTAGCCTTGTCCTGCTCACAGAGATGCAAGAGTTTAAAATTAGGGTGCTACAATTGCAACAGAAAAATCAAAGGCAAAATAAGGCTCTCTGAGAAACCTTTGTTTACTTGTTTTGCAAATGGCTTCAAAGTGTCAAATACCTCCTCTTCCACGACCCCTGAATCCACCTCTTCCTCCAAAGCCCCTGTCACTTCTGTTCTGCTGCTGTCTGTAGACTTCTTTAGGTTGGGCAACTTTAATTTCACACTGTAAAAAACACAAACACAGAAAAAGAGCAAAGTATGAGCCATGTACGTGAAAAAACAAACAAACATTGCCATTAAATCTGAATCAACGAGAAACAAACCTTTCCAGTGCCGACTTGGTGGTATCTGTTCTCTAAAAGTTTCTGAACAGGCTCTTCCAGAACATATGTAACAAAACAGAAGCCTCTCCTCTCATTTGTCTTACTGTCCACAGGGAGCTCAATGTTTTCAATCTATTGAGAACAAGAACATGTATGTTAAGGGCAGCTCAATAATCTTGATCATAAATGCAACAGAACTTACAAGACATACTTGCAATCCAACACACAAGTAGCTTACAACACTGCAGGCAATCTTTAGAGTTTTGATAGGTGATCACATTTCTATACCAATTTATATCTAATTTTTGAAGACAGTCACACCATCCTTTCAACCTACATCTCCATAAGCTCCAAAATATTCTCGGATTTGGTCCTCAGTTGTATCTGGATGGAGACCACCAACAAAAACCTTCTTGGGAGGTTCCTTCCCCTTCATGGCTTTTGCTCTCTTGGGATCAATCAGTTTACCATCCAGTTTGTGTTCCTTCAGTTCCAGAACCTAAGTATTTAAAAAAAATGTTAGAATATGATCATTTCATGCACAAAAAAAATAACGAACAAACTCTGTCATCTTCATTCTATTACAAATTCAAATTACTTGTTTGAAGTGATCCAAGAAGAGTACTGCATAAGGTAGGCTTAACATCTGCAGAATGTTAACCTCAATGTTTATAAATTCCAAACAAAAACAAACAAACAAACAAAAACCTCACCCTGTCCACGCTTTCTGCATCCTTGAAGAGCACAAACCCAAAACCTCTGGAGCGGCCGGTCATGGGGTCTGTTTTGATAGTGCAGTCCAACACCTCTCCAAACTTGGACAGATAATCTGTAAGGTCTTTCTTGCTGGTGTCCCAGCTGAGTCCACCAATAAACATTTTCCTGCAGTCACATAAAACCCACGATAAGTCGATTATACATCCCAAACAATCAGTGTTACTAAATAACTAGGCATTTGAAAAAAAAGAAGCAGGACTCTCTTTAACTCTTTAAAGTTGGGCGAAATTTAACCTCCGTAAACACAACTAGTTAAGAGAAACGACAACTTCGACCTGAGGAATAAAAACATGACTTAAAGTCCACATCTGCACATGTTTGTACTTGGCAATAAGCTGGAACGGGATAAAGGAGTAGACGGTCAATGTAGCGATGCTCCGATGCAAATCTTTTAACAGCAAATCCACTGGCCTATTAGGGGCATTAATTATCAAAACACTTATACAACATGGACAAATTTCTTGGAACACATCTCTTCGTTCAGTTCAGTAGCGTATGTACATTGTGAGAGTACTCGGGCCAGGCCGGTTGTGTGGTAGGCCTCGGTTCACTCACCCGTCATCCTGTTGATTTCTGCTCGCGTTGATTTTGGATCCTTCTGGAAACTCGTCGGTGCTGAAGTCGATAGCTTCCTGTTCCCCCTGCATTTTAAGATTTTTACGACCGCGGCAACGATCTCTAATGGGTTTGTTACAGATACGATTAAGTCTTTAAAAATGTCGACAACGCTCAGACACACACAGCCACGGCAGATAAAATGGCTGACGGGATTCAGTGACGCAAACAGTAAAGGCGGGAGGAGAACAGGGGCGGGGCATAAAGAGGCTGCGTCCCAATAACAGTCTCCTTTTTTTAACACTATTCTCATTTTTTTATAAATATACAGGCACCAGGGCCTGCTTTACTTATTAAGTAATTCATTTCTTAGTTTGCTTTGTATTTCTTTATTTAGTATTTTTTGTATTATCTATTTATTTATCTATCGATCTATTGATATATCTATATTTATGTATTTATTTTTATGTACTTATTTATTATGTTTATTTATTGAGCTATATTTATTTGATCTATTTGGTTTTCTTTCTAGCTAGTTTTTTGTGCATTTATTTATATAGTTTATTAGCTATTTCGTTTTATTTAGTTTGTTTATTTTATTTGGTTAGTTATTTAATTCATTCATATTTTTTTGTTTTCTTGATTTATGTAGGTGTGTGATTATTCATTTAAATTGTTAAGTTAGCTAGCTATCTATTATTAATCCTTATCTGTTTCTCCAAGTTCAAACAAAAACTTGCCATTTACTCATAAACTGTAATAGAATAGCTGTGTCTTCACCCTCCTTTTAAATTGTGCTCCGTTTGACCCATTTTGACATTTAATCAGAATTAGGAACCTTACTGATCCCTGAAACTGATAATGTTACAATTGCACACAGACATGGAGACAAAACACACAGGCACACAGACAAACAGAAATGGATACACAGAGATACAGACACTCAGGCAAAGAGACACATAGACAAAGACACACAGAGATAAAGATGAAAACTGCAAGTACAGTAGAAGTGCAGATATTTAAAGAAGGCAGAGGAGAAATTACAGTTTTAGCCTCTTTTAAAAGCTACAGTTGCTGCAAATCCGATATTGATGGACATTTGGTTGGACAGCAGAGTGAATAAGCACCATGTAGTTTCACCACTAGCAGAGCACATCCTGCAGATCAAACAGACGTACCAGGATTATATACTTCAAGAGGATTGCGACATTCGGTGGTGCACCAAAAAAATGAAAAAAATGGATTTTCAGCGTGAGAAATCGGAGTTGTGGCGTGAGAGCGTGTGAAGACAGTCAGATGCGCGTATCTCACGCTCATTGCCTGAGAGTGGGCAGCCCTGTATTTGAGGCCCAAAACCATGAGTGACTTGAACACAATGAGTAATGGCTTGTTGATCTACATAAATATGAAATCAGGATTAAAGCATGGTTGTATTACAGCTGACTGTAAAGGAATGTGACAAGCAGGCTCTTGCGACTTATTCCAGGACACTATAACAGTTTGCTTTTGATTATCAGTAAACAAGGCATGCGCGAAATAACCATCGACGTAAAAATAATGGGATCTTCACGGATATGCACGAGAAGTGCTTTGGGGGGAAATCACTAATCTGAACTCCATTCGTGGGCACTATGTTGTCGTCAGCATGAGGTTTCTGTCATATACAGATCTGCACAAAGTCTGCGCAATCCAGCTGCACCGTGTCAGGACACGACCACCCCTCTTGGTTGCCAGATGTGTCAATATCAACCTCGTCTTCAATCATTTGTGTAAAGCAACAGAGCAGATTCAGTTATATTGGCTGAATAGTCAGAACATCGCAGGGCTGTGGAAATTGAAAGCATTTCTCAAAGTGAGTAAGTAGTGTCTTTCATACAGTGTATTTCATATTGAGTTTTATTTAGCAGATTTTTTATTAGATTTTATTTAGGCTTTATACATTTTTTGTCTTGTCTCTGTGTCCCTGGTTGTTAAGGGACACATACAAGTTAGCAAAGTATCATCCCCACACTTCTACCCAGGCTCTATATTCTGCTTCACTTAGTGAATGGATTACATGCAGAGAAAGAATTTCAGACTGTGCGCTGTATTGTGTTCACGTGTGACTATTAGGGACCAATTTACTTTTTCAAACAAAATTATACCTATAAGAGAACCACTAATAGACCTGAGCGAGGGAAACATGACCTGAGGGAGGGAAACATGAGGGAGGGAAATATATTTGATATGCCACATGCCCGTTGGGACAGGAGTGGAAATTGAAAGCATTTCTCTAAGTGAGTAAATTTTTATTTAACATCGTGTAAAAAGACTACTTAAAGGCATGCATGTCCTGTTTATTATTTATTCAGGGCTGTAAATAGACTCTACGTACTCGAATAGAAATACTGAAAGGAAACTTTAGTGCAAACCAGCCTTCTGTGACTGCCCTGTTTCCTCAGCAGCAGCAAAGCGGGGCCAACTCCACATTAAAGCCTATGTATTTGAAAAGTATCTGGTAGTGAAATGGTCAGGGGTCCCAATGTTTTTGTCCATATAGTGTACTGTGGCACGCAGCGGCTGGGGAAATCAGTGGTTACAGTAAGCGTAATAGAATTTTCTGACGAGGATATGGCAACCCGTTGGCTGAGCCATGTGTTAGTAGCACAGTGCTAGTCGGCTAGTGTGCGTATTGTGGTGCGGTTTGTATTTGCATTGTAATTTTTTGTCTGTTCAAAGGACAGTAATTAAAGGAATATTGAAAAAGTCTTCGTGGACAGGGTTGGAATTGGAAAGTGTTGTTACTAGGCGTGTCGTTTGCCATTTAGAAAAATGGCAACGATAATAGTCCCAGACAACGTTAGCGTCTTTCTGTTGGATATCGAAGGAACCACTACCCCTATCACATTCGTGAAGGTAGGAATTTTTGTACATCGTTTGGTAAAACTGCATTTAGGCCTAAAGCATCAATAATTTGACAAGACCACTCCCTAATGTTGCTTTTCCTTGCAGGACGTCTTGTTTCCATACATCAGGGAGCATCTGGAAGACTACCTGTCAGCCCACTGGGAAGAGGATGAGTGCAAGCAGGATGTGCAGCTCCTAAAGAAACAGGTCATTAATAGCAGGATGGCCTGCACTGAACCTTATTTTCAGGCTTGTGTAGAGCCCATTTGCAGCCTTAAGTAAGATAAACTGGACAGGTATGCCTTATAGCTTATATAGTCCCTATGTACAATTTGGACAAAAGTATCAGGACGCCTGATCATTCTACCAACAGGGACTTTAATGACAATGCATTAAAATACATAGACTTTAATATGGAGTCGGCCCCCCTTTGTAGGTATAACAACTTCCACTCTTCTTGTAATTCTTTCCACTAGATTTTAGTGTATTTGAGATTTGAATTTGTGCCCATGCATTCTGTAGAGCTTTTACGAGGTCAGGCACTCATTTTGGATGAGAGAACCTGGTTCTCTACATATCAGTTAATTCCAAAGGTAATTCCAAATGGGGTTATGTGGGCCAGTTCTCCCCTCCAAGCTCAAACAACCATGTCTTTATGGATCTTGCTTTGTGCACTGGGACACAGTCATGCTGGGAAAAAATTGCTATTTCCCCCAAACATTATTCACAAAATTGAAAATGTGTCTTTGTCCAAAATGTCTTGGCATGCTGAAGCATTAGGATTGCTCTTCACTGGAAGTAAGGTTGCTGACCATATCTTATATGATACACAGCTTAAACTGCTAACTACTCATCTTTATTATTTGTTTTGGTTTGCCAGGTTAATATCCTTTTGTAAGAAAATCTTGGAATGTATACAATTGTTACATATGAGTAGGGCTGCAGGGTATGGACAGACTACTAGTACTGTGACAATGATGCATAATGTGTTCTGTGCTTTTGATACATTAAATGGCTCCGAACACTGCTTTCCTGGAACTAAAAAGGCATGTAGCATGTAAATATTGTTTCTAAATGTAAGGCATTCACCCATCCATACAGTATGCAATTTAGTCCTCCCCTTTCATGCTAGGGTTCCAGCAACAAGATATTTTTTAATTAGCTGCAATACAGAGCAGCCAGAAAAAAGATCATGTACACACATCAGTCTTAAATGCAGTGACAAAAGAGCCTGTTTTTGGGTTAAAATTGACCAAAGTAATTTTAATTTGTTACATTGCATGAATAACCTGACTCATAAAAATACCTAATAACACTCACCCTGACTGGTCACATTGTCAATCACATATTGGTTTATGTCTCATTTGCATGCTTCATTGTACTGCAATATTATTTGACATTTTGTACAGACCTATGTGTGAGTACCATGTTATCCTTGTATTGTGTCCTACAGTAAACCATATTAATTGTCCAGAGTTGCCAGGACATTCCCAAAGGAGTCCTTTAGAAATATATGTTGTATTTCATAGATCTTCTATAAGTGAAGATGATTTCTTTCTTCAAAACTTTGTTCTTCTGCCCTAGTGCCTCTACTGTGGTTACGTTTATGCATTATTATTCAGGGATTAGGCGGTCGTCATGCAATCACCTGATTCAGCTTTGTTTTACTGAAACCTGTGCCCCTGTTTCCAGACTGAGGAAGACTTAAGGCAGAACAGAGCATGCCCAGTTCACACCGTGGACCAGACGGTGCACACAGATGAGGAGAAAGCTATCAGGGAGGTTGTGGATAGTGTCCTCTGGCAGATGGCTGCGGACAGGAAAACCACTGCACTGAAACAGTTGCAGGGCCACATGTGGAGATCGGCCTACACTGCAGGGAAGATCAAAGGCGAGTAAGTATAAAGGATCAGCTGCAAGTGTGTGTACAAACAAATAAATCTAGGTAAAGTTATATAGAAATGAGACCCAGATTTTGAACTGTTATTTCAACACAGTCGGATTCACTTCACAAATGACATGAATTGTAGTAAATTTGTGATCACCTGCCAAACAATTAATCAGTATGGCACCAGAACAGACAATGTATAGCCCAGCACTGTTATGTAGGATGTGATTAGCAAATCAATGGGCCCAGAGGAACCCACTTAATGAAGATTTATTTTAGTTTTTTTATTTTAGTATTTTCAGTTTGGATTTGTGAGCCAGTACATTGACATTTTGTGGCCCAGAAATTATGTAAGTGCATTATATTTCAACAACAACTCCTGTATGCCCAAGAGTGTATCAAGATGTGGTTCCTGCAATCAGAAGATGGAGGCGATACGGCCTGAAAGTCTACATCTACTCCTCAGGAAGCATAGAGGCTCAGAAGCTGCTGTTTGGATATTCAGCTGAAGGAGATCTATTAGATGTGAGTTTTGAATGCTGTTATTAGAGTTGAGAAAGGGATTCTGCTAATTCTTAATTTAAACATCTTTCTGTATCCCTCCCACAGCTGTTTGATGGGCATTTTGACACAAACATCGGTGCCAAAGTGGAGAATAAAAGCTATGAAAGGATTGCAGAGAGGATTGGCTGCTCACCAGAAGATATAATGTTCTTAACAGATGTCACACGAGGTGGGTGTGTCCTGGTTGTATTTATTGCTAGTTTGTCAGCTGGCTGTTTACAGTCTGCTTCTAAAGAAATCTCAGGTGAATTATATTATTGTAATAATTCTTCTAGCCAGCAGCATGGAGAGGTGTGATATTCAGTATAAACAAATTCATGGTTTTAACCATGAAAATATTCATTTTAAATGTAAACAACAGAAGGTAATTTTGTAGTCACGTGAACATTTGAACATGGTTTTGTTATAATTATTTAACTTTTGCTGACATGTGAATAAGACACATTATTTGTGTAATTAACCCTAGCTTTGGTACAAGCCACATTTTATGTTTGATTTGTTTCCTAGTATGTTAAATACAGCAAATAAACCGTTAAATATGCAGAATTTTTTTGTCTGCAGGGGCAAAACTGGGGAGCCCAAACTTTTACATACGAGTGTGCGTTTAGTCTATGTGCTGGCAGTTCTCTTCAGTTCACGCAGTTATAGGATCCTGGTTTTACAATCCAATGCCAAAGCAGTGTGTGAACTCTACCCACTGCACCGTGTCATATGAGAGCCTGTGGGCAGCAGCTGTTATGCTGAGCACGTGAGTGAGGGCTGATATTCTCCTGTTCCAGAGGCAAAGGCAGCTGAGGATGCCGGCCTGAATGTGGTTGTGGTGGTCCGGCCAGGCAACATGGAGCTGACTGAGGAGGAGAGGAGCCATTACAGAATCATCACAACTTTCAGCCAGCTGGAACTCGCTGGAAGCGTTTGATGGACCAGGACAGAAGAGTGTTTGTCAGCAGCGCTCCCTTAACGGACGTCAGGAGAGCAGGAGGTGTGGCCCTACAGCAGTGTTGTAGCCGCCACATGTGCTAAATCAAGATGTTATGCAGCAAGTACCAAATGCATTCTCAGTGTACTGACTGAAACTCCAAGGTGCTTGCCCATGTGTTTTCTGTTTTTACACAAAACCATGCTGAAGTCTTATATACTATCCCATTATTCTATTTGGATGTTTCTTATGCAGTAAAACAGTGTTGATGTCCAAGTGTAACTTACGTTGGTATGACTGGGCACATGAGTCATGTACTTTCTGCAGTGTTTTAGATGTTAGTAGGTTTCCAATTGATCTGTTCCACTGTAGTTTTATTCCATGCTGTAATGAACATCCTGTAGCGCAGTGCAACCCTAGTGCAAAAGTTTGAACAACCCAGGTCAAATTACATGTTGATTTTCTAAGTGAAAATGAGTGCAAGGTTAATTAATTGCACTTTTCTGCAATTATTATATTATATAGAAGTCACTTTTGTATTTTGTTGCACAATTTCTGATTATTATTTACAGAGTTTAAATCTTAGCCACAAAGGGCTGGCTGCAGAGATTCGTTCTAAAGAAGCAGGAGCTCACCTGATCGCCTGTTTGAAGCTGAGCACATACACAATTCTCAAACATTAACAGTAAACTGTGCCATTTGGTTGGCCAAGGTCATATGTTTCTATTTTCCTCTTTGTGCTAACTTCAGGAAACAGTAATTGTGAAAGAATTTTTTAATTAATATGTGTGTTCTCTGTAGAGGGTGCACAGATTTTCACTCAAGTCATCAATGCATGTAATTTGACCTGGGGTGCCTAAACGTTTGCATGCACCAGTTACACTATTACATTGTAACCCTGGTCTAGGTCGTGCCAAGCTTGCTCAGACTTTTCAAAATCAGGGATTTTTAAAAATCCTCCCACCCAAATTGAATAGGAAGATAACCTGCACAATGTATGTGCATAGAAGTTAACTATTTTCCAGATTAGGTTACGGAGCCTAAGTAAAAGAGTGAAACTCAGAAGAAATAACAGCCTTATAAATGAATATAACCACTGTTGAGGAGGAATTACTGTAAACCTAATAGTGTAGCATGTCTTTATGTCATTATGATCCACCATGGAGTGACGGCTTATCCCTAAAATGATTTTGGGGAGGAATTAAGGTGTCATATGTACAGTTTCACAAAAAGTTGTTAAAAAAAAGCCAAGACTTACAGAGTGCAGCTTTAATGAAGCACGGTTCATAACTTGAAAAAACACTGTAATTGGTCAGTAATGTATGTCAGATATATTCTGCAATGTTTTGACTGAACATTTTGTTTCATCTAGATATAAAAGTGTACCATTTGTGGAAAGAATGAGGCTTGTTTCATACTGTATATCGAATATGAGAATTCAATACATAGATAGGAACCTACTTGCCTTTAATGTAATAATTTATGCCATTAGGGTGTCTTCAATGTACTGAAATGCAGACATGTATGTGGTCCAAATGATCTAGTTCCCTTGCCAGGTTTCTATTCACAACCCTAGTTACCTCTTCATCTATGTTGACATTCTTTTTATTTTTTATTTTTATTTTTTTCACTGCACATTACCCATCTCCTGCAATACAAAAACTCACTGTGGCTTGTGCCCTTTGTGCCATTCACTGTATTTGATGCAAAGTCTACCTACACACTGTTGTAATAAAAAAAGAACACTCACAAATCACCCTGGAGAAATTACATTCAATACACATGCATTAGTGGAAAATTGATGAGTACTGGAAGTCATCCTGTGGTTAAAAATGAGACAGAAAAAAGTCTTAGAGCTGGTCAGACTGGTACTCTGAAACCTCAGAAAAGCTTTCAGACAGGCTCAGTGGAGGGTCCTGGTCGTCACTGCACACAATCTCAAAGTGGTAGTGGCGGAACTCGATGGCAAAGGTGGCCAGGAACGTCAGGAAGAACATGACCAGGGCCCACTGTGCCCTGGCGGCATGCATATGCAGACGTTGTGCCATTAAGGCAAAGTCTGTGGCACCATGTCAAGGTTCCAATTGTTCCAACTGATACAGCTCATAAATTTAACCGCTTTAAAAATAAAGGCTACAAAAAGAGTTCTTTGGAGAACTACATTTGGTCCCCAAAGAAACTAAAAAAATACCCAACTTTGTCTAAAATAATGTCAGGAACTCTTTAAAAGGGCCTATTTAATTAATTTATTTATTTTCCATGAAGTCAACATGTAAAATGTATGTGGGTACCAAAAGCAGTCACAATTCATTTTCTGCACAACCATTTCCAATCTCACTTTGTCTTTAATATAACTGTAATATAGCTGATTTTGTTACTAGATCCTTGAGATTGGTTAGCAAAGATGAGCTTGGTTCTGATTGGCTGTGCTGTAATGTGTCTCATTTAAATATTACCAGGTTGAAACGCACCTTAGAACTTGAATGAGAGTGAATAATTGGGATAAATCTGAATACAATTGTTTAATTGTAAAAAGCAATGCATTTTATCATATAGGGCTTTTACATTTTACAGAACCTCAACATAATATAAAGGATTTATCACCACCTAAAATTTTGCCATTGGCAAGAATAATTTTTAAAATCTTATTTTTAAGAGAGTCTGTATGTCAAAGTGCTACACAGGTGTCACTTTTCTGACAATAGAAATAAAGGCAACAAAAAGGTTTCTTTGGAGCGATAGCATAGAAGAACCACTTTTGGAGCCCTAAAGACCCTTTTAATTGTATGTAAACGGGATGTTATCAATGAGTGAGTGAATGACATCACTCCTGGACAAGAGTGCAGTGGCTTGTTTTCCAGACAAATAAAGCTTGGTCGAAAACTTGATTTGCTTTAATCTAGTACCAAGTTTACAGTGGAAAAAGACCTACAGTATCAATTTAACGGATTAAAGGTCAAAGTGAGTTTGTATCTCAAACGCGTGTGCTAGACGTGTTAAGGATACAAAGTAGCATGCAGGACGTGACTGCTCCAGACAGCAGGAACCGGGGGATGCCAGCTCGTCTGCCTTCATTCCGTAAGTTGACCTTTAGCGTCATGAAAGATTGGACCCAACAGAACAGCGAGCCTAGTCCAAAGGTCATGGAGGTGCCGATATTGTGGAGCTCCTCATCATTTGACAGCTAGATAATATTGAGAAGAATTCATCACATGGAGCTTACAAAGCCTACATTCTTATGAAACCACAGATTTAAACTTGATGCATTCCTGTGAGAAAACAAGCAGTGCTGATTGTGTGGTGGCTATAAAACCAGTGTCTGAAGACCCCTTAACATATGCTCAAAAATATTTCCCATTTAAAAAAATATTTTCGCACTAAGGATTTGAGCTGTGCTCTTCCCAAAACATTTATGGTTAAATACAGCTGAAACAGCCACATTCACGGACTGATCTTTAATTAAACCACAACAAACTGTCTCTGACCTCAGCTTTAGTGTGTTGAAATCTTTTTATACTATTTTTTCTCTTGCATTTGTGTATCTCCGCTTCTTTCTACTTTCTGGCCTCTTTCTCCTTCCGACACACATTTTGAAGGCAACTTGATCATGCTCTACCTCTCCCTTTATATAACACTCAGTCCCTGACCATCTGATTGATGAGCTGTGTACAGACACACTTAAACGGACACTTTAATGTTAAAATGGCTTCAAACTCCTCACAATCTCAGACAAGAAGAAGTGCCTTTTTGAGGGAAGAATAATAATAAGTAAAACCGA
The DNA here is from genome assembly GCA_037577295.1 of Ladigesia roloffi. Taxonomy (NCBI): domain Eukaryota; kingdom Metazoa; phylum Chordata; class Actinopteri; order Characiformes; family Alestidae; genus Ladigesia; species Ladigesia roloffi. The sequence goes on along the minus strand of JBBKCR010000034.1, from coordinate 3,153,323 downwards.
AGATCAGTAGTGTGACTGTGTAAACATTGCATGGCTGATTAGTTTGTTGTAACAAAGCTGGCTTAGAATAGCCAAATCATTGAAAAAACACTGACGAATCATTTTCAATATTTTTAAATCATACCTGGAAATTCCCAACCAAAGTCATACCAAAGCAGGCCAGGGACAGAGCAACCAGACTGCCGATGTTGAGCCAGGGTTTGTGCACTCGTGGCTTGAGCTGTAAGTATCTCAGGACCCCAAGGATGAAGCCTGAAATAGTAATGATGATGCATGTACAATGAATACTGTCAATGTTTTATTAACTGTATTAACTGTTTTAATGCAGTTTGTCTATACTCTGTATACTCCTAAAACTGATAGTGTATGTCTCGCAACAACTTTTGGTTCTTTAAAGACCCCCTTTTTATTTTATAGCAAGTACCTTTTTAAACATTACAAATTTAAGCTTACTAATAAACAGTAAAAACATGTAACGACTTTCCCAACTAATTTCTGTGTGTACTGCATTATGTTTACCTTTTATTAACAACATTTCCTATGTTCAAAATACAGTACACATTTTTTATTGCCTAAGTGAAAATAATTGCAAATTGTAGTGCACACAGATCTATGTATTTGATGGGCAGAGCCACTAGCAAGCCTGGGATTCGAGCCCACTACCTTCTGATTGCAGGGGCAAGTTCATAACCACTAGGCCACCCGCTGCCCATAAAAAAGGTGGTTTGTAGCAGAGGATGGTTTCCATCCATTGACTCCTGGGCCCAGCACACTGCGCCACTCTGGTAACCCCTTCACCTCAGATGGGACTCGAACCCACAATCCCTGGCTTAGAAGGCCAGTGACTTCTCCATTAAGCCACTAGCATTCATAACATTTGCCATTGGTTTTGTACAAATATGCTAAATTAGCACACCAACATAAATCAAATATTAATGTGCAGATGTTCCTGGAGTGCCAGTGCTTTGTGGAAATTTCTTAGATCAAACACATCTGGTTCAATACAACTTAGTCCAAAGGTCATGGAGGTGCTGGTATTGTGGAGCTCCTCATCATTGGACAGCTACATAATACTGAGAAGAATTCATCACAAACATATCTGGTTCAACCCAACATAATGGCCATATTTATTGTGTGCATGTGTAGGGGAACTACTAAACTGCACTGACCCCAGCCCTCCAGGACCCCTGCTGTAGGGCATATGCACTTGCATTTACTAAGAATCAACTAAACATATAACCCAAACTGTTGCATTTGACTGTATATTCAAGTATTACTTAAATAAGGGTATTTTGCAATATTAGAACTGTTAACAAATAATACCACTTGTAAACAGATATAGAACAAATGCATAAAATAAATACATAATCTTACCCACAAAAGCTGCCATGTTCATGACTTGGCTAAAAACACAGCTGGCAGGTGGAGCATCGCCTGCGATGCTGCAAGGTGAAAAAAGAAAACACTATTTTTGTCTAGGCTTCTTAGAAGAATTCAGTCTAGATCTAATCCAGCAATAAACTGTGTTTTTTCAAGACAGTGTTGTGTTGCTTCACCTGATGTATGGAGGGGACTTTGACACCGATCTCCTGTGGAAAACAAAATCCAAAGGGAGCAGACGGACATGAGTGTGATATAAAATGACCGATTTAAGAAATAACAGCTGATGCAGAGGATATCTAAAGAAAAACCTCAGACTTACTTGTATTCAGAGCTGAGTGGGGTGATCTTCTCATCTTCCACTGCTATAAAATACCTGTTTTTCAACATAAACGAATTATTTACCCATCAATTACCCACTATCTCAGCACTGACTGCTGTAATTGAAGCCCTGGCCGAGAGTGAAAGATCTGAAGTAGCCTACTCACACAACCCACAAGCCTGCTGCTGTGAAGAAGGAGAACATAATCGGGAGGAAGGTCCACGGACTGCACTTCCTCATCCTTATCAATCTTTTCCTGAAACAGAAAACCACATGGGGATTAAGCAATGAGCTGCAGCTTGAAATATTGAAGATGCACAAAAAAGAGAGAAATAGTTAAGGAGAAATACCTGCCCAGCCTCAAGATATAATAGGGTCCCCTGTGCTTAGGGTGGGATCAGTCTGGAAACACAAAGAAACGGGGGGTCTTTAAAAGTGTCTGAGTTTAGCCATGAATGGATCCTGTCGCTGCATTTGGCTTCCTATTCTGTTTCATTCCGTAACTGCAATATTATAAGACGTTTACGACCACCGTTCAGATAAAACGAGTCCACGCTGTTGCAGATCGGTGGTCGGGTTCAGCCCCCCTCCGTTGGGCAGCTCCAGCGAGGATAAAATGGTCCTCTATGAATGGCACGTTTATTGGACCATACACATCCTCTAACTGAGCTTCTAGGCTTTTTAGGCAGTTGCCTTTGGAACAAGAGGGTCCATCAGAATCACAACACATACAACTTTGACGCCATGCATCCAAATCAATTAGAGGGTAATACAACATTTTTTATACACTAATATTCCATGACGGCTCAGTTGAAGACCCCATACAGCCCAAACCTCACAATAGTTAATTGTAGGGAGGGAGGTGCGTGCTGTGTTTACAGTACCAAATGCAATAGCCGGCCAAAGACATACATGAACATTTGTCTGCTTCAGAAAACAAGACGAGACCCTCTAGATGTCTCCTGGTTTACTGGAGCTGAGAAAATGGAGGCTAGACACACATAATAACACACGCATCGACAGAGTTTCACATGAACACGCACAGGCATAGACACAAACACACGCATAAACACACACAGACAGACACGTATAAACACGCACACGCGCGTAAACACATGCACATAGAAACACACACGCATAGACGCACACACACTCGCATAGACACACATGGACTTGCGCTGACAATCGATGACAATAAAAGCTAACTTGACTTCACACACAGAGACGCGTCTCTCCGATTTCCCTTTAAAAATTAACATGGATAAGAACTGTACCTCGTCCTCTTCTCCGTGTGTTCCTCCTCATTTCAGGAAGACATCATCTCCTCTCATTCTGTCCGTGCTGTTGAAGACAAGAAAAGTCCCTGTGCTACGGCTGGATGAAAATATGCTGCGAGAGCCAGACTGACCGGTTCTACCGATACGCGTTTATCTCAGCGGCCACAGTTTGGTGAAAGAAGGACGAGGGCCGTGAGTGAGCTCACATTCTAATGCTGCTGGAGATTAAAAGTCTCGAATGTACTGTATTCTGATGTACTTTCAGTAGTCCCTAATGAAGCCAGGGGTATATTTCAGACTGGACATATGCCTGAGATGCTGTAGGGCAGGGGTGGGCAACTCCGTTCCTGGAGGGTCGTAGTCCAGCATGTTTTGGTGATTTCCCTCCTCAGAAACACCAAAAAAACGTAGCCTTAACTAATCATACAGTCATAAGGTCTGATTTTAGAGACTCCTTGACACCACTTTAAGAGGACAGCATGTACGTTAAACGGACAAAAAAATTGGGAGGCACCTATTTTTCGGAGTTTTGGTTAGACCCCTTACTTCCAGTGGAGGGCAATCTTATGCTTCAGAATACAATGCCATTTTGGACAAGGCTGTGCTTCTAACTTTGTGGACAGTTTGGGGAAGAACCTTTTCTATTCCAGCATTACTGTGTCCCAGAACACAAAGCAAACCATGCCCATAAAGACATGGTTGGAAGAATGAAATGTCATTAACGCCCCTGTTGGTGTAATTGTCAGGAGTCCCAACATATACTTTTGTCCGGGGAGTATACTTATGCAGGACCAAAACATAGTTAGAGGGCTTTAAATGATGCAGTGAAACAGGTAGAACACCTTTCCCTAAAGAGATGACCAAAATTCCTCCACCTGTATCACCAAAGTGGATGAAATGCACTTAAAAATCATAATTGCGTTCTTGTTTCCATTTTGTTACCACCTCTTTGCTTAGGTCCAATTATTTTGCAAAGGACATTATATTACATTATATATATAGCAAAATGTTTTAATCAGATTGAGTAAAACATTCAGAATCAGAAAACCTCACAGCTTCTGGAGGAAACTGCTTAATGAATAGGCAGAAGTTCAGAAATAATAACAAATAGCCAAAATAGCTTTGGATGTGGTCCTGACCACTCCAGAACTGCTTTCATGCAGACGTGGTGACACCCCTCAAGTCGACACATTAAAACTATAATTACTCTATTCGCTCATGTTACATTTACCACAAAGGACAACAATGGTAACAGTTACATTTATTAAACACTTATTAAAATGACATGTCTCCATCCATAACCATTACATTTCCGTGCAGCAGATTGCTACTTGTTTTAAAACAGCATTTAAGCATTCAGCTACTGATTTTAGAAATGCTCAAATGTTTACCCTTTGCTCAGCAATGCATTTATCAGTGAGGAGAAATATATTGTGGACCATCCCATGTTGGGATGATCTTACACCCTAAAAATACCCCTGGGTTCGATCTCTGTCCTGACTTTGGCTTTGAAACTTTGACCTGTTGAAGAAGGTTCCTCATGCATGGTAAACTTTTGATAATCAAATCGATTTTGGATCTGGTTATCAAATCTAGATATCTTGGTATATTTCATCAGATTAAAGTGGGAGGAAAGGGGGCGTACATTATGCACAGCCTACTACCCATGGCACACCCACCCCCACACCTCACCCCAGAGCCTGGCCTTCTTTCTGAAGTTGTTGATAAATGTTTACTAATCTAACCAAATTTTGATCCGGTTTTCGAATCTAGATATCTTAGTATGGTTTTAACAGATTAACATAGGAAGAAAGGGGGCGTACATTATGCACAGCCCACCCCCACCCTATTAATGGGCTTATTTATATTATAAGTTGACTTTTGATCATCTAATCAAATAATAATCTATTTCTACTTTGAAAATCACATTAAAGCAATATGGGTATTGTTGTATAACCACTAAACAATCTTACTAATGCCTCCATAAAATGACTAGAACCCATGGACACGCCCCTCATCCCTTTCCTCAGGAAAGCAGCTGAAACGTAGAGTCCTACATTCCCTCCACATTAAAAATGCTTCCAGTAATCATGCTAGAAACTGCTCTATTGGCGTGATAGTACACCTTAAATCTGGAACCTTTGTTGCTGCACTCTAGATCTCATGTTCCACTGACTGACTGAATATTCAGGCTCTAATGAGAAAACATTGAGCATCCAGCTGAGCATTTTTCTGGAGCATGGGTCAGGTCGATGCTTGCTGCAACTACTGATAGAGCCACAGCGCTTCAAGAGGAGGTGCCAGTATATTCCCTGTACAGTATAGTGGGTGCTCATATGGGCATGTTCATTGCAGCACTTGACCCATGTAAAATTGCTTGCACAAGCTAATTCCGGTGTCTAAATCAATAACAATCCCTGACTCTCAATTCACATCCACAAAAGATTTTTATCGTGTTCTGGAAGTACGACAAAGCAAACGAAGGCATGCTAAAGCACTGTGACCAATGAAGGGATGAGCTCGTCTGATATAATGGATGTAAATCAGGTCCTTAACAAACACATATCTGCCAGGTGTGACTTACAAACAATCAAAAATGTTCGCAGCCAAGGTATTAATAAAATTACCCGCAAAACCATAGCAGTTTACTTTCTCCATTGGCATTGTATTATATATCTTTATTTTTTCTTTCCTTTATGGTGGGCAATTACAGCATCAGGAAACATTATACATGTAGCAATGACTCCAAAATTCACAGAATGAAGAAGAAATTGAAATCACTGGCATCATATTGGTACTCAGTATTGGACGATGACCATTTGGGGAATACATCTAAGGAAGATTATTCGAACAAATATGTAGATGGGACTAAACTGCATGACTTCTTATTCTAGCTTGAATCTTGAAGATTTCACGTAGTCCCCAAGTTAGATGATGCTTCTCACTGGTCTAACTCCTCAGAAGATACATGTTATTTCAATGTAACGTATGACAACACTATTAATAACATAGGCTACAATTAATTTATAAATATTTTATGCAACAAACACAGTTAAGAACTGCAGCTTTAGAGATTTAAAATTGGACTCATTCGGTGTATATTTTTGAATGAAAAATAATTAATCTTCCACCGCTCAATCCATGTATCGGGGAAAAAATGGGAATAATGTATGCCTCGAGCATGAAATTATTCTTAAATCCTGAAGCCAATAATGGAATGCCTAATTTTCCTGAGCAAGATCAAGTCTATTCTACAGCTTTAAAGACTGAATGAACGTTATTATCCAATATATATAACCAGCTTTATAGGCTGAAACTTTCTTTTTCAGAAAGGCCGGTCAGTATGTCTGGAAGGCTGGTCAGTATGTTTAGCGGTTCTTTTTGAAAATGTGAAAGAAAAGGCATGTTTGCTGGGACTCTACAGGTATACTTGTTGTAGCATCTGTTACAGACAGAAATAGATACATGCACTCACATACACAGAGCAACACTGTTAAATTACCATATAGTAACGTATTTAAGCATCTACATACTACATACCCCTCAATGCACTGGTTTAAAAAACTCCCTTTCTCTGAATCTTTTCTCTAAACATGCCCTTTTCTCCTCTTTCACATGCTTTCATCTTCCAGGAGTCCAAATTGCAACTCATACAGAAGCAGACACAACGACCAGCGTAGGCCATTAAAATGACCAGCGCCGAGCTAATAAGATTCTGGTATAAAAATGGCTGACATGGACATTTTTTCTTGCTCTCTCACACCATCTGTGCTGCCCCCATAGAATGAATCATTTAGAAGGCAATTCTTCAAATTTATACTAGAAACAGCAGAAAGTAGAGGGCAAAGTTTGGTAGGAATTTTTCTATGTTATCTTCCATGGAGCTCCTGCAAGACACTATGGCCACCCATGTGACCATTCTCATACAAAGGTGGGCTCAAAGGACTAAAGTGCAAATTAGCTCATTGTCATTGGGATTAATTAGGCCGTCCGCCTACAAAAAAGTGTGCACAACACGGCTGCTCTTTCATTAAAGTGCTTGTTTTTGGAGACTAATTTACAAAAGCAGCAAATTTAAGGCAAGCCCTTGATGGGGCGGATCAATTGTACCAAAAGACAGATTAGAATGTCAATTCTCAAGGTGTTGTTGGGCTGTGCAAAAATATTACTGGAATTTTTTTAAGTAGTAAAGGTTTTTGGTATGCTACAAATTATGGTGATCCTTTGCAAAACACCAAAGTTATGCTGATTGCTTAACCAAAGAAAACAGATAACAGCTCACCACTATAAATGACACGCAAAAAAAGAAAAACACAGTGCAACGAAACAGACAGTCAAAAATACCTGTCTGTTCCATCTAAATCTAAACTGCCACAATAATTAGCCTGTTTTAGAGCTGACCGCTAAAAACATTATGCGACAGAAGAGAAATAAATAGGTTTTTAAAAGAGTATATACTACAGATCTTGTCACCACCTCTCCACTGTCATGCATGTTGCCATGAGCAATGACGAGAGCTGTGCGATGCTTTTGGCTCCTCAAGCGCTCCCGTCACCTGTCCTTAACTTCCGAGCCTTGATCATCTCCGGTGTGGCTTTTTTACGGTTGCTAGCAAGCCCAAGCCAGCACATAACATCAATGAAGCAAGTGGTGAGGTTGAAGCGAAGACCAAACTCGCTGGCTGAGTAGTCGAAGGGAAAAGTGTGATGGAAGTTGTGGAAACCTTCTCCTGTAATACAAAATGCAATAACACAACAACAGTTAAATGCTCTCATAACTACATAACATCCATATCAGTGTAATAGCAGTTTCCATAATGATCAAGAGTAATTTTCTGTCATTTAGAATCTATCGTTATTTTTACTTCAGGTATCACAACACTGGAAGACAGGAGTGGTATTGTGGATAAATGCAACAGACATTACAATCTACAAGAAAATTATATATATAAATGTACCAATGGCTCCAAAAGTGACGAAGCGGTTTTCTCGTGGGCTGATGTTCCTGTCGTACGGCCGGTTTCCATACATATGGGCAGCGCTGTTGACCAACCATGTGGCATTGAGAGAAATAGTGTAGCGTAAGATGGAGGCCAGAAAGTATGAGTTCCAAAAGCTTTCGCCCCAGAAGTACCACGGCACCAGTGTGGGAAGGAGGAAGCACATCAACACAACCAAGACTTTGTAGTGTCTAAAAAAATAAAATACAGTGTATAAACCATGTGTGTTGTCCCAGATGTTCAGATGGAAATGAATATTAGGAGTATATGGTGTGAAATAGTATGTGAACCTTTTGAATTTTCATGGTTTTCTGTAATTTATGATATGATCTTTATCTAAGGAGGTACCGGGAGACTCCCGCACATGGATAGTGCACTTGAGAGAAGCGTGCACTTGGCAGAGGCAGAGAGAGAGATACTGAGAGAGAGAGAGAGACAGAGAGAGAGAACGTGCGTATATGTGGATCACTGCGTATGTGGATCACTGCATGTGTGCCTGGTCATGTAAACCGTTAACTATTATCTGTTCTGTGGAGCATGATGCAGTGGGAAAGTACCCAACAAAACGAAAAAAGTATCCTATTTAGTAGGTTTGAAAAATAATGACAGTGTTACACGATGTCAGAGGGTGTGGGGGTGTACGGCGGGTGTGTACGAGGGGGGGTGCAGTCCCCTGGGGGGGGGGACTTCCCTGAAATTAGATTTTGCAGGTTGGGATGTCTGGACATATGATATTCCTAAAATAATAACACAGTGAAAACTTGATCTTTCATGTACAAAATTCGTAGTGCTAATAGAAAAAGTATGTGAACCCTTGGAATTAATAACTGGTTGACCCCCCTTGTTGGCAATTACCTAAACCATGTGCTCCCTCTAGATGTGGATCAGACCTGCACATCATTCAGGAAGATTTTTAGCCCGTTCTTCCTGGCAGAAATGCTTTAGCTCTATCAAATTATTCAAGTCATTCCATAGCATCTCTTTTGGGTCGAGGTCTTGGCTCTGAGATGGATTGTGATTTTCTGAAGCCATTCTGATGTGGACCTGCTCCGTTGTTTTGAGTCATTGTCCTACAGAGTTTCAGTTGACATACAGACATTCTAACATGATCCTAAAGCATTTCTTTCACACACTTGGGAATTCATCTTCCCTTAAGTGATTTCAAATGCAGCAAAGCAGGCCCAATCATGTTTCCTCCACCATACTTTATGGTTGGGATGTCCTTTTTCACCAGATAGTGTAGTGTTCTTTCCAAATAGTTAAAAAAAAAGTTTCCTGAGCCCACAAAACGTTTAGCCAATGTGGAATGTCAATGTGTATTAATAAGCAACGGCTTCCTTTGTGGTGTCCAGCCACAGACACCCTGCTTGTTCAATGTTTTATGCACTGTAGACTCATGAATACCAGTGTTGGCCAGTTTCAATAATGCCCTCAAATCTTTGGTTGTCACTCTGGGTTCTTTCTATACCTCACTGATGCGTCTTCGTTGTGCTCTTGCGGTCATTTTATCTGGGCGCGAACTTTTTGTTAGAGTAGCCACAGTCCCAATGCTGGTAAATGTCTGAAGTCTTTGGAATCACTTTGTAATGCTTTCCAGCTTCATGTAAACCAAAAATTCTTGATCGTAGATCCTCTGAAAGCTCTTTCAGGCAAGGCATGGCTCACATAAGCGTATTCTACTTGTGCGGCGCACACTCCAAAAGTTTGAGTGATTTTTATCAGTAGCTCTAGTCCACACCCTCAAAGTTCTGTTAACACGAATCCAATGAACTTTTTGGAGGTTATTAACATGAGGGTTCACATACTTTTTTCCCACTAGCACTATGAGGTCAGATCTTAACACATATTAATGCAGAAAACCTTGAAATTCCAAAAGGTTCACATACTTTTTCTTGCCAGTGTATAACCATTACTAGTGCTACAATAGTGATGACTTTTTTTGTAGCTATGAGTTAAGCCCAAGCCCCACCGACCCAAATTACACTCAGTTAAGACTAATGTGTGTTATTTCCATGTTTACTCAATATCAAACCAATGAATGCCCTCAAAGCATGAACATTAATGCTACCAGTTAAGGAGATTAAAATGTACATAATGAATACATCATGTTGATCATTGTGCTGAATTAGTTTCAAATTGGTTAACATGGAAGAAACGGGTTACACAGATAAAATAGGTTAACATGGATGGGATCCATGGTAAATTAGAGATTAATAGACATTCATGCTCTGTGTAATATTGTAAAGAAATTGCACCTTTCTGTGATACTGTGCACAAGTTTACAGTACCTAAAAATTATTTGGACTGTAGCATTTTTTGCTATATTTTTACTGTATTGAACATTTGAATCATCATTCAAATCCCACAACACTTTTTTGGAATATGGAGCAGAGGTCAATGTCCTTATAACGCTTAACAAACGACATAAGTTAGGGCTGAACCCTTGTATCTCCTTTTTTGCATTTACAATGAATGGACCAAAAGAAGTGGCCCAAAGTGGCTTAAAATACGATTGTGTTATATTACCTCACGTTAAAAATTAAGAAAATGTTTTGTCTTGTTAAGCCACTTTTTAGGCAAATACAATGTTTAGATCCGACAGTCAAATAGATCTAACATAGGATCCAGCAATATGGGGGGATACAGCAGTTTGGACCTACTTCCTCTGGAACATAACAACAGGGTCAGCTAACAGATCACTGACGTCCAGCTTCTTGCCCTTCTCGAGGACTTCTTTGTGCTTGCGCACAAACAGCCAGCCTATGTGCGAAAAGAAGAAGCCTCGCATTGCATTGTGGGGGTCGGCATCTGTCTCAGAGTACTTGTGGTGGGCCCGGTGATCTCTGGCCCATTCAAAGATGTCATTCTGCAAAGAAAATGACACATATACAATTCAATACATTTAATCATGATCAGGCCTTAGTAGCACAACACTGTGAAAACGTTAATTGCATGGTTTCCAACTGTATTTAGGGCGGCTGCAATAGCTGGTGGCCTGCAATTAGTATGAGTGGTAATGATGCTTTGAACTTGTATTCCACGCTTTACCTTCACAGGAAGGAAAAATTTTCCCTACTGTAATCAAGCCATTATCTCAGACATTTCTGCCCATTTTAATTAAGATACTTTAATCCAAAAATGAATGTCATATTTCATTTATGAGGTCCTGTGACCAAGTGGTCAGCAAATTAACTTGTCCAATTAACCTGAGCAGAATAAATGGTGTGGTGTTTTTCAGTGACAGTTTATCATTATGTCATTGACTTCAACCTTTTCCATATGATAATAGCTCCTGTCTGAAAACAGGAACATTATGTCTGTAAAAGATGGGAGTTTAACGATACCGTCATTCAACGGTTCAGTTCCCCTCAATTCACAATCATGAGTCCATGTTTCAACATTCTTGCATTTAGAATGAAATTTGAATGAAGAAATACGATGACTGCATTCAGTAGTGTCTCAGTTTACTAATGAAAAATCTTGGAAGTGGGGGGTTGGTGATATGTGACATAAATATGCTGGAGAGGTTTGTTGATTGGCACTAACTGAACATTATAAACAATGCATTTACATCAAATGTCTTAATTAATATAGTGCTTATTTTCCACTGTGCATTGTCACATATTTGCACTGAATTTTCTTTACAGCATCGTCACAGCACCTCAAAACAGCACTAATAAAAGGAATGAGCCAAGAAAATACAAATGGCTTAGTGCTGTCATAAAATGATGGACAACTGAATATGTTTTTTTTTATAATTAAGAGTTTGTCATTGTAAGTAATAACTGTGTACTTATCTAGCCAAGAAATGTAGACAGTTCAGAATATCTTACTGATACCAAGCGACTGCGGATTGTTGTCTTTGCCTATTCATCTTTTTATCATTAGTGTCATATAAAAAATATAGCAATGTCGAATGAAAAACCACTTTATTTGCTGACCAAATGACCAGAATAATATAACAATAGCACTGGGGCTGCAACTCTCTAAACACCACTCTACTCACTAGTTCTCCATAGGACACTACACAAACAGTCTTATATACTGGCTTCAGCATACACTCTGACACAACATGACTAACATAGAGCCATCTGGGATTCAGTCACTTGTACATAATTCCATACTGGACAAATAGTGCATGATTTCATTCTAGTCACTGATCAGCTTCTAGCTGGGGCGGACTGGGGACTATAAAACACAGCCCTCGACTTTCTCTCATAGTCCCCCCAGCTGTACTTGTACAATTAAGGAGAAAGGCAGGTGGACGGCCATGTACTGGACGGACATTTTGGACTTTTCTAGAATGCTTAGATTGCCAGTCCAGCCCAGGCTTCTAGCAAAGAAAATAGTCTTCAGGCCCCACAATTTGAACAGATTCATCAATTCTGCCAATGGTCCATTCAAACGGCATAACATCAGCAATTTCCTTCAGGATCAAATACGTTTCCCCATTCTGTATCTGCTGACAGGTGGAGAGTATGCCACACACAGCACAGGATTTTAGTGAGTTGGGGCAACAGCACAGTATTCAGTTATGGTATGTGTATATCAAATATTGCAACCTGGTTTATAGCACAGCACATCTAGAACTATACATTTTTAAATGAATTTCTCATCTGGACAGAGTCATACTAAATGTGGAAGTGAGCAGTAAGATTCATCAAATCATGATTAAGCCTCAACCCATGAACACACGCCCAGCCAAGTAGTGCCTAGCAATGGGAAACTGTCTGTATGCTGTAAAATACACTAATTATCCTCCTCCTCTTTCAGTGGTGTGAACGGAGGGGAATTAATTCAACAATTAAGGCTCTGCGAACCATAACCAAAGAGTCCTATGGGTCAAACTACACTGTCTGTGCTTACATATATGCATAAAAACTCCATCCTAATGGTGTTTTTCATGTTACTTTCTTCAGTTATCTGGCAAACCTTCACCATCAGTGAAGATGGTGAACCTTTCAATGGTTTGAAAATTCAAAATGACCACACTTCATAAACAACTAGGGCTAATATTATTAATGAAACATCAATAAATTTGAACTTGTACATACAAAATGCATTTCATTTATTGATTTCACTGCAGATTTCATTGTGTAGTCAGCAGCTGTATATGCATGGTTTGCATTACAAGACTAAACAGGGAAACAATGTTTATTAAGCTGCATTTTCTAAATTGGTTGCTGTCAATGTCTTACGGCCAGTCTAATTCGCTAAACTCCCCACCAGGCCCTGTGTTATTCCCAGCCCTCCATTTACTGTTTAGCAACTGTTACTATCCACCACTATCAAGCCATAAGCCCTGAAGTTCCAGTTGTGGTCAAAAGATGGACCAGAAGACATCGTAAATGTAAGACCAATGGGTAAAAACATTAGAGTTTGCTGTCTTTCTACACATTCAAAGCTAAAAATATACTTGAGTTGTTGTGTTAACTGTTTAGCAAACATAAAACTTATTTTATAGCTCTACAAAAGCTATGGTAAATGATAAAAAAAAAATGTCTAGCATAATTATGATTGAAATGGCTCATTCCTCACTCCCTCCATGGCAGGATGCCTTAGGCTAGGGTGACTGGGTTTGTATAAAATGCATGTTTCCACCTCTGGTTTATTGTTTATATTTCAGATTTAGATATGTGTATTTTATGTGCCTTTTTGTACTGAGATAACAATTAATTTTTACTTTGACTTGTACTTCAAAGTTTTTGAGTCTGTTGTATAAAGCCTGGCTTTGTTACATTTCAGCTTGACCTCAGTTATGATTTTGCTGGGTGAAAGTCATGTCTGTGATGAGTTGACGGTATACCTTGAAGGATGCTGCAGTGTTGGTTGTGTTTATGTGGATCCAGAGGTTTGTTTGATGTAAACGTAAAGTAGAATGGCATTTGGTTGAAGCCCTTATCCAAAGCAAATTAAAATCATTAGTTACAGGGACAGTACCCCTGAAGTTTTATTCAAGGAAACAATGGTGGAAACTGAGGGTTTTATCCTGCAACTTTGGGGGCATTGGGCTCAGAGGCAAGTGTTTTAACCCACTACGTTACTACCACCCCTTGGTGTGCAAGCAGTCCTAACTTTCTTTTAGCAGCACAGGACGGGAGAGTTGGAATAGGTACAATGATGACAGAGCTGCTATCAGGAACAGGCAGATGTTATAATATGGTTGGACAAGCTACAAGCTGGAAATCTGTCCCTTTTATTCATCCACGATTTCAAAGGCCATGCCGAAAAAATATTTCTACCTATGCAATGGATAAAAAAAATCTATAAACAAACATGCAAAATAGTAAATAAAAAACCCAAACAAATACCTAGCCCTTAAAATCAAGAATTCCCACTCACCTGAAATGCCATGGAGTTGGCAGCAGCCAGGAAGATCCTCAGAGGCAGTTTGGCTTTGTAAGACCTGTGGCTCCATAAGCGATGGGCTCCAGCTGTAACCCCAAGGGCTGTGACCATGAAACATCCATAACCTGCAAAAAAACCCCAACACAAAACAAAAAACAACCTGAATAATACGCCTCGTATAAAGCTGGAAGGAGCCCATACAGTGCATATACTGTTCTGTGCAAAGCTTTTGGACCACCCCCAATTTCTTTGTATTTTGCTTGAATCCTGAAGTTAGTGGGTAGATAGACAGACAGATAGACTCACTGATTTCCGAAGGAAAATTTGAATGTGACAACCCTGATATTTAAGTAAACAGGGCAAATATCACACTTTCTGTAACCACTTAATCCTTAGTAAAACCAAAACAGTCACATTTAGTGATGTATATTTTTCATCATACATATTTTATTCTATTTAATGTAGGATGTGTGTCTTTGATGTTTCTCTTGTTACAAAATGGGCAAAATGATCACTGCTGCAGAGACGAGCACAGCTGGGGCAGATATAGTGTCTTGAGGTGAAAGAGTGTCTGTGGTGGGGTGTTTATGAGCTCTGCCTCCACAAGGTCCGCGTTTCCAAGGAAACTAGACTCTTGCTATATTCTAGGCAGCCTACTGTGGGTTTTGTGTTAGCACGCATGCATACATGCACGTACACACACACACCTAATGTTTCTGACATCAATTACACTAACTGTCACTTTGGAGTGTAACCACACACACACACACACACAGGGGTTATAATTCTTGCTAAATGGACAGTAATCAGTGCTGATTTGGGAAGATACCTGCACTCTGTGAGGCATCCAAATGAACAAAAGAACAAACAGGAATTTAAATACATTAGGCATTAATAATAATAATAATAATAATAATAATAATAATAACAGCCATTCTCATCACCACCCCACTAACAACTATAGTAATCATAATCAACAGCACCACAATAACAACACAAAAAATAATATCACCAGACGCCAACATTATTACTAATAATATGAAGAATAATAATGTCATAAAGACAATGGCATTTATACATTTTAGCCAACTATTAAAACAGACTTAGGCTTTTCTTAAAATGTATCTAACCCCCTTAGTCTTCAAATCACTTTACACCTACCTAAAGAAACAAACCAGCCGTCTGGCCACACTGAGCTCTGTGAACGGTTTTAGTTTGAGGCAGCTAGGTATTATATTTCTGAAATGAATTATTCAGGCTGTGCGAGTAACCTACATATACGTGCAAACGCAGCACACACCATTGCCACATCACCACCCGGTGTCCCTATGACGACTATATCAGCATCTTTATACCCAAAAATATACTTGGAAAAAGCCCACAGGAAGCAGGCGCAACAGCAGGACGGTGCGAGCTTCGGGCCACAGAGGGCAAGGATTCGCGTCTGATGAGCAGACTTACTCCAGATCCAGGTGTAGAGATGAGCCTTGGGGACGAGCAGGATTGCGTAAATCGCGGCTGCGTGCAGCAGGGCCATAAGAATGACGTTCCTCCACACGATGGAACGGCCGGGGTCCTCTTTTGGATCCGCACATTCAGATTCTTCCTCCCGGCTCTCCGCTCCCTCTGGCGCGCAGCGTCCTCCGGCTGCCCCGCGGAGCTCCTCGTTCGGAAAACCAACCATCTCTCCCACCAAAAGTTGATTTTTTATAGCCGCCAAAATACAAATAATAAAAAAGAGGTCACTGTACGTCCATACGAGAGCCGGTCTCTTCGTGCTGGAGCTGCTGGTCTGGCGTTCCGGGTGATGGACAGAGGATGGAACTACTGCAGTATCACCGGACAGCCTGTAGGAACGCTGCAGAGCTCAGAGCTGAGGAGACTGGAGTCTGCAGAACAGATGGACATTTCTAGTGATTTACTTACTGATAAGTGGTCCAGTACCCTGATACCAGTACCAGCAGCTACTTATGGTAATTTTGTTCGGACAAACATTTATGTCACATTAAAATATATTAATTTGAGGCCCCCTGAAAAAAAAATGCTAAGCATGCCGGTATCAAACACAGGTGCAGTATGGAGTCTGAGCTCCTCTGAGGCCATGAGGGTTATCTAAGCAATAATAGGGAAGAGGATGTATATTTGTGTGACTTTTTTCCCCATTCTATTTGCAAATTTGTTTCATTTTACCACACAAAAGACTATGACTCTAAAGGATGCTTTACCTTCTTGGAGATCTCTTAATCTGGTGAAACAAATCCATACTAATATATTCAGATATTCTCATTATGAATATTGTGTACACAATATATATATTTTGTGTAAACACACACAGTTAAAAAACTTACAACAGACAGTCACAGAAAGCCAAGCACAACTATTCATAAATGCTAATCAAAACCCAATTTAACTCAGCAGACTTATGTTACTATTACGTGTAGACAAACATAGAAAATAGTTTGCCCATATGAAGCTACCAAACCACATACAGAACAAGTTAATCTCTTCCAGTAATCTCTTGTTACCTGCATATATATTAAAAATGGAAAACCAAAATGCTATATGAATCAGTCTGTCACAACCCTTCAAAATAAATGTATTACATCATTAAAGTCTTGCAACATTATGCTAAAGTCCTTAGCTAACTGTCATATAAGGAAACATACAGTGGGGCAAAAAAGTATTTAGTCAGCCACCAATTGTGCAAGTTCTCCCACATAAAATGATGGCAGAGGTCAGTAATTTTCATCATAGGTACACTTCAACTGTGAGAGACAGAATGTAAAAAAAAAATCC
>JBBKCR010000034.1:3113241-3124789 GCA_037577295.1 Ladigesia roloffi | reverse complement strand
TGTAAAGGGCAATGGATGTCAGATGTCCCTTCCGATAAGATCACCCAAGACACAGGCAGGTATAAACAGGGCAAAAGGGGCTATTTTGAAAGTTATTGCAGGACGTTAGTGTGTTTTTTTGTTTGTTTGTTTTTTTTTGCACGAATGTGTAGTCAATACGTACTGGACAGCCATTCATGGGCTACACTGTACAAATATCAACAGGAACATGGTTTGACCAGAATAAAGGTTCTATTTCAGGCATCACCAAATGGCGGACCGCGGTCCGGATCCAGACCAAGTGATTGCTCTGTCCGGCCCGTGACTAGTCTTGTAAATTCACAAGATTTTCATGGAGCATTATTTTGGACGGTCGTGGCTATTGACAGCGGGCGCTGCTACTCCAATTAATACAACAACAGCTTCACTCGCTAGTTTACTAGCTATTGAAAGCTCGGCTTATTACAGAGAGCCGTCTCTTTTGGCACAGCTCTTAAAGACTAGCCGGTTCTGTCGGCTCCCAAATGGCTCTTAATTTATTATAATCTGTAGCAGTGTTCCACAGGTCGGCTTTTCTTTAACACCGTCGCAAACCGACCCGTCGGGAGATCCAACCCCTCCGCCCACCCTGCAAAACTACTCGTAGATAATGACCCCAAACCCGACCCGAGGAAAAAACAAACAATTTACCACAAACTTTGATCGATAATAGAATGCGTTTTTTTACTTAAATGTATTTGTCTGGGACTACTTTTATTAATGGTAAAATAGTTAGTTATGCAAATTTTGTGCATGGGAAATGAAGAGTACATTTTGTGTAAACCATAGGAAACTGTGGACATAGGGGAAGGCTATAAGACACAAGGCAGACTTCAGTTCGGACCTTCTACTGGGACGAAATGTAATAACTGGACCTCGGTGACTTAATTGAATACCCCTGTTCTATTTAGAGATGCCACCATTTTGTCCTTTTCCAATATAGGAATCAATATGGACAATACACTTCCATTTGTAACGAGTAAGCTTTAAAACAAGCTTTAGAAAACAAAAAAAGTGCTTACTGGGCCACAAGGAAAAAAACAGCATCATATCACTAAGTTTGTGCACTATTTACAACCAATCATTTTCTGTCACCATAATTAAAAATACTTAATAGTATGGTAATAGTATATATATATGTTCTCATTTAAAAAAGGACGAACACCCATGCTTTAGGTGGTTATCTTAACTGAAGTGCTTTATTTAAAACAGTTGATTACTTTTTGTGTTTTTTTTTTTTTTTTGACACCAGTATTGACCACTAGAATACGTGGTACCATGCCATTTCTGAATAGAACAGCATTGGGTGTTTAAAGGCTTGCATTAGGCATCATTAATATCTTCTTGGTGTGACCCTCCATGAGACTCAAGTTTCCTGGGAGAGAGAGAGAGTGTGTGTGTGTGTGTGTGTGTGTATGTGTATGTGTATGTGTGTGTGTGTGTCGTGGGCCCAGCTCTGTACCTGCAGTTCTTTTGCTGGGGCTAGCGGACGAGGGACACTGGGCAGAACAGTTGGGGTTTGGTTACTCCAGGAAGTGACAGTAGAAGCGGCCCTACCCTGAATACAATAGAGACACACACACACTCACACACACGGCCACACACTGAAGCTGCTTTCTGATGAAGAGGAACACTTGGGGAGGGGAAAATCAAAAGGATTTTTAGCGGATGCTGAAAATCATGAAGAGGATTGCTGAAGGACATATAATGGGATGTGCTAACTCGTTCTCGAACAGCATAAAGCTGTTAGACTCGTTAGTAATCAATAAATGAACCCAGATTTCCCAAGAATACACCATGTCCCAGTAAAGAGCATGCAGATCCAGCAGTGTGTAAGTGAGAGATCACATGAAAAAGGTGATACAGTATGTGTGTACACACTCTGAAATTCCAGTTTGTATTCTATATCTAGTATTTACTGAATTACACAAGAGTGTCACAAAGCTTTGCCCAAAAACTGTGCGTGTGCGTGTGCGTGTGTGCGTGTGTGTGTGTGTGTGTGTGTGTGTGTGTGTGTGTGGCTATTGCAACTAAGGGTCATTCAAGAAAGCAATCAATAACTGTTCTTTTGTACATTCAATTTCACATACAAGACTAATACGCTTTCCAATGAGGAAACATGATATCCCCGCTTCTACAGAGTTATGGAGTACGTTGCACAAACATTACCCATTTACTAGTAGGTATAATATTACTTATGCAAACAGATACATCATAAAAGGAGAAAGAAACTCACTGATTAAAATACAAAGAGGAAAGCTCACGACTTAATATACTACTGGTATTTCAAAACTCTAACAAAGAGCCAATTAAAAGCCCCCCCTTCACCCTCCACCGGTTTTTGATTTATAGGGCTGTCCTCGTTTGAGCAGAATGGTCTCGTATGGCTGGAAATAATTTCCCTGGGGCGATGCTAGGATGACCACTTAGTGGACAGAATTTCCAGTGAAGTTGTTAAAAGTGCCTTCAAAGTCACGGTAACGGACCTGAACGTCCAAAAAATGTCCAAGTTCCACCTTCGAATTAGAACTTTTTTTAAAAGGAACATTTTTGTGATGGCATCATTTCCTTTGAATAATGAAAAAATGTATAGAATATCTATTAAATGACGTTCGCTGTGCACCCGGCTGTGTGCGTATGATGTTTGTTCGTGTGTGTGCGAGAGAGATCAGTACCTGCTGGTAATACTGTTGCGGTGGGGCAGCATGTGTAGGCTGAGGGGGCAGCTGTTGAGGTTGAGGTTGGACTGGAGCATAGGCCTGTGAAGGTACCGCTGCAGGCGCTGCTGCTTGTCTGTTCTGCTGGAGCGCTGAGGGAGCCACTGGGGGCACTGGGGCCACCGGGGCTGCAGCCTGCTGACCCAGAGCTCGGCTGAGACGCTCCCGCAAAAACTGAACTGCAACCTACACCAAGAGGAAAAAATTGAAACAAACAGGACCTCAACAACATCCATAAACACACTAGGTGAAAACAGCTACAGAGGACCTCAGTGGCAGTTTCCACCAAGCTCATATTACTCATGTTTTCAAACCGTCGGTGCCAGGAAGAGCAACCTGAGGAAACATATCCAAGCCGATTTCAAAAGCACTAGTACTGCCAAAACCAGTAACACATATTTGGCATGATACACATTTGAAAACGAGGATATTATAAAGTAGGTTGTGTCTGCCAAGAGAGCTAATAAGCCACACAGCCTGCCAGGTTGTACGAGTTGATCTAAAGAAAGTTTTTCTTGCTTTGAACTGCTGTACCCACATTTATATTGTAAAGGCCTGTTTTTGTATGTTTTAATAGTCGCTGGACAGTGATATGTCAAAAGAGCCGCATTTTTTGAGTGTAAATAATGTGGAATGGTGAACAACAGAGAACAAACATTTTGACCATGTCTATTGGAGATATGTGACAGCGAACCAAATCAATACCTTGCAAAAAATATCTGATTGAATTATAAAAGACATTGTGAACATGTGTATTTTGTCCTTTACTGGAGTTTAAAAAAATGTATAGCTGTCATTCTTTAGGCATATTAAGACTGACGACGATGACAATAATAATAAAGCAGAATTTAGTTGTGCGTGCCTGTTCAGTGTTGGTGGGGAGGTAGGAGACAGCGGTCTGCAGACTGCCCTGAGAGGCCAACAGGTTGGCATACTGATTCATCTTCTCCGCCAGCAGCGCACCCACAGCAAGGGCCACGCCGCCCTGAGTTCTCTCCACAGCCTGCCGCAGCACCACCACCTTCTCGACCAGGTCCTACATGCAAAACAGAAAGGGACATCTGTAGGCATACTCAGTGTAGAGACACACTCAAGGGAGATATATATATATATATACACACATGCTAATGTAAAAACGACGCTGAGCAACAAACTACGCAACTGTTGATACTTGGGGGCAGTGGTTGGGTGTTGGCCCTGCTATCAGAAGGTAGTCGGTTCAAATCCCAGGAATGTGAGGTAAAGTCCCCACACAGTGCTCCTAAGGCAACCCTCATTGGTGGCAGCCCCCTGCTTCTCTTTGGTGAACGGATTAAATGTATTCAAAGAATTTCAGTGTTTACACTGTATTGTGATGTGCTGTGATGTGTCCACACATAACTATAAGGGGCCAGTTCAACTCACTTTATAAAAGTGAAACTCTGAATGTGGTGTAGGCATGTGTTATGGAGAAAGAGGAAATACAATCAGTGAAAAGGTTTGGTCATAGGGATTTCTTTTGGTAATAACATCTTTAAAAAACTGTCTTTACTGATAATCCAGACATGAATGTCCATTGATGAGCAGTTTTTAGCAGAATAGTCAACTAGATCTTGACAGGTGTTTTCCTTGAGTGAAAGAGTGTGGATCCATGTTGTCAAATTGTTTTATTGAGGATTTTAAATTTACTTTCATGCATATGGTCACTGAAGAAATCCTTTTAGGAGGAAAACAACCCCCCCATTGCATATGTGAAATGTTAACAAGGGGTTGTTATATTTGGCTTTTTTATAGTTGGCTTTATATTTTTGGCTTTGGATTTGTGGTTACAACAGCAACTAGGGAAAAGACTGGTGGTTTATAAAATTAAGGAGGAATCTGTAGTAAAAAAGTCTCACCTGCAGTGACAGAGGGCTGCTGGAATCCTGTGCTTTGGACCAGCAAGACACTAACTGCTCCATGCTTCCTGCACAGATGTAACAGAGACAGGCCTGGGCCTGTAGCTCCACGTACTCAGCTGCCTCCAGCCTGGAACCCAGCAGCCCTAAACACACACACACACACACACTAGCTCGGTAAACCCAGATATGTAAAAGAAGGCATTCCAGTTCACAGTTAGGTGATGAAAAACTAGTTTCCCTTCATCACCAAGACAGTTTGCAACATTAGCTTTGCATTACATCTATAAGGTAAAGTGCCAAAAGCATAGTTAGGCATAGCCATCTACAGTTTTTATTTCTTCCAGATTTCGGTTTTAAAGCACAATCCTATGTTGAGTAGCCACATTAAGTTTTGGATTTATGCTAGGAACAAAATCATCCTCTTTACTCACCACAGAGGGAGGAGAACTCTTCAGGCTTGGCATAAGTCATAACTGCTGCCAGAGCCTCCTTCCAGTTGTGGAGATCACAGGTCTCCAGAATATCCCGCCAGTCTTTCATTACCACAGCACTGATGAGCTACATGGTGAAAAGCAAAAAGTATATGACGCAGCACTATTAGGCTCTAATATGTCCATTCATGGTCAGTCCAAAAAAAACCCCAAACAAAACAAAAAAAGAATAAACCCCCCCAACTAACAACTTTATTTTTATTGTACTTCATGGCCTCACCTTGCCAACCTTGCTTTGAGTCTTGGCCAAGTATTTTTTCTGAGTTTTTTCAAGCAGCTCTGGTCCACCAGCAATGGCCAAGATGATGCTATCTGCCATTCGGTTGTCATGGAGACAGAGGTTAACTGCAGCCTCAAAGTCCCCAATTAGTAGCGCCTGGGTGATCAGCCTGTCTATGTCTACAGTAGGAAAAATCAGAAGCATAAGCCATGAGGAGAGCATGACATGTTTTCTATTGCTGATCTACTATGCAGCAAAGATCTTGTGTTTTCAATCCAAATCACTTGCCTTGGCTGACTTTGACATTAACGGTTTCAGAGGAGGCAGACTGAGTCTCTTCAAGCAAAGGGATCTTATCAGCAACAGGCTCATCTTCAACAACTGGGATCTCCTCCGGAGTTTCTTCAGATGCAATAGTCTCCTCAGCCGTGAGCCCATTCTCCTCCTCCTAGTCACAGAGTAGATATGTCACAGAGAGTCCAAAAAACACCTTTAATAACCTTCACATATTACGTATTTTTTCCTGTTTTTCACCACTGAATTTTGAACATTTTAATAAGACTCTTCAATATACAAAAATGCTGGAACAAACATTCCCCCGTATGACAGTCACGCTCAATATAACCAAAAATGTTCACTCATGTGATACATGCCTAAAATTAAAGACAGAATCACCTTATTCTAGTGACCGTCAACCATTCCCATTGACAAATCATCGGATTCAGCACACATCTAAATCCAATGTGTTTCAACTTATAGTTCACAAGAACGCTTCAGTGTCTTTGCCGGTTCAAACAAAACCAAACCAAACCAAAAACCATCTGACAAAGAGCAACATTAAATTTTGACCCAAACAAAATTAGGGGTGCCGCAGTTGACCTCCACCAATCTTCATGCAGGTACGCTCAACAGGGTCTCCCACCCAAATAATAGTCAATGCTACGACAACTAGCAGGTGGGAAAAGAGTAAATTAAATCAGAAAAATGATGCTATGTAAGTTGTCTATAAGGAACTACCACACAGCCACCATGTTATCAGCATTCCTGTGTGAGACTCTAACATTTCAGAGCAGATCTTAAATCATTTAACCCCAACAGAAAAGAAGCAGTCAATGTTGGGTGATGGGTGAAGACTAACAAAAGAAGGCACTTCAATGCCATCACACAGGGATGCTGCAGAGACTGGACTACGGCAGGCAGGACGAAGGTACCTCCTCCATTGCTGCCTCCTCTTCATGTCTGTCAGCAGCTAGGGCCACAATTCCAGACCCTTCTTCATCCAGAGATATAGCGCTCAGCTCCAGCTCAGGCTCCGGCTCACCATTAACAGGAGGCACAAGGTCACTCATGGGCATAGTTTCTGACCCAATTGTGCTCGTTTCTTGCATGGGCTGTTGCGCAACAATGGGAGTTGCAAACTCTGAAACAGCCTGTGGGTCAAGTTGAGGTAAGAGACTTGGTACAGGAAGAAGGGATACTGGCTGAAGGTCAGCCTCATGTGTGAGGTCAACAGTGGGAGGAGACTGATGTAGATCAACAGGAGAAGACAGCAATGGCACAGATTCTTGATGGTCAATGGGTGGTATGGACTGTGGCTGGTCAACAAGAAGTTGTACAACAGGTGGCAATTCAGTAAGGTCATCGTGGTTGCACGATGTGACCAACATGGGTTCACTGCTACATGTTAAAGCTGGTGTAAACAGCTGAAGGTCATCTGAAGTGGCTACACTTGCATCCGAAACATGTGGAACCAGTGTAGACTGAGGTGAGGTCTCTAGATCTGGAGAAGTGTGACAACACTCTAATGGCTGTAAAGCCATGGAAGGTGTAAAAAGAGTCATAGGCTCTTGCTGATCTTGGGACATGAATGGTTCAGCCGGAGGTGCCAGGTTAAAAGTGTGTGCAAGATCAACTGAAGATGGAAGGGAAGGTTCAGATTCAGCTCTGATGTCTTGAACATGATCGGCACTAGTATCAATCGCGAGATCAAGCAATGGATCTTTTACAGCTTCCAGCACCTGGTCTGCAAGCTCCACATGCAACAGATGAGGAGGTCCAAGCTGGGTAACAGCAGGAGGTTCAGGCTTTTGAGGCAATTGAGCAATTTCTGGCCTGGGAGTAGGATCACAAGTGGGTGTAGAAGCATGGTGGGGCGGAGGAGTGGATGAAGGCTACACATGCAAACCAGAGGTAGAGATGAGAAGTGCGGACATTCAGACAGGATTCAGCAAATTTAAATGATTACAACAAAATCTCCAATGACATGAAATGCCAACATAAGCATGCAAATTCTTGATGAGATTTCCATGAAAACACATTGGTTCATGCTTTTGCAGAAGTCAAAACAGACAAAAAAGTAGAACCAAAATGGCCAAAATATAAATTTGAATTAAATGCAACTGATAATCTATGATGGTTATGATGGGTTATTATGAACAAACTGAAAGCAGCTCACTCAGCAACTGAAAAAATAGATTAAAAGTTTTCCCCATTGCTGATTAATGTACTCCAATGCAGGAATTTGGTGGAAGTAGATTAAACGAAAGAAATTAAACAAACAATATTAAAAATCTATCAATTATGAAGTAAAATATGACCAAATATAATATAAAATGAAAAGACCTAAAGTAAAATTGAGAAAGGCCATTTCTAAACATAATTTTGATTGACTTTAGGGATAGTGTGTCAGTAAGTTCCTTTTTAGCTGTAGAAATACTTTCGCTTCTTCCTCAAAAGTGATACTAAAAACAGGAAAAAGAAGAGAGGTAGCCACTGCAGTGTAACCACGAGTCAATTAAATATAATTCCAACTCCCTTACTTATGACCTCTAAACTTCATCAGAAAGATCTGGAATTAAATCCTATGTTTATCAGACTAAACAGATTCTGACCAGCATATCAAAAGTTACATTTTACACAAGTCATTTTGCAGGAAAAAGTATCTGTGTGAACATCCTTACCTCCTTGGCCTCATCTGGCCTGTAGTCCCGCCCTTCTAGTGCACATGCAATCTGAAAATCACATAAAACAACATGTTCTAAGGACTGGAATATTAACTGCATGTGGCTATGGGCCAGGTTTTAAACCTTTGTAACTTACATGCACAAATTAAATGATATCTTTATTATGTTATATAAATTAATGCAAATATACACACACATAAAATTATTACCTTTATTGCAAGTTCCTCCTTATTGTACCCAAGAAGTTCCAAGTATTTTCCCCGAGTATCATCTTCAAAGTGGACCTGAGGATAATATGTTGTTTGTACTTAATTTTCTTGAAGTGGGGCCATCTACCAACAGCAGCATAATTCTCACCTTTTGTGTGACTGAAATATGAAAACCCTGCCTTAGCTACAAGGATATCATTTCCATACTTTAATTATTAAAGGCTTACCTTGAGAAAACCCCAAACTGTCTTCTCAAACTCATTCTGAGAGGCTTCAATTTTTGTCTGGCAGAAATCTACAAAGGTTCCTGCATTTAGGGTGGCCTGTAGTCGGTTTGAACGGTTCAGGAAGTCTGTTTCCGTGACAACCTGGCTGACATGGACAACACGGGGCACAGGCTGCTGTTGTTGCTGTGGCTGTTGTGGTGGTGCTTTGATGTTTTCCCAAGAAACGAGTTTGCCACCAAACTGGCAAGACAGAACATGAACATAATATCAGCTTAAAGTAATATTACTAATTCTAGAAAAAAACAAATCAGTTCTGAATAGTGAAGTAAGGTGAAACTTACACCAAAGGAAGCTCCCACAGGTCTGAGGATCCATTTGGGTGGTTTCTTCAACGGTATGATTGTACTGTTGGCATTGGTGGATTGAGGCAGCTGCAATGGTGGCAATGTCTGGCCGGTTCCGAATGGGTCCATGTTGCCAAATGAAGAACTTATCTGTCAAGACCAATTAGATTCACTTGTTTGAACATGTGGACATAACTGCATGAAAACAGGGACACTGGTTAAATACTCAATCTCTTCTGTATATTTTTCTAAAAATAAATGCCATGTCCAGCACCTGATCAGCCTGAGCGGTGTTGACTGCATCATTACTGCCTCCCATGATGGAGTAGATGCTGATACGTCCATCAAAGGAAGCAGCGGACAGGACAGCAGGGTTTCTGGGGCACCACTGGATATCAAAGCACCACTGGGAGCTGGTGGGCAGCTCGTACAGAACCTTGACACAAGATTTCACAGAATTGAGAACATTAAACGGGGCCCAAGTATAAAAAAAATAAAAACTTTGACAGCTTTAAGTCCATCAATTATTTTCTATATTAACTTCTATATTAGCTTTTTGGAGGTAGAGTAAATTTCTTTCAGATTCTGCAAGACAAAATTAAGACAAAATTACTAACATGAACAAATTACTAAGCAAATATATCATACCAATCTTGCTTCAAAAATACTTCATAAATTACTGTTTCAAATATGCTGCTGCTTAAAAGCAGTTTGTTTACTAATGAAAAAGGTAATGGAAAACCTGTCCCATTACTAATTTAATGTACTTTTGGCTTCCCTGATCCCCCAACATCTACAGATGATTTGTGGTTTATATATTACTATTATAATTACATTTCCACCAGTCACACTCACCACACTTATGTAACCGCAAATAATTACAGCCACAATGCATATACATTGTATTTACATTTCTGGTGTTTCCTCATCATTTCAGCAATTAGAGATATTTTTCTAATAATCAATGACAGTAATGACCGATGCCTGTTAGATTTATAATAAAAATATCTTTTGTAAAAACCTTGCAGAGAAAACCATATCAGCTGAATTCACATGACGCAACATTAAGTAACTCCAATTTTTAATGGTACTGTATTATGCATATATTTATATATATTTTTATATATACACATACGCTAAGGGCTTCTGAAAGTCTCTCACCTCAGCAGTGTTGGGGTTCCAGCAGAGAATACGATTATCTTTCCCACAGCTCAGCAACAACTCAGGGTCAGCCAGACTCCAAGCAATGGCCAGAACACCTCTGATAAAATATTAATCACACACAGGTATTAATATATGTGCATATACATAAAGCAAATACTCCACTGATAATACACTTAAACCTAACCCTAACCAACAGGCTAACTTTAACCAAAATTGACCAATAGGCTTTCTTAATTTCCCTCTAGAAATTGATGAAAACATTGTTTCCTTGTGTGGGGCAGTAAATGTCCTCCCTTCTGTACTGCTATTACTTCAGTACTGCTATTACTATGACGATAGTTGATCCTAAAAAAGAGAAATACGTGCACAAACAGTGCTTAAAATGCACTCTAACCAGAAACATCAAACTGGGTTTCTTCTAGGCCACAGTTCAGCATTTTCCCACTTCCAAAATACTCCAATCAGAACACAAAGGCCTTGCTATTCACTTGAATCAGGTGTGTTTAGAGAAGGGAAATGCTGAAGTCTGCAGTGCCACTTTTGCACTGAGCATTTCTCTCATATTCACATACTGTAGATACACACTGGGTTAAAACAGGCGGTGAGAACATACACAACATGTTGCTTCTTCAGATTATTTGCCTCAAAATAGTTTAAATAAACGTTCACATTCTTTATACCTCGTGTGGTTCTCTAGGACTTTGAGAGGGGACGTGGCGAAGCGCAGGTCCCACATTTGGATGACGGGCATGCGGTCATCCTCAGAAGCCAACGCCAGCTGAGTTGCCACCTCCGGGTTCCAGGCCAGACCAGAACAATGCATCTAAGTGTGCAATTTAAAGATTTGTCATTATAATCACTAATTTATGAAAATGTGTCATGTACCACTAGGTATGAATCAAGTTTTGACCCTCAGAAAGAGCTGACAGACCCTGTTGCTGTGGTCGCTGACTTTGATGATGAGGTCATTCTTCCTCAGGTCCCAGATGGATGCCCTCCCGCTGGGGCTGGCAGAAGCAAGAATGTGCTGCACCTGGCAGTTCCACGCCACACAGCTAATGTCCTCCAGAGGCTGACAAACAAAACCAGCAATAAACACAGTCTAAGTAACGACCAAGAAATAATGCAATCAACAAAGCCACATACACAGGTTACATTATTTGCCTTGAGTAGTGTATGGAACTGGAGACAATCAAGCTGTACAGAAAAATGGGACAAAAGAAAAGAATAGAAATTAATAAGAAAGAAAGAAAGAAAGAAAGAAAGAAAGAAAGAAAGAAAGAAAGAAAGAAAGAAAGAAAGAAAGAAAGAAAGA
>JBBKCR010000034.1:3090758-3110281 GCA_037577295.1 Ladigesia roloffi | reverse complement strand
TAAAATTAAGGGAACAGTTTACAAATTAATGGGCACTTAATTCAAATTAAGGTGTTTGGTGCATGAATTAAGGTAGAGTTAAGAATATTATAAGTACATTGTGTTTCATAGTGAAGTTAGCTAACATTACCTGCTGGCTGGCTAATAGATTTAAAGCCTTTTAGCAGTTGATCTGCAACTTTATATCACCATAAATCAGAAAAAAATATTTTCCCATTTGTTATATTTTTACAGATACCTTAGAATACAGCTTCATGGGATTGCTTGCATCGGACTCACTGCAAGTGGGAAAAGGTTACAGTGAGCATAAAGGAGCAACTCAACTTAAAATCAAATGTACAAATATTTCGTTACACCCAGCTGGGCTCGATCAGCCAAGACACAATGTTGTGTCTACTATTGTACTAAAGTCAAAAGGCTAATGTTCTGTAGCTAAAATATAAAGCACTGACTTGGAATAGAGAATGAAAATGGCAGTAAAGAAAACTCATTACTATGACATGGATTTTGCCAAGTAGATATGTTTAGGCGAAATTAGGGCCTTAAAATATTATAGTGGATGTTATTAGTATTCAGAAATAAACAGTGTAGAAAGAGTGCACATTATTTTTGCACTTGTTTCAATAGGTTTCTGCAGGTATAACTCCCCCATAATCTTTAGCAACATTTTTTTATACACATACATGCATCTAAATCAGCCATGAAGTTAGGAAATAAAGGAAAATTGGAAAAGTCTAATCCTAAGGTAATAAATATTAGTAATGTGTATTAGTAAGTAAAGCTTTGTCATCTCAGCCATATACATCATCAGTGCAACAAGATATCATAGATTTGTGCTGTAAAATAGGTTTTATGCCCTTTACAGAAAGCACACTGTACTTTCAACTACTTTATAATTAATCTCTTTTCTAAACTATGCAAAGAACATTATGTACATTTGTGCTGAATCTATGTACAAAAAAAGAAACTATTGTGTGTAAGTGTACAAATTATAAATATGGTAGCTTACAGTTGAATTTAATTAATGATTGCAAGGTTCTCTGAATAAGAGCATCAGCCAGATATCCCCTTTAGGAGATTTATATATTATTTACACATACCCAAGACAGTTGACTCATTTATTGGAGCAAAACTCACACTAACATTCTTCTAACCATATTCACAAATGTGCATATGAAATTCAGTCACACAAAAAAAGATGTCACAACCTTTTATTTCTCACATATAGATTCAGACACAATGAAGAAAAGAAAAGTGTTCTTGAAACTTTTAGCAGACCAAAGATTCCAAAGCAGGTCTTGAGGTTCAATCCACATCATCGCCTCTCTGAGAAACTTCCTAGTCAACACCAAAATCCCCAAAACACAGAAAACAGGTTATTTGAGGTGATAAACGCTTTTATAATGCATGAAGCTAAACACCAGCAAATTTGATGGGTTTTTAGACCGACCCCTCATATTGGAGAAGTAATCCTTCCCATAAACAGGGTCAGATGGGTAGTGTGTTTAATCATTGGGTCAGTCATTGTGTTTTTAACAGTAATACCAGGTTCATCGCAACAGTCAACCACGATGGCAACTTTAATTTTGCTGTAGGGCTTTGATACGCAACTAAATAATACATAGGCTGTGCAAGGCCTACAGCTAATAAAGAGAAAAATATTCAGGAACGATAAGGTTATTAATTTAATCAAACGTTTTTTGTACCGCTGTGAAAAATGCAATGTTAACTGTTGGTTGCTTTCAAATGATCAATTCATTTCACTTCTACTTTACTGACATTACATCTGGAGTTAGCAAATAAAATGCACTATCTCAACACTTTAATTGAGTGTTTTCAGATTTTACAAACGCTCACCTTAATCCTCAGCCACAACACACGAATGTGGGAAGGGACTGAACCACGTGGAGTTCAGAGCACTGTGGAACTGAGCATAACTTCCTTCATAATAAAAGTCCTCCACATAAATTATTTTTATTCCAATTACATTATTCCAATATTTAACCATTTCTAGCCTTTATTTTACAGTTACTGACAGTGGCTGACAAGAAAAACTCACATAACCTCTGAAGTAATACACGATTTTGGCAATTCTTATGTATTTTATTTAATCCATATTTGCAATTAGTTCACCATAAGGATCTACAGAACACATATGGCAGTGAGATGAAGAGAATAATGGACATGCACTGCATGGACAAATTATTGGGACAACTGACCATTACACCAACATGGACTTTAATCATATTGCATTCAAATACATGGACTTCAATATTGAGTTGGTGCCCTTTGCAGTTATAACAACTTCCACCTCTCTTTGAAAGTTTCCATAAGACTAGGGAGTTTCTGTGTTGCCCATTCATCCTGTAGAACATGTAGTAGGTAAGCCTCTGCTGTTGGATGAGATGCCTGGCTTGCAAGCTCCATTCATCCCCAAACGTGTTGGATGGGGTTGAGGTCTGGGCTCTGTGAGGGCTAGACACATTTTTTTTTACACCAAACTCAACCAATCATGTCTTTATGAAGATTTCCTTTATGCACTGGGACAAAGAAATATTTGTTCCCCAAACTGTGTCTGCAAAGTTGGAAGTGTGGTGTTGTCCAAAGTGTCATAGAATTCTGAAGCATTATGATTGTCCCTCACTGGAAGTGAGGGTCCACATTAATAAAAAAATTAAGAGTTGTGTCCCAATACGTTTATCCATATAGTGTATCAGACAAGTATTATTGCCATGCAAAATTACAGTGGCGATGTCCTATGAAACTGAAGATCTACCGGATCCGTGTTTCAGAACCTATGTGTTTAAAAACCTTAGAAATAACTCATAGGTCTAGGATAAAATAATACAAAATGAGAATCAGATACAGTTTGCTGAAACACACAGCTTTATCGTCGAATCACTTCCTCTGAGCATCTTTTATTTATCAACATAAAAAACTCTCAAAATGTGAAAAATAAAAGAAAGTAGGCACAGTTTAGATTTTCTAAGATTTTAATAACAGCTTACAGTTCAATTTTGTTTTATCTTTATTTTATTTTATTAATAAACAGTATGTTATTTTGTGCCAAGCCAACATGTACACTAAAAATCAAGACAGTTTAAGACAATTCAATGAAAATGATTAGAGTATCGAAAATCCTGTTTTACACTGGAAATATTGATACCTCTAGCAACAATTACACACATCTGTCACAGAGAGCCTCTGTTGTGTTGAACTTTGCTGAACCTTACCAGCCCATGGATTGTATGGGATAAAATAATAAATACATATATGAAATAGTAAAATACGACACCACTATATCATAACCTACCTTTGTATTGCCCATATGCTTTCTTTGAGCATCATCCAAAATAGCCCCTGAAAATATGAAAAAGCATAAAAAGTATACACTCATATATGTTACACATTTTAATAATTGTTTATTGCTCTGCTTTATAAAAATACTTAATGAAAAATCGAAAATCGAGTTTACAGGATATGTGCAGGATAAATTTATAATATTTTATAATAAAATCGTTAAAAAATAATTAATTTTTAACTTCACTCTTTTTAAAATATATTTTCTGATCCATATCAACCCAGAATCTTAGAATCGAGACAAAATATGGAAACATAATCTGTGAATTTTAATCTGGAAATATCGATACACCTTTAGCAAAAATACACACACATCTGTCAGAGAGATTTGAGCCGCTTTTGTGTTGAATCTGGTCTAGTGTGTAAGTGTGTGTGAGTGTGTATATGTGTGTGTTTATACTGCTACACTGTTTCCCGTGGAGGCTTGTTGTGTTTCCGGACCTGCGTTTGGGAGTCAGCTGACAGATGTGAGCTGGTTTTCACGCCGCGGCGACTCTAAAAGCAGCCCGGGGCGAGAAACTGGGGATTTTGGGATTTTGGGATTTTCCAGCGACCCCCTCCCAGTTTCTCACGATGAGCGCTGGCACCCCGAAATCGCTTCACACGTCCGGGCAGAAGCCCATCCAGGAGATGTGCCACCCCTTGTCCTCCGAGGAGCCCGGGCTACCGAGCCCTGATGGAGGGAACACCAAGGTACACGCACACGAACATAGACGCTTCAGCAGCTCTCTGAATAATAACGCCTATTTAATCGATCTATGTGATCACAGATTAAAGCCTCGGAAGAGACATCGACCCCCTTTCTTCACCCGAGGTCCCCATCTGAGGTCCTCTGTGTCATGTCCAGCCTTGTGGCTGTGTTTGGGTTTATTGTTGTTTTGCCTTTTTCCTGGTGAATGGAGGTCCATCATTACTCTGAAAAATAGAAAACGGCTCATTTTACGCATCCGTCACGGAGCCTGAGTAGAAGTTATTTCCCCTGCAGGACTTGACTGGCTTCTAGAGCTGTGCTTGTGCAACTTAAAGGCATTTTTGTAAATATAATTGTGTGCGTTTATGTATGTGAGTATGTAAGTAGGTATGCGTGTGTGTATTTATACACATTGGGTTTGAATCCCAGGACTGCTAGTGGCACCTCTTAAGTAAGGTACCCTCCCAACACTCTGCTCTCCGTGCTGTGTTCCTGCTTCTTCACCACTGTTCTGTGGTGTGTTGATGTGTGACTAATGGACACTTTACTAACTTTACACAAATATTGATATACACATACATACAAACATTTGTGGGTGTATATAAAATACTGTGTACGTGTCTTAGACACCGGATAGATTAATATTTACATTAAGTGTATTTTTCCTAAAATAAACTAACTAATATGAGAAAAATGCAGATTAATACATACAGTAAATAGAGATTTTACATATGACAGTGTGTTCACCTAACCATTTCCAGACCTTTCCTTTTGGAAGCCCAATATTAATTGTAATTTCCACCAATGCCTGGTTTCTTTCATTCAGTCAATTAGATTAAAGCAAATGATGCAACAGCTGGATGCATACAATTTAAACCTGGAACCAAACCTGTGCTCCTCTAACTACCTTACAATATCACTCACATGTTACAAACAAAACACTTTTACTGCTTTGTGATGTTTTTCTAATTTGTTTGCATTGATTCTAACTGCATTGACAGAAAACTGGTTTTTGCTGCAGAAAGATTCTCACCGTTGAGATGAATGTTTTTTAAACTATTTATATAGGTCTGTCAGTCTTTGGCACAGTACCCTCTACACCTCTTCAAATTCAAATAAAAGCATCTGGTTCTGTACCCAAACCATTATAAATGCATTACATCTTCTCTTTATACTTCAATGAAACTGGCTGTTTGTTTACTACACTGATAGAACTAATATAAGTGATGAAATTGAGCCCTGTTTTGATTGGTTCCCCTCTACTGTTCTTCAGCGTGAATAGACTTCTATGTAAATGCATTGGGATTGGTGACATCACAAATGCAGTGAAATATAGATGGCTGCTTCCATATATGAGCTGAATGGACTGGGGAGTGAATGGGACATTTTGAAACCTCATTTGCACAGATGTCAAGCACATTTACTGCATGTAACATGAGCCTGTTTTGTATCATTTCTGGGGCTAAGATGCAATGTAATGGATAATACAATGATGAAAATCCGGGGGAAAAACACAAACTACTGACTTCTAACCATAGAGGACTGGTTTCGTTGTCCTGTCCCCCTCACAATAGCACTGTGTTCAGCTGCTTATCACATAATGAGTTGCTTCTGCAAACCACTGTGGATTGCATGTGGTTTGTAACAAAGAGAAAGATTCAGTCACCCAGACCCTGCTGTCATCCAGAACTCCTGTGCATATTCCAAACAATATTGAATAAACTGCCTTGTGTACCAAAAAAACAGAGCTAAACATCAGCTAATGTCTTATAACTCATCCTAGGACAATGATTATAGATCTGATGATGACAGTTTATAATATATGATGGGATGGGTGACACTTTTATCATGGAAGACTCCTTGTGCTTCCTATTTGTTATTTAGACCTTTAAAATACACTTGTAATAAATATAAAAACTGAGTTTTGCTTTTTAATTCAGTTTATTAATGTTACCATACCGACCCAGTCGAAGGTTGTAAACTAAGCTATAAATCAGTCCGTTTTTATTTTATGTCATTAAAAACCAACCCACTCACAAGTAACTACTTATTCAGCCAATAGAACTTCAGCCCTGCCAATTCATACTGAAGTTATAAGGAGTATTATGGTCTTTTTTTTAATGAGGCATACATCAGCCATTCAAACTTGGACCCACATTTCTCAGAGCAAGAATGTTAGTTTAAGCCTTGTATTTAAAACTGAGCTGCATTACATGAGCTAATGAGGCCTAATCTTAGATTAGACCATAGATTCCTGCCATGTTGGTGTAAAAAGCAAAACAAATCTGATCTTTTATGAAAATATAAAGTACGTGGATATAATAACAATATCAACAGTAATGGTTTGACTTGAGATGAACCAGGCTGTGTGTCATACAGATGATCCAGTTAGCTATTTATGGAAATATAAACCTCAATCAGCCAACAGACTGCATTAAAAGACTTCAACCTGGTCCTTTCTATCACTGGCCTATTTTCTAACTTGCCTACCACCTGAATTGAGCCAATTGTTTCATTCAAGATGGTCAGAATGGGTAGTATTAATTTATGTGCAGTTTTTTATGTCTACGATCATAATTTGTGTTACATTGTTCTTTCTGAAACACAACACAACACATCTGTGTGGATCATAAAACAAATTTAGACCAGTTATAGAGAGCCGATTGGCAACAATAGCTGTGTCTTTGGAAACTAAGAGATAATTGTATGATGTGAAAGTCTCCTCAAGTATCGTGATGTTGAATGTTGCCATATCGTCCACTCTTTACGTGACACAGATACACTTTTATGTTTCAGACGATATCCACATTTTCTGTCATATTTGTTCAAGTAATACACGTATTAAACAATCACAGACTTGAACAAAAAAAGTAGCATCATATAGAGTTGGGCAATTGGGCCAAAAGATAATATCACGATACATAAATATTCATAATACACAGTAAGTAAATGTGACCATTCTGCAAATGTGATCACCATGAAATTCTTCCTATGCATTTAACCCATTCACCAAGAGAAGCAGTCATGAGCACAGCGTCCAGGAAGGAGTGTGTTGTGACAATAACTTGCTCAAGGGTTCCTCAGTGGTGTCAATAGCATTCCTGGTATTCAAACCTACAGTCTTCTGTTTGCAGAGGCAACTCCCTAACCAGATGGCCACTAGCTTCCCCATATATTTTTTTTCATCTGAAAAGTTGTAATGGACAAATAGTCGCAGTAGTTCCACATTGGATAAGAAAAGGGGAATTTTCTGAAAAACTTGAGAGGCTTCATAAATTTAATAAATGTTAAAAAGTATAACATCCATGTGGCACATAGTATGTTCATCAGATTCTGTTTCTGATAGTAAGAGATCAGAATCAGAATTATTACATGCATTTTCATGCATCTTCGGATGAGATGAACTATTGCAAATTTCTTGCATTTTATATCTTTAACAGAATGATCGTAACTGCCCTCAACGGAATTCCTTGGCACAGAGTGAATAAGGATTTGCCTGCAGGTCCCTTAGGGCAATTACACTGAGTATTCTAGTAAAATTGTTCTGCTTCTTGTGTGGAAAAGATGAAGTCCTCTAATGGTAGTAAGAGCACTCCTGATCAGGCTGTAACATGTTGTTTCAGTGAAGCTCTTCTTGCACTCTGCGCATTGTCTAGTAAATTTCACTTCTGTTTGCTGCTTTGCAGATTTTTGCAACTCAGCAGCTTGACAGCATCCGTGTCCGAGGGCTTTTTTTTTTTTCATAGTTCTTGTATGTGGGCTTGCAGTCAGGAAAATGCTGTCACTGTTTCCTAAGTGCCGGATCTGAAATGGGGATGTTGGCTGCTGCAATATTTTTTTAGCGAAATCCATCATGTCTTTGCGGCTGTGAGATTTTCACTCTCCGCTTCAGGACACACAAAACCTCCGGGTTCAATGGCGTCTTCACAGCATGGTGTAATGATTTGGCAATTCAAAATTTAAGACGGTCCAATTTGTGATCAGGAATGAACTAATTGCGAGACCTGCAATAAGACAATTACTGTTGTTGTATCAACATAGAGACTTTCTTACAGAAGAGTCATTAGTGTCATTATTTTAGCTGTTACTCATGGCTGCAATTAAATGGTGTATATCTGGTGCACAGGGTTTGATATCAGGATGTCACCAGCAGGAAATACTGAATCAGATATCAGAGGAAATGAAATCTTTGATTGTGTAGCTTCTGTGGAGGAAGACAGACCATGTGATAACGATGGTCACAGTAGCTACATAAGATAAGTGATGAGATAAGAGCCCTTTTTTAGTTCCATGGTTGGGAAACTTGCATATAGCTTTACATTAACCTAAGAACAATGAGGAGACAGCTGTTATAGTAGAAGGTCGATTATTTCTTTGGGAATCATTTTCAACTTATTTGCACTGTGATAATCACCTGAACACACTCATGTTTAATAGGTGGGATTCTCCAGTAAGGGTGTTCTCTGTGTTCATAGAGTTTTTGGTGCTTACTAAAAACAGTGCTTTGTATAATTAACAATGTGTGGGTTGGGGAGTGTTTAAAATCAAACTGAAATACTAAAACAGGACACATTTTGAAAGGAAATTTATTTTACTCTGTTTTAGATGGTTAATCATTTTCCTGATGTAATTCAAACCAGTAACTAGTCATGTGAACTAATAAGTTAAGGAATGGGCAGTTTTGATTTCAGGTCGACTTGAACTGATTTAAAATGTGATTAAAAATACTTTTTTAACAAACAAATATGATAAACAATTTTATATATAGTATGTTTACTCCAGTAGGTTAGTAGAGTTTTGGGGTAATATGATCACAGCATACATGGACAACCAAGTTCGAGAAAACATATCTTGGTATTGAATAAAGTTCAGTATCCATCTTAGCAGTAAAACATGCTATATTGTGAGTGAAAGCCTTCAGTTCCTTCATGTGAGGAGCAGAGGGGAGTAGTCTGCAGGGGGAGAGCGATGTTTATTTTGGT
Organism: Ladigesia roloffi; assembly: GCA_037577295.1. Taxonomy (NCBI): domain Eukaryota; kingdom Metazoa; phylum Chordata; class Actinopteri; order Characiformes; family Alestidae; genus Ladigesia; species Ladigesia roloffi. Next base: position 3,101,248 of record JBBKCR010000034.1, on the reverse strand, counting down.
GTGGAGGTGAACTCTCTGTGTGCAGATGTTGGGGGTTTAATTGAAGGATCTGACTGGCTGCTGTGGGAGGAGCTGGCTGAGCCCAATCAGAGCAGAAGGGTCTTCAGAAACTCTGACACAGCTTATCCAGTGTCCTCCACCTCACACACAATGTCACACACACACACTAGCACATTCCCTGGCCTGCTGTCATTCAGGAATGAGAGGAATTTGATCCTGTTTCGAGACGAGATGTTTCTAAGGGTTTCTTTCAAACAAGACGTTTTTTTTCAGCCTCTAATGGTTTAGGCCCACATAAATCAGTGGAACATGCTGTTTGTATATTTTTTATTTGTTTTGGGATTGTTTTTTGTTTTGAGAACTCTTACATAATTTGATATACTTTGTAAACTGATTACAGCTTTTAATTAAATGACATTCAACATTCTTCTTCTACTTTTGGCTGCTCACATTTAATAAGGGTTCGCCACAGGGAATCAAAGAGCTACATTTCCATCAGTCCTCTGCATCGTCCTCACAGAAACTGCCTGCATGTCCTCTCTCAGCACATCCAAATACCTACTAGTCCTTCCTCTTCTACTCTCCCATGCAGCTCTCCTCAACATACTCCTCTCACCACACTCAGTCTCTCCTCAGTGTCCTCCCAACACAATTGGAGTCTCTCGTCAGCAACCTGCTCTCAAAACGCTCAGTCTCTCCTCAGCATCCTCCTACCAACACACTCAGTGTCTCCTCAGCATCCTCCTCCCAACACACTCAGTGTCTCCTCAGCATCCTTCACCAACACACTCAGCATCTCTCCTCAGCATCCTCCTACCAACACACTCAGTGTCTCCTCAGCATCCTCCTACCAACACACTCAGTGTCTCCTCAGCATCCTCCTCCCAACACACACAGTGTCTCCTCAGCATCCTCCTACCAACACACTCAGTGTCTCCTCAGCATCCTCCTCCTAACACACCCAGAGGCTTCCCTCAGTACATGTCTAAACCAATGCAATTCACCTTCCTGACATTTCCTCCCAAAGGTCCAGTTTGAGCTCTCCCTCTAATAAAGGAATTCCTGATCCATCTTCGTCACTCCAAGGGCAAATCTGATCATTTTCATCTCTGCCACCTCCAGCTCTGCTTTCTGTCTTTTCACCAGTACCACTTTCTCCAAACTATCAAACCAGACTACATAGCTGCTCTCACTACCGCCTTCTACACCTTCCCTTTCACTCTAGCTGGTACCCGCCTTTCGCAAATCACTCCTACCGCTCTCTTCCACCCATTCCACCTTGCCGGCCCTCTTCACCTCTCTTTCACACTTCCCAATACAATCAACAATAGTGATAATTATTTTAAGACATACAAAGGAGTACAATGGTAATTTTGAATTGGTATCTCAGACAAAAGGCAGATCACTGCTTTATATAAAAAAAAAAATCATTTGGTTCTGAAAATAAAAATTAAAAAGGAACAAACAAGTAAACATTATAAAGACTTGTGTTTCTTTTAGAGTTAGTAAAAAAAAAATGCTTTCTTTATATATACTAGAAATCCATTACCTGTTCACAGGTATGCCACTTCCTTTACTGCTGGCGTGTTGTCGACAAAGGTAACATTTTTGCAGATGTTTATTTCTACAAAATGGGTTAATATTGTTTTAAAAAATTCAGCATGTTTATAATGTTCCCTGGGTTGAGCACACTGTCCAGTTATATCTCCCTTCTGTGTTTTAGTGTTAAATCTCAGTATGTGACCTCAACAGTTTCTGCTGAGGTAAAGGGACAGCAGAGCGAGGGTTTGTGTCACAAGTTATATCTGTAGGTCTTACAACAAAATGACTCTGTTTGAATGAAAATGATCCATCATTAAAAGCACAAAAAGGCAAGTAACTTAGCATGGAGCCGTTGTGGGATCACTGCTTAAACCACATCCCTGCAGTTCGGCCTTTAAAGGTACTTAAAGGTATAACAGATGTATTTACAGTTTGATTTTATTGCAGTGGTGGTGTGTAGTATATATTAGTGTGTATTGTGCAGCCCCTGTCTGCAACATTCAGTCATGTACTAGATCCTGTGGTAATAACAAGGTGTTCCTTACTGAATTGTACCCAACTCATGCTGGCTTGGGGTGTCATATAGAGAGACCCTGGATATAGGCTGTGCCGGTTTGCATCATATCACAAGTCACTTGAGCTGCTGGAGGCTCAGGAGTCTCTTCTCCGCTCAAGTCACCTTCTAGCTTTGTCAACACAGGGGTCATGGTGAATCACAGTGATTCAAAGTAAATATTACAGACTAGTACACGCAAAAAGTGATGCATTGAATTGACCTCACATAAAACAGAACAGTACCTCCCAGTTTAATCTTCAATTTATGTGAATATTTCTGTGGAAAAGTTTAAAGTCATTTAAATGCATTACTTAATAAGTATTCTTAGCCTTCTGATGTAAAGCATCTCACCAAAAGGTTGTGAAGTGGCGGTCAAGTCACTGCCCTTCCAGTAAGCTGCAGGAAATACATTTCAATTTAAATAAGCTTATTTTATATAAATTTGTACACTCTCTGCAATGTTTCTCATGTACCAAATTCTTTTGTAATCCTCAGGACCTGAGTCTACCCAATGGCAATGCAGTGGACACGTCGAGCCCCGCATCTTCCTCTTCCCTGCTGAATCGCTTGCAGCTGGACGATGACCTAGACGGAGAGACGCGTGACCTCTTTGTGACCGTGGACGATCCCAAGAAACACGTGTCCACCATGGAGACATACATCACTTACAGAGTGTCCACCAAGGTCAGTGAATCAAGGCCTTGAAATCTGTTTATCAAGATTTTGCTTCAGCCTTTTTTTTTTTTCAAAACAGCTTGAATTTTTTGCGAAGGTGCAAAAGAAAACACGACTTTTAAACTAGGTGTCTATCAGTCAGGACTGTGTACAGTTGAGCACTATAGCCAGCGGTAGGATCAATATCCCTTCCCATGGAGACCTAAATTCCAGTTTTATTTCACTCCAGCCTGCATCTAACAGCTTTCCCCTCCCTCTTACAAAATGCTCCAGCCAGTCATGGACTTCGGAAGAAATTTGTTAGCCAGAGCAGGAGTTCAGATTGTACTGGATTTAGGCTTATCAGGAAGGTAGAGCTCCAGAATGAGGGTTGGTGAACGCTGTATAACGTTGTTATCATGATGAATTTCTGGATATATTGTAGATATCAATAGTGCTTTTAGAACATGGACCAGCTGCATGTTTCGTGAGTAAGATTTTGCCCAATCAAAGACATCCTGGACAAAAGCAAAGCACAGCAACTGCCAATAGGTTTACTCTAACTTATGGCCCATTTATTCCTGGCTTATTTATTTATCTTTATCAAAAGTTTGAATTTTTTTCTTTTCTGTCACTTCTGAAACCATGCTACTACAGGTAGCAAAGTTTTATTTCAGGTGAATTTAAAAGTGACTGTTCATACATTTTAATGTTATTTGTGGAATGTCTGTTCCTTTGATCTACAATACAAATTATACACAAACCTCAGAAATCCAAACTATTGTAAAACAAATAGCAAATATATGAATTTCCTGTGAAAGTATTTGTGCCGTATTTGTCCCCGCCACCCTTAGATATTTGTATTTTTATTCTGCTCATTTCCTTTTTGGCAGAAATGTGTTCAGCAAGTTCTGCTTTGCCTTTTTACTTGGTTTCTTCAAGATAAGAGAATTGCAGCCTTCATGATTTGAAGGAGGCAGGTGCTTATTGAAATGGTCTGATAACAGGTGCCTTGACAGACACAGGCATTCCCAAAACTGCGAAGAAGACGGAGCCAGTGATCACAGTTTAGCAATAATAAGACAATAAGACTATGACATCAGTTCTCTTCCACGCCTTGATGAGAGCAGAACCGAGCCTATCAGATGTGATACGCTCTCAGTAATGAGAGTGAATTCGGGTTAGGGTGCTTTGACACTCATGTTTGATTCATTAATCTATAAAAAACATTCCATTAAGGAAGCTTGTTTCCCCTCTTTTGGGTTTTAAATGAAGGCAGGAAAAATAAGGAGCTGCCAGTGGGTTATTGGCATGATTAGCAGTGCATTTATCTTCCCCTGATGATTGTTTGCTGACTGTTCCGAGCAACTGTGGTCTGCAGCTTTGGTGGAAAATGTGCGGTGGTTAATGGATAACTGGCCCAATATGTTTCTGGCAGAAAGGGTTTGTGGGAAGTCTACCTAGTTTCAAGAGAGAAATGAGGAACAGTGCTTCTCTTAATTTTTTTTTTCTGTTTCTTTCTCTTTTATAATGAAGAGAAATGTAGAAATGGTTCTGGGTGACTTATAACCTGACCTCTAAGATAAAAAAAATCCACACACACTCACACACAATTATCCAAACCTGTCACATCAGTTATTAAAGCAATGTTCAGAGAGGGCTACATATTTCAGATAAATTAAGTGTTGAGAAGGAATATATATGTTGTAATATATAATGTGATACAAATGAGGAGTTGTGGCAAGAAACATTTTAATTCAGAAATGTAAAGAAAATCTATAGAAAATTTTAAACAAAATGAGTTACTTAAATAATTAAATTATAGGTGAGCTAAAATTGTGTTTTTGGCAAAAAGTAGCTGAATCCCTTCTTGGTTGATTCTGATCATTCCTAATAAATGAGACTTAATGTAGGAATCAATAGCTGAAACACTGAAGCTGCACAATATAATGTTCCTTCACTGTTTTTGAAATGCTGACCTAACAGAAAGCTTATGCAAATGTGCCCACTAACCAGTTACTGCCTTTTTAATGTCTGCTGTGAGCATTCCTGATCGGTCACAGTCCCAGATCAGTCGATGTGTTGATGAATTACGTAATCCAGCAGAAGTAAATCATTTGAGCCCGTATAATTCAGGCCAGCCTTAAATCTTTTGAAATCGTTTATTTATTAATGTTTTTTTTATAGAAAACTTATTTTACATTTTGAGTTTTCATGAGCTAAGCTTTCAGAATTTGTGTTGTTTTGTGGACTTAAAACAACCTTTTTGTTATCCTTAAAAATTAAACAGTTTTTTTTTTTATATTGTGATCTTATATATGCAATTGAGGTCTGTTTTTATTGTCTGCCTCAATTACACAAAGCAGTTCAAACTGTAATACTGCCTCAGAGTGAATGGGTGAGGCTACCCTGCTTTAATACAAGTAGGCAGATATGTTAGTGGAATTTTCTATGTTTTTGTGATTTGTCTAGACTTTTGGGAACATGAAGTATATTTAGGAATATTTGGCAATAAACACTTTTAACTCAGAAAAGTGGAAAAAAAATAGCTTTTTCAGTGATTTTGGGCATTTTCATGTATCATAGTTGTATTGCAAGTCAGTAAGTAACCTTTTTTTTCTTTTTTTTGTTCCTATCTAATTCACAGACCACCAGGACGGAGTTTGACCTGCCTGAGTATTCAGTGAGGCGGCGCTACCAAGATTTCGACTGGTTAAGAAACAAGCTAGAAGACAGTCAGCCGACCCACCTTATTCCTGTAGGATATGATGCATTTAATAATGTTTACCTAGCATTAGGGCTGTTAAAGCAATTTAAAATTTTCATCTAATTAATTACAAGGTGTCGCGATTTATTAATCTAATTAACCGCATTTAATCGCACATCCATACAGACATTACAAGAAGCAGTTTTTTTTTACCATTTATTATTGAATAAAAGCCTATAACTTAGGCTACAATGGTCATGACATTTTTATGACTGACTGAACCAAACCTATGAATTAGGTTACACTTTATTGCAGTTTTCATACACTTCCTCATTTCTCAAATAAACCCAGCCACCATTATCATCCAGCCCTATTCAGACCCAGATCACCCTGCTGTCTGTCCTACATCTCCCGGCTCTATCTCACACAATACAGCCACACCGCTGAGACTCCGCCCCTCTGGAGGTCTGGAGGTCCGAATTTGAACCAGGAGACGCGCGAGTGTCGTTTCCAAAAGGCAAATATTCCCCTTTAGAGTCAGAATCGGCAAAAAACATTCACAAGACACGGGACAACTTTTTATTCGCCGTTTTGGTGTTTTTTTTCTTCCAAATCTCACAAGCTTACTCGCGTGCTGTGAACTGAACTGCGCTCTCTGGCTGCTCACGCAGCAGAGATTTGGGAATATGACGTATTTTTGGTCTGCCGACTAGTGGCAGGGCTTACAGCGTTAATTGCGTTAAAAATATTAACACGTTATATTTTTCTGTGATTAATGAATCTAATTAACGCGTTAAATTCCCAGCCCTACCTAGCATTGATCCAAACTACTTGTGCCAGCAGTCACTCATTGAATCTACCACTGGCAGGAATAATTATCTTGATTAAAACTTTAATGACAGTAGTTATCATCCCAGTCTTGCTCGACATCTATTGATAATGAAACATATTCTAAAATGAGGAAAAGGAAGGAATGCTTATGTTACCTAAAACAAAAATGTCATTTTTGTTTCTCCTTCTGTGTCCCAAAAGCCCTTGCCTGAGAAGTTTGTGATGAAGGGTGTGGTGGACCGTTTCTCGGAGGAGTTTGTTGAGACGAGAAGGAAAGCGCTGGACAAATTCCTGAAAAGAGTCGCGGACCACCCGGTCCTGTCTTTCAATGAGCACTTCAACATCTTCCTATCAGCCAAGGTCAGTGCGTGTGTTTGTATCAAATTGCTTTGAGGCTGTTTTGTTTCCTTTCCAACTTTGTCCACAGCTGTTCTTGTGTTTCTGAGTAAAGTGCTTCCAGGAATGAAGCTAAATTAAGAGGCCATGGCAGGACCCAGTCCTTACGACCTGAAGGTCACATTGGTCATTCATGCATCTTATTAAATGACCAAAGAGACTTTTAATTGATGTTTGTTTATACAGTTTATTGTCTCAGTTTCCTGGTTTGCTCTATAGAATGAAGGGCCATTAGAAGTGCTATGAAAATGTGCTCCATATACAGTAGATCAGGGGTGTTGATCTCGCCAGTTAAGTGCCAGGTTTAGTGAATGTGTGAGGAGAACCCTCAAAATGTGCTGGACACAAACTCTCCATTACTGGAGTTTGAGACCCCTTCAGTAGATACTAATTTTATAGTATAAAAAAGAGGACAATTATGATTTATATGGTCAAAATAATCACTTTATCAAATGTCCCACCCGTCTCCAGTGTAAATGACTCGCCACATAAGAGAGACACAGTCACAACTTGAACACACAATGGGAGTCTGTGCTGTTCCAGTCTAGATTTGTTGCAGGACTGGACAGAATTTATTTTTCTTTCTCCACTGATACTAATCCTCATTATCAGATGATTATGCAGCGGGTGGACTAGTGGTTAGGGAGTTGGCCCTGTGACTAGAAGGTGGTAGGTTTGAATCCCAGGACTGGTAGTGGCACCATTCCCCACCACACTACTCCCCAGGTGTTCGAGTTTCTGGCTGCCAGCTGCTTCACTCAGTGAATGAGTTAAATGCAGAGGAAGAATTTCACAATGTTCACACTTGGTTCTGTAGTGTGTGCACGTATGACCAATGGACACTTATGAGTAATATAGTTGAGTGCCATGTCCGATTGCAGGTTATCCTCATACTGAAGGTTCCTTTTAAATACATTTTACATGTTTGTGTCATTTTAACTGTAAAGTTGTTTGCTGTATTCTAGTCACGTACTGTGGATAGGAAGCTGCTCATCAGTTTTAAGTCTGTGGCTGCTTATAGGTGGTGGGGTCCTTGTGGCATGTGGTTGTGTACTGGAATGTGAAGGCCACTAGTGTAGCTTTTTATTATCGACCGCGTGACAAAAAGTCAGGTGTAATTATTCCTGCAGGCAGTTTCAACAGATAGCCAACAGCAGTTATTAATAAGACTAATGTTCCACTGCTGTAAAATATTGATTCCACTGCCCTCAAGCTCTGAAAGTGTGTCCCACCATCACTGCAGGGCTTTTGTTTCTCATTTTCTTTGCTATTGCTCCAGTGGAGGAGAGTCCTGTGCATGTTTGTGTTCTGCAGGATCTGAATAAGAGGCAAGGCTTGGCTCTTCTGGTAAAGATGGGCGAGTCGGTGAAACACGTGACGGGCGGCTACAAGCTGCGAGCGCGGCCTGTCGAGTTTGCAGCCATGGGCGAATATCTGGACGTGTTTACACAAAAGCTGGGCACCATTGACAGAATAGCACAGAGAATCATCAAGGAGCAGTCAGGTACGGTCTGATGAGATCTAACCATTGTGATCTTCCCAACTGCAGCCGACACAAGAACATTCCAGTGATGCCCATCTTGTTCTACTGCAGCAGTGCTTTCATAGCCAATATAGAATTTAATAATACCAAGTTGTAAAGTTACCATATAATGAAAACAAACAAGAATTATTTGCTTCTTTAATTAATAAACGATGGTGTAATCCTTCGTATATCCAAATTTGCAGTCACTTGCAAGACCAGAGAGCCCTTATAGGAAACATTAACCCAGAGATATATGAGCTCTAATGTTGTCTAGCAGTGTTCCATCTTTGATCTTTGTGCTGCACCATGGTCCTTGAGGAACATTGCTTCATTTGAATGTTTACTCTGTAAATGGTCGAAATGATTAACAATATTCGTCTGTGCAATAGTTTACAATTTGGGATATCATACAGTGTTCTTATTGAGTGCTAAAAGGTCATTTTGTGCAATATCTATTATTATGTGCAGCAATCTTATCATGTGCAGAATCCTGTGAAGTTTTCTTAATGGGTGAAACATCATTTAATTATGTGCAATATTTTATTAAAGTTTTGTGCAACTGTCTTACCATGTGAATATCACTACTTATATTAACATTAATTATATGCTACTGAACTGTACTGCATGCAATAACATACTAATAACCACTATTTGTTATTACTAATTCACTATGGTGTTAACAACTCACTTAGCATTTCAATAGGATTAATTCCCCAGCATTTGTGTATACAAAGTATATTTAATATTAAGATTGCAGATTTTTTCTTGGATTTTATTTAGACTATATATTTTAATTGTTGACTTTTTCATATTTTTATATTGTGAATTACTTGACTTGAAGTGTAGGATGTTTTGAATATGGTGTCCAATCACCACATAGATCATCTTGTGTGTTCTCCTCAGAGTACTTGGTGGAGCTGAGGGAGTACGGCCCGGTGTACTCCACCTGGGCCTCGTCTGAAGAGGCTCTGCAGGAGCCGCTGGATGGGGTGGCGGGCTGCGTGGCTAACAGCTGCAGTGCTCTGGAGGAGCTAACGGAGGACATGAGCGAGGACTTCCTGCCTGTGCTAAGAGAATACATCCTCTACATCGAGTCCATGAAGGTAAACTGTGTACAGAGTATAATTTGGTGAGGTGAGGCGGGGTGTTCTAACATTTTAAGAAGTGTGTGGTATAGGGCTGCTCCCAAATAGTTGACTAAACGTTAGTGGATATGAAGAAGGCTTGGTCGAATACCTTTTCATTAGTCGCAAAAAAAATCATGTGAAGTGTTTAGGCTATTAGCTGAAAAATCGTTCTCCCTTGCCCAGGTGTCAGTCCGCTGCCGTGCTTCTTTAAGCCTCGTCTGGAGCCAACTGTTTCGTTTTGTGGCAAGTAAACACAAACCAAGAATACGAAATAAAATCCCTCTAATTTTAATCCATTCTGACGACTGTAATTATATAAATTTTTTTACCTCATGTTTTTTACCTCCGTTCCGCTTGAGCTGCGTTTCGGTCGCTGCGCAACCAGTTGTAGTGGAAGGGTAGAGCCGAGCCGAGCCCAGTGGACTGTACCTTTCCTTGTATATACACAAGTTTTTATATTAATATCATAAATGAACGATTATTCGACTAAACGCTAAAATGCTGGAGTGTTAGTCGACTAGGAATATCTTTAGTCGGGGGCAGCCTTAGTGTAGTAGTCCATGCCAGACTACTTCCAACATAATTACTGTACCTGTGACTAGGTAATTGAGGTCAGAGCTGAAGTGTTAAGCCTACTAGCGAAAGTTCTCAGTATCACAGTTAAACTGACTACATTTTCACTGCCATGCTGAGTGTTTCTGAACAAGTACGGCGTGTGTCTGTACGTTACAGATATATATCTCTTGTCATGGGCCTTTTCAGGGAATTGCTTTGAGTTGCAAAAGGCTGTTAGTGCTGTCGGAGCTGTTGACGATTCCATAGTTTTTGTCTGCTCTTCTGGAGTCTCTTTCTATCTTTCTGTCTTGTGCTCTGTCTGTCTCCTTTTTGTATGTGTGTCTCTTTCACTCTCTGTATCTCACTCTCTCTGTTCTGTGCTATTTCAGTAGCTCACTCTCCCTTACTTTTCATTTATCTTTATTTCTGTCTCACTCATCACTCCATTCTCTCTGCCTTCTATCTACCATGTGCTTTTTCTGTCTTGCTTTCTCTCTCTTTTTCTTGATTCTCTTTTTCCCTCCCCCTTCCTCTCTCCCTCTTTTTCTCTTTTTCTTTCTCTTTTTCTTTCTCTTTTTTTTTCTCTTTCTCTCTCTC
>JBBKCR010000034.1:3055155-3084275 GCA_037577295.1 Ladigesia roloffi | reverse complement strand
AGCCAGGCCTGCACTCCATTAATGCTCCATTGTTTGACATCTTGGAGAACATACAGAGATGCACTTAGTATCAGCTTGTAGAAATGTTCACCAAGTGCACACACACTCAATCGCAAATGACGTTTGAATTATGTGAAGGCAGGGAGGCCTAAGCAAACTGCTGCTTCAACAAAACCACCCCATGCTTCTGAATGAATTCACTGCTGAACTTTGATTAGTGGATCAGCAGCCACCTGGGGAAGTTATGTAACACACTCCATTGAGGGCAACAGTGTCTGCAGGTGTGTTTTTATTTTGTATTTTATTTAATTTTAGTCCATAGCATGCTCATTTATCAATGCCTCATTTATAAAAGTGTAGACATTTTTGTGAAAAAGGCTGGCTTCTGAATGGCGCTAGGGCTCAAAAGTTTGGAATTAATATATACGGTAATATATGCAACCTATTTCATTCCCAAATAAATGTGTTAAATAACTAGAATATGCAGGTATTTTACAACCTTGTAGATTGTTTCATATGCATCCTGCATGATAACCATTATGACTGAGATATGACTAAGGCAGTATGAAGAAAATTGTTCGTCTAATAAAATTAAAGTCCAGAATGTCCCGTATTTCAAAAGAGGCAATGGAATCTTGAGATATGTAACAGATAATTGACTGCAACCATGTAATTATGGTATATTATTAATCAAATTGATCTAATATAAATAGCTTGTTTACTTGAAATATCAAGTAAAACTTCTCCAAATACCTTTTTGTGACCAATTTCTCATTGTAATTCTCTTAAAATACATGAATGGATAAGAAAAAACAAAATATTAGTATGCAGCAGTTGATGATATAAAAGAAAATTGTACGCTAAGGCCCTTAATGGACTGTGTAGAGCTAGGTTTAAGCTTAGTTGTTATTTGCCCAGAATTATTTTTGCTTAACACAACAAAAGTGTGTAATTCTTAAGCTAATGGCATCGTCTCTCATAGCTGATTTCTTCATTGACATAACATTTTCTGAGCACAAGACAGTGTCTAATTTGGGTTAAAACAATAGTATTTTCCTCTACATGCTGGCAGTGTGATGAGATTTTGAACAGAAAGAGGTTACACACTCTTACATCAGGGAAGTGATGTGATTTTATAATCACACAGTGTGTTCAAATAGTGATGACACAAATTTTTGAACGTTCTCAAGGAAGCAAGGTCTGTCTGGTCTCACTGACATCTGAACTTGGCAAGATTAAGAAGTGCAATATAGACCAAATAATGAGACTAAATATTTTTGTCTTTGACTTAGTTACAAGAGCAGATTAAGAGAAACAGAAATGGCCTAACTGTAACTTGATGTATAGCTCAACTGTGATAATTGTTATTACTGTTTATAATGATTGGGACCTGGAAAACTAGTACAATGTGGACAGACAAGGTTTTCTAGCAGGATTTAGATACCCAATTTTAACAAATTGCAACTAATATTTTGTTTTCCATGGTCCTGTATGTGCGTTAAAAAGGAGGATCAGCCCAAAGTTGTTAATAATGTACACTATATGGACAAAAGTATTGGGACATTTGATCATTATACATCTTTAATGACATTGCATTCAGCTACATAGACCCTATGGATTTGGTTCCAGTTTTACAGCTTCCACTCCTCTTGTAGAGCAGGGGTGGGGTACTCCGGTCCTGGAGGGTCAGTGTGCAGCACAGTTTGATGGTAATGCTCCTCAAACAGATTCAATAACCCTGACAATTAACTGGTGAGGTGAAAGAGATGTTTCTGAGCAGGGAAATCACCAAAATGTGCTGGACCACAGCCCTCCAGGTGGGGAGTTGCCCACCCCTGCATAAGAGCATTTTTGAGGTCATGCACAGATATTGGATGAGAGGGACTGGCTCACAATCTCTGTTCCAGTTCACACTAACGATGTTGTATGGGGTTTAAATTAGGGCTCTGTGTGGGCCAGTCAAGATCTTCTACGCTGAACTCATCCAGCCATGTCTTTATAGAGCTCACTTTGCGCACTGGATCGCAGTTATGCAGGAATAGAAAAGATTTATCCCCAAAAATGTGTCCACAAAGTTGGAAGCATGCTGCTGTCTTACATGCCTAGGTATGATAAAGCATTCTACTCACTGGATGTAAGAGGTCTAGTCCCAACCCTGAAAAACAGGTGTCCCCACTACCTTTGTCCATATAGCGCAAACAAAGTTATCTCTGGTGCCAGAGGTTTCTTCCTCTGTTGCTTCATCACATAGTGCCTCCTGTGTTTACTTACCTGTTATAAAGGCCAATTCTAACATGAGGGGAAAACTCGGCCATGTGTTCCGGTACAGTACAGTTGCATGGCTTATTTTGCAATATGAGTGTTGTTATTTTACCTGTGTCAAATTCTTTGTGATTAATGGGTGTAATAATTAAGGCAGCTACATTACACATTATTGTTGACAGTTGTAGCGGGTAGTTTATGAAATGGGCCTACATCCGACAAGGCACTGGTACAGCATGAACCAACAGACAGCCATTGTCTAATAATAACTGGAATACGCACAATCAACAAAGATCTCAGAATTCCTGGAATATAGACACATCTGCATTTTGCCCCTGGGTATCATTAGCAACTTTATGAAGATTTTTTTTGCTGTTCTAATACATTTGTCAGGTTTGCAGCACGTTTTCATGTATTCATGACCAAGTTTGATGAGTGGATGAGTAAAAGTGAGGGAATATGTCTTTTTTTATAACATGAATCCAGTTTATTTAAGCCCCATAAGTTTGCTCCTGTATGTCCCCTAACTTCCCTGTTGTGTGAACTGTTTACTATGAAGTTGATGTAAATTTTGATGTTTCAATTGCAAGAAAAATAGCTTGTACATTGGTCTTGTTTTCATGCTCTTCTTTAAACAAAGAGATTTTAAATACTGAACCTATTAAACAAAGGATGTATTAATGCCTTTTTGATAGCATATGTTGTCGAAGTCCATCCCTTTCACTTTGACATTCCAGGATTCCCAGCATTTCATTAGATTTATGTAGATTCAATATCTTCTGTGAAAAGTACACAATGTAAAAAAGGTTCTTTGTGTAACAAACCAATTCCATAATAATAATAATGTCCGCAGCCCCTCTCACGACCCTGGTTATGGATAAGCCGCTCTAATAATGGATGGATTGATGATAATAATAATAATAGTAATAATTAAACAAATAATACAATTATTGAATGGACCGTTTACCCATAAAATAAGTGCTTTTAACATCATTGTGCTTAAAGGCATTGTAAATGCCCATACAAAGTGGTCAAGTTTACAAAGAAATGACACTTGGTCAGATACTGTTAATTGTTTCACTGTAGAAACGTACAACACATCAACTCAGAAAGACAATAAGTCACACAATTTCAAAAATAAAAACTGTTCAGAATGACCGTTTCATTAGATTCCTTTCTCGGTTGCTGGTAGAACAAGGTTCTCTCATCTTCATTCATACTGCCTTTCTTTATGACTCTGGTTCCAAGGTATCAGTTTCCTTGGATTCTTTCATAGTTGTGCTGCTTAGCCGTACAGCATCCAATAACACTGTGAGAAAAAAACAACATATTTTAGGTTGATCTGCTGAAGACTATAATGCATTTATACACACATCTAAATAGCTCATGCATGTATATACACACACACATATACAGGAGCCATGTGTGTGGACTGTATATTGGTCAAGGGTACCTCAGTGCTGTCACTAGCCGTGCTGTGATTCAAACCCAAGGCCCTCTGATTGCAGGTTTAATTACTTAACCACTAGGACACTAGGTGCCTGTTTATGTGTATATATGTATCTATTTTAGCTTACCTGATAGGTATAATGGAGAGGAACGTGATGATGCTGGATAAGGTGAAAACAAACCCTGGGAATATTTCCATTGTGGACTCATAAATTTTAGTATAGATGGGTGTTGAGGCTAAACTAGCCAGTTTAAAGGAGAGCTGGAGGCATATAAAGGTCATTCCTGTTGGGACAGAAAAAATTAAATGCCCATCAAACGTTTTCAGATTGTTAAGCCTTGGTCAACAGCGCCACTTAGTGGTAAAGAGAGGCTACACATATAATCTAAAAAAGCATCAACATTATTGCTGTCTTTAAAGTGCTGCACATTCCCACCTCTCCTTATGCATGTATTACTGGGCGTGGGAAAAATGGAGAAGAACATCATGATACTTGAAGACATTTTCATGATACATATGCATTTCATGATATTTAGTATCTTATAGATTTCATGCTTATGGTACACTTTGTAAACGTTATTTTTCAATTCAGTATTTTTTTACACTTAAACTGTAAAAATACATTTAGAAAGTCAACATTTTTCTGCAGATACTTAAATAAAAATTGTAGCTATCGTGTTTACAGCCACCACCATATTTCACCCTAGGTTTAGGGTTTGGTATCGTTTGGGGTTTTTTCAATACCTGTGCCAAATCGGTGCCAGAATCGATACTGTACAAAAGCCACAAACTGATGGTTTATGTCTCAAGAATACATTTTTATTGAAAAAAAAAACTGTATGCTTGAAATTTAACAATATATTAAAAGTTTAAAGTATAGATGAATATATAAGCAAATACAATAAAACAACAACAAAAAACATACCGGTAAGCCACCTAACCCAACTACAATAACTAAACCGCTTCAAACAGTGGCGCAGATAGCTTTTTTCATACAGGGTAGGAGGAATCAGTGGGGGACGTGATTTGGAAAATATGTTCTTTTTTATTATCCCCACACCACCAGGTATCAGATTTAAGTAATGGAAAAGCAAAAAAGCGAGTAGATTTGAACCGAACTGGTGCCAATCACTGGAAACCCCCCATAAATTACCGAGGTATCAGACCTACGTAAACAGAGGGAACATGAGAGCCCCGACTGCAGACGTCAATAATGCACCATAATAATAATCTCCCGATCAAACTCTTCAGTTTATTGCCTTCCGAATTAGTTATAAACTGCCTCCGGAACCTAGTTTGGGTATGTCTATTCTAAATCTATTCAACAAATACAATGATGTAGGGAAGTTTTTTTCTCTCAGCCGAGAAGGCGTTTGCTGCCCTTTCGACTCCTGAATGTCTCTCTCTCTCTCTCTCTCTCTCTCTCTCTCTCTCTCTCTCTCTCTCTCTCTCTCACACATGCTGCAGTCTCATGAGGAAACACAGATAAAGTTTTTCTTGTATCCAAATAAAAGTATTTGTTCGAAATTAATTCTGTTCAATATTAATTTCCCCCCCATTGTAAAAATGATACATTTTAATTTGCTAAAAAAACCAGCAAACAATAAAAATATTAAATCCATACATTGCTATGAGAGTCAAATGTATAACAATCTAAGAGCAAGGGTAAAACAATCTAAATATCATCTGTAAAACAATCTAAGGCTTTATCAATCCACAAAGCTTTTTTGACGATTTTATATTCGTCAAGTTGTCTACATATGATGATAAACTTTTGCAAGCCACTGTGTATCACTGAGGGAACATGCCATTAATCAGTGTTCCTTTAGAATGTCTATGAAACAGATACACTCAGAAATATATTTTAATATATTTAATATATTGTTCAATTTGAACTATTTATAGTTGTCCGAATAAATTACGTCAAACCATTTGACAGTGTGCTGAATATGTATAGTCAGAACACTGACTGACTGCATGTATCATTACAAAAGATTATTCCTGTTCAGCTGTGAGAATCATGGAATAAAATTTTATGTTTAAGGGCCGGAAATCAGTTAATACATGAAGCAACATTTAGTAATATTTCTATGAGACACAAAAAACAACAGTGTGTTGATTTACACACAGCTCTTCAAACTATATGTTGCTCAGTTCTGTTTTTAAACATTTAACCTGAAATTTCAATCTCTCTCTCTCTCTCTCTCTCTCTCTCTCTCTCTCTCTCTCTCTCTCTATGTCTCATATATATATATATATCATGAAAAGACAAATATCTGACACTACATCACTTAGGAGTCAGATATGTAGTATTAAAAAAGAACAGGAGGTACTGCTAAAACCTAAACTGCTTAAAATGATGCCAGTACACATTGTACTTCTTCTAGAGACTAACCTGTGTGTGTACCTGTTTGTACCGAGTAAAATATTATCAATTTTTGTTCTGTAATGCCTTACATTACTGCGTTACAGCAAAAAGTAATGCATTACAGTAAGTAGTTACTTTTGTAATGCGTTACTCCCAACACTGTCTAGTAGTTACGGGTATGTTCTCTAGGTCTTCACTGTTACAGGCTCGAGTTATAAAAAGCAGTGAATTCTACTATTCTCTGAATAACAATGTACTTTCTCAAAAGCATAGGCATGTGGTTTCACTTCTTCATTCATCTTGAGGCCCCTTAACAAATGAATGATCACTGAGAGCTGATAGGCTATGCAGCCATTCTGGCTTAACCAGTGATAAAAGAGATACTTGTAGTGGTAAACAGAGCATGGACCTTACCATATGATGTTCCTTGCACCTGCTTTGACAGTAGGGAACGAATAGTTGGCATGGGGATCAGTGCAAACAACATAGCAGAACGTGCTGGAAAAGAAAAATAAGACAGTAACTTGAGTGTTCACTGATTTTGCAACACACATTACACAACAAATCCATGAAGTGCTGGGAGTAAAGTCATTTTTGCCCACAAGACAGATTGAGCTGAAGTGATTTTGAGGTGTTGTTCACGCATTATTTGTGCGCACGGAACTGGCAATGTCTTTCTCTGCATCACTATCTGTCTTTATCTGTATCAGTTCCTCATTTGCAGATGGGCTGAACGCTGTTAGTGTCTGTTTTTGTCTTGAAATTACAGGAATGTTCTTCTAGTTTTCTGCTGCCACAGACTCCTCTTCTCTAGGACCATATTTATAAGAGATTTGACTGTGATTCTTTAAAGCAAATAGATCAAAATTGGGGCCTTTCATTCAAATCTGCATCCTTATTTGTACTGACTACTGGGTTATTCTGCCACTGCAGTGGCATATTTTGTCCCACAACTCTGAAACAATAAAAATAAACTTTTACAGTAGTGTAAATAAGAAGATATTATAAAACGTTTACAAGTATTAAAAACCAAGCTTCCAAGTAATAATTTAAAATAAGTTATTCACACATTTAATTTCCTAATGTGTGATTCTATGGAATGACACAAAACACCTAAAGGGTAGGACTTGAAATATCACCACTGTCTTTTTCTCACATTATCTGAACACAAATATAGTGAGAAACACTTACGATTAATTAACCAATAGAACTAACCATTAAACTAAACAACTCTTATTGCAAAGTTATGGACACCTTTGGATTTAAGTGACTTACATAAAAAGTTAGAAGCTAACTATGAGACATCCGTGATACATGAAAGATCATATGTCTGATACATGGGGCCACTGAAATTGAGTGCAAAAAATCACATTTGATGATTGAATTTCACATCAAAAATTTGCCACTGCAATGTGGAAATTACCCAGTTATCTTAACGGTTAGAATCACTAGTTGGCCACATTCTTACTGTGGCATATATGTTGGTATCTACCGTAAACCTCAAAGATCCAGATTTTAATAAATTGGACATAACAGTGAACAAGTCACCCACCAGTGCTCACAATTACCATCCAACAGCATATGGTGAAATGGTCCTCAACCTGGATCTTTAATTATTTCTGTTATTCATGCTCTAACCCACCAACATCCACCCAGGAAGGCCCTGTTTATTAGCTGTTTAGGTGGATGAGGTAAGTGAGGTAAGTGAGGAAACCAACAATATATGGAGAGCAACTGAAACACCTGGATTGCTGCAATGAATGCATGAATAATGTATATTAATGGATTGAAAAAAAATATGGAATCCTACCTAAAAAGTACATGGCAGTGGTGGTGACAAATGTCATGAAGTAGATCCCGATCATGAATGACACCATGCCTATCATTACCATGCTGGTGTCACTTATGTTGCACTTAGTGAACAGCTTCACACCGATGAAGCTGGTGATGAAGATGAGAAAGCCGGCGGCGTTCCCGTAGCCCACCTCCATTGCACTCCACTCCAGGGGTGCTTGCAGGACATAGATGGACAGGATCTCAACGCCACCTGCAACAGCAACATCGTACAAAATCCCACTGGCAAAGAGCAGTGCGATGATCATCTTGTCCTGCCCGATGTGTTCGATGATGCCAGCGCTTGGCCGCCTTTCTGTCCTGTCCATATTGGACTTTACCTGTAGCCCGAATGTGGCATACAGTAGGCAGAACACGTACAGAACCACGCTCAACACCGCCAGCAGTACGCCTTGTTTCATCCCCACAGTGTACAGCTGGAACAGGTGACCTGAGGCCAGGCTGCCCAGAAAGCCAGCCAGGCCATACACGAGCTCTGTGCGCATGATGCGGAGGGATCGCTCTTCCTCAGTGGTACTAACCGACACCAGGGCCATGACGCCCGCCCAGTAGGACGAGAAGCCCCCGCACAGGCCGTGGATGACCGGTGCTGCATACATCACCTCGATCCGCCACTCCAGCAGGACCACCAAAATTAACAACCCCCTTGACACTGTGTATCCCAGCAGAGGAACAACGATGGGGACCTTCCGATGGCCCCTGTCCCCGATTCGCGCCAAAAGGAGCGCGGGGATGATGGGAACGAATTTTGTCAGCATGTTGAAGATCATGTAGAAGTTGGCGATAGCAGTCTGGTCCTGCTGCGGATTGCTAGGAGTCGTGCTGTTGTCGTATCGTTGCTTCACCGCCATCTGGAGACCAGTATCGAAGAAGGCACTGGCCATCTGAGCGCAGAACACCACCGGTTCCACCTGCTTGCGGATGAAGCGCGCGACAGCCATGTCGCCGAGCGATAAGACCGTCAGCTGCTAGTTCTGAAGCAGGTAAAGGAGCTGACGTAGAAGTGACACAAAAAGGCACTTTTCGACGTTTCCTCTACTTTTTCAGAGTCCAGGTACTACAACGAGCATCCTGAGTTTTTCCTCTCTCAGCATGAAAAACACGATTAAAGCTAATGTTTACGTGGTTTAGCCGAGGGTTCAGCGAAGCAGACAAGTTTGTTAGCTATGGGGAAGTGGCTCATAGAGATAACTTCTCCATTACTCACGGCACAGTGGAGCTGATAGGCTGGCAAGCAGCTTGGAAGTCGAGTTTCGCTGTCTACACAGCTTCAGCTCAGAAAGAGAAAGATTTTACCTCCTCTGACTGAACGTTTTCTCTCCTCCCACAGTCTGGTGCTCCTCTTGCCTTTGTGATTTCACTTGCAGAACCTGTTTGTCCTGATGATTTAGATTCCCTCCCCTAAGAGGTAGGATTCAGGATGTTTGCTATATTTTCAGATCTCGTCACCGCCTTTGTCAGTATGGGACATGGGATTTTTTTTATGTTTTAAAGGTCCCATATCCCGGAAAACCACATTTCTCCCACTTGAAAATAAAATGTCGAAATTGAGTTTGATGCAATAGGTAAACAGTGCTTTAGTTTGAAAAGGCATCAGCCACTCCCTGGGCTGTAAGTCTGATTTGAAATGTCACAAAAATGAATCTATTTTACATAGTAATTTTTGGCACAATACAGGGCAAACAATCAGAACAAATGTCAGTTACATATATCCATAACAACAACAGTCTGTCCTGAAGGGATGTAGAAAATCATGTTTAAATGAATTGATGCTTTTGGTGCATAAATATACAAACATACATAGACCATGGGGAAAAATGACATATTGTAGTTTATAGTTTTTTTTAACATCTTATTTTATTACCTAATTACTACAACATGGTTGTCCTTTAGCTTGGTTACATGTCTTTTAGCTTGAATTATCTAGTTAATACGATCCGAATCAGAATAATTAACCGGACGGAAGACACCACCTGAGTCAATTTCCTCAAAGTCATTGTCTTTCTCTTTCTCTCATCTGAAATTATTTTGGACACTTGGTACCTACTTAATACACATACACAGTAGTAATAATGGCTTTATATATACAGCTGGTGGCCTGGTGGTTAGTGTCAAATGACCATTCTGTCATACGTGAACAAACCACAGCACACAGTGTGAATGGTACAAAATTCTTCCTCTGTGTTCCTGACTGCCCACTGTCTCACTTGGTGAATGAGTCAAATACAGGAAAGAATTCCACACTTTACACACTATGCGCTGTTTAGTGGTGTGTACTTGTGTGACAAATGGACACTTTACTTATTTACTTCACATATCGTCGGCGTCTGGCGGAAAGCTCGTAACTTTGGGTCTTTCTTTGTTTTTTCATATATCGATAATATTGGCCAGCCTCCACAGGGGTCTGTCAAATGTAGAAATTATTAGCCAATGAAATTTGAACATTTTACTTCAAACCACCCTGAGTTATTTCTTAATAATCTAATGCATTTTTTAAACAACCAATGGAATTCCCCTTAGCCAACCTGTATACAGAATTAATGCCCAGGGTGACATGTAGAAACATGGATTGGATTTCCCATGTCACCCTGGTATGCATGTATACAACGTGAAACTGTCATACTTCTGAGAAACAAGCTCATAACATGGCTTTTAAGCCACTGAATGCATTTGTGGTGTACATCCTCCTGGTAAAGATCTCTTGGTTGGCTGTGATCAGTGATCATTGCTATACACTTCCTTTTCCAAAAAAGAGGAAACATCTGTACTGCATCATTTTGTCAGTTAATTGCTGATATGCAGGTTAGTGACATCTGCCATTTATTCCTTGCATTTAAACCCACAGCTTATATCCCTTATATTATAGCTAATGGATTCAATTCAATTAAACTTTAAACATTATAATAAAAATAATATTGACGGCAAAATAAAAATATCTGATGGCATTTTCCATGTTTGGCCCATCACAGTAACAGTAAGCCTCACATTTACAGAAAGGACAGAAAATAAATGATGAATTCTTCATTTACATGGCTATTACCAAAGAAAAATGGATAACTCCTTAATGTTCCATTTCAGTATCCATAATGAAGGTACTTGGTTCATGAAGTAAAAAAAAACAACTCTCAATTAAATGCTTTTCTTTTTAATGAGAAAATATTTATATATGCGTTTAAGTGTGAGCCTTACAATTACTATAAAACAACATAAGCAGAATATATTAACATACAATAAGTGGTTAACATATTAACAGAAGGTTTAAAAAAATAGGAAGAAAGAAAAGAAAAAAAACATGAGCGCATTACCCACTTCAAAACTTTGCTTTGGTTTCTCCCAAAGTGAACGGCAAATTGCAAAAATTGCAAAGACTTAGCTTTGTAATGAAAAACTATTTCAAACAACAAAGCATAGCACCCCCCATATATGATAGTGTGTGTGTTATTGTAACTATAATTTACAGTTTAGTCTGTCTATTTGGAGCAGTGAACACATTGAAGAACTTTTACTAGATGTCATTTTTCTGCAGTTCTGATTGTATTTAGCTAAATTGGCAGATGTAATTTTAATGCAAAGCCTCAATGCAATTGAAAAGTGAAAAGGCAAAAACACGAGTACTGAACTGGCAAAATACTGATCAAGTGCGCAACACAAATTTCTTGCTAAGACTGTTCTTTTCCTCACATGCCTGCCACTTATACAAGTCTCGCAACTATTCACTATGCTATTGTTTTTCAGAACAAACGCATTATGCTGGCTGGTTTTTAGAAATGAGCTTCATAAGGCAAATTTCTGAGACTTATGGACTTCTGAGACTGTGCCTTCTTTTGAAAAAATAGTGTTACAATACGAAATACCTAAATCAGAACTACCATAAGCAGCTGAAAGTGATTTTGAATATTATTGTTTCTAAAGGAAAATACCTGACTGCTCAAAACTACTCACAAGTACATATGGCAAATTTATTAGCGCACACATTGCTACACTTCAGCTCTGTTCATTTTTTTCTCACCTCATTCTGAACGGTATTTTGAACCACTGAGGGTGATCCAGATGTGCTAAAGACCTTTGCATATTTCTGAAACTGAACTGCTCACTCCAGACATGTTCCTCCAGCACACGCATACTCATGCACACACGCATGCGCAGCCACACACACACACACACACACACACACAAAAGTACAGGCTATATTTCCCATAAATGCACATACATGGTATTAAAATGCCAGCCTCCATAAAACCATTTCCCATTCATAGATACAATGTAAATATTTCACTGCACAAATAAAAATATTTCCCCCTTAATCAAAATATTTGTCCACTAACCAAGTCATAACACATCAAAGAGTCTGAATAAAAATCACATCCTTACCGAGCTATTCCTAATATTCACTGCTTAGTCATATCAAACCTCCAAAAGAAACAAAAATACTGTGCTCTTGCTCCATTCAAAATTCCACCAATTAAGATGTATAACCTTACTGTAACAATCCATTAAATAAATTCCTGCAAAAAACTCTTTCTCATATAGGCATGGCTATATGTGCCAGGTCATTGTCATCAAACAAAAAACCTTTGAAAAACCCACCATTGAATCAACAATGTCACTTAAGTACAAGTTGTGTCTTGTCTTTTGTCGCCTAGGGCACAGCCTTAAAGAAAAGGGCGCATCTAATCTAGGAACTACAAACATTTTTTCCTCGTATAGGTACAGGTGTCCATTAAACACATTCATGTTACATATTTATGTATATAAAAAAGTGAAATACATATATAGTGTTCTTCAGATATGCCCCATTTCAAGATTGCGGTTCAGTTTATGGGCAAAAAAAGGCATCAGTTTCAAGGCAGAACATCCAGAAGCAAAGGGTTTTCCATGTCCAAAGATGCTGCTGTTCTTCAGGATGGAGTCTTCGTTTGTTATATGTCCACCACTTGTTTGGGCACTAATTGTCTTTTCTAATGTGCTGTTGCTTTGACAGAAAGGAAATAACAGCCAGTTCTCAGGCATTTATATGAATAAATTTATATACAAACCTGTATATAATATTTAAACAATGTTATTTCACTGTATTGCATGTACAAATCTTCATTTGAATGGGCCAGAATGATGCCAATACACAATACAGAGTGTAAGAATCCCCATAACCTAATAGTAAAATGTCAACTGAGTTTATGAACTGAATTGATTAATTCCTTTCCAAATTCTTTGGACCTTACCATGCTTACCGTTTCCCAAGGCTTCGCTTTGGGTTCAAACCAATACTACTAGCTGGTTGTACTACATATTTTGTTAAATTAGTAACATCCACTGAAATCCTGTGACATTTTTATTTGCTCTGTTCTTTACTTATGTCATTTGAAAGGCCCAACATATGTGAAATCATAGAAGAGAGCAAAATATTAAACAACTGTTGCTCTGGATAATAAGTGCAATATGGGACTAGCTAGAGTGAAAATTTTCAGTCATTTATCATATACTTTTAAATGGACCTGAACACCATATGCACTTTACAGGTACGTCTGTAAAAAGCATGTGGTTCACACAGCAAACTCGACCACCTCATCATGAAGCCTTCTTGTACCCCTTTCCTGTCTTATGTCAACAAAAAAATAGACAAGTTTCACCTCTAACTTTCTCTTTCTTTCTCTCTGCCTTGTAGCTGACTGAATGAATAGCACAGTGCATTACAAACCTGAACATTACTACTGATGTTCCATGCTCTTCTTCAATTAAAACATTTCCTGTACTACCTTCATCATCCTTCTCGTAAAAATGTTTTTGTTACTATTTTCAGTTGTAGTGGATTTATATCAAGTATGACATTATGGATTATGCACAGTGCACAGCTGATCCACCAAATGAACCTGTTCTATAATTGAATAATTGCACAAAATATTATGCTCTTGTTGTGGCTACATTTGTAGCTGTGTTATCTTAATGAAGTCATTGAAAAACTTGGCCTCAAACAGTCTACATCTGTGAATTGGTGGATGTGAAAATGAGTCTAAATCAAGTGCTCCAATTTGGAAGGCAAATTCCCATTTCATTGTCTTCGCAGCCCCATGCAATCTCTTCACTTGAAATTACGTACATACAACCATCACATGTATCTCTTGGCAATGTCAGTTCAATGTCACGGCAACCATAAAAAAAAGATTTTTACCAAAACATTTGTACTACCTTTGTATTTGTATGGTATGTACATTTTTCCCAACCTACTGCACACATCCACTAGGGGGAAAAAAGCTTGAAAGAGAGGAAAGAAACTGAAAGCACTATGGAATTTGGACGTCTGTTGCTTATGGTCTCCAGTTCTCCATGAAAAGGCTGTTCCTCAGCGCCCTCTGAGGCATGGATGGTCTTTGGCTCCACTGGATTAACACAGCTCCAGTGCAGTGCCTTGAATCAGTGAATTACTCCTGAAGTATAAACTGTGAATAAATATTTGTTGTTGTTTCATCACTCTACCAGATCTGTTCTCTATTCCTTTCATTCATTCTTCTCTCTTTCTTTAGTGAACAACTGGCTTTATTCTTCTTCCTCCTCCTCTTCCTCCTCTTCCTCCTCTTCATCCTCATTGGTGTAGATTCCTGCCTCCCATCGCAGAGCCATATTGCTTTTTCGGCGGGTCACTCTTGTTGCCTCCAGCACCTGCCAGAACGCAGAGAATACATTGTTAGTAGAGTGTATATATCTTGTTGATTGTAGAGCAAACATACAACCTTCTATGATGAAAAATAAAAATACAAAACGCAGCCTGGTCTTCTTAAATTGTATTCGTGAGCTCTTTTAAACTGACCTTTATAAGTGTGGTACAACAATTGGTCTATATTATATACGTTCCCTGGACAAAAATTGTAGTCCCACACATCCTTTCTCCGCTAATACGTGGTTACGCATTCCCTAATTCATTACTTACTCATTTTAGCCCGCTCTCCTACTAATTGTTCACTTCCTGTCTATATAGTCCCTGTAGACACATTACTGACAATTCAACATTCCAAGACGACCGGCTTCCAGAGGCACATGGACGTTTGACTCGTCACTTTTTAATTTTTTTCTTGTGTTCATAATGCTATCATTAAAGAAATAACCTGTCTGCTGTCTTTGAACTGCACAGGTTACTGATCTAAAATCTCTTGGCTGTAGTTCATGTGGAAATGTGTGTCCAGTTTGTGGAAGTATGGGCTTAAATGGACAGGAAAATTGACTGCTCTGTCAGTTGGTGTAACCAACTACTAAACCTAGTCGTAACTAGTTGTCCATTAAGCTTATAATAAAAGACAATTAGCAATAAGCGTACAGTTTTAGCTTCCTATTGGTTAACATTATAGAACTTTTACAGATAACACATAAAAATAACCAAATATTTACTTGTGCTTGGCTTTGTTAAAAATGTACCATTATGTTTGTTAAAACTAGTTTCTATTCATAAATGCATAAATGGCAGTCCTGTGGTCAGTTATCAGAGGATACATTTGGAAGCATGCATTTCCCATAGTTCAGTTTGGGCATGAGCAGCATTCATCTCCTTGGACCATATTTTTTGGGGCTATAAATACGCACTCCACAACACACAATTAAGTCGTGAGTGTAAACACAGCCTGTACAGGGTGGCTTTTAACAATAAAAAAAAGGAGCAGGAACAGTCATGCTGTGTTAGAATGCCAGGTGGGCAACCTCAGTCGTTTGGAAAGTTGGCACCAGATGTTACAATCACAGGGCTACTGTAAATTACTCCAATGAACTGGAATGTCCATCTGCTGTGTCGTCAAGTAATAATTATGCGAGACATTTCTCTCTGGGCAGGTATATCTATCTATCTATCTCTCTATCTATGTATTGGGTATATTGGTGCTGCAACGGATCACAGAACTCATGGTTCAGATTGTATCACTGTTGTTGAGTCAGACATCAGATTATTTTTCTGACCAAAGAAAAGAGACAAATATATATTGGCATTCCACTAATAAGGAATTAAAGAACATTTAAAGCAAGAAGGTTTTCCTCATGGCTTCAAATGACATTATGATGCAATGTTTCAATAATATATTCAGTATTCACTTTTTAAATTAAATTAAAATGAGGCATGGTAATACCACTGTGGTGACTTGGATATCACTCTTGGGCATTTCTAGCTTCTGCTTTTTGCGCTTAAACCAGTGCAGCCAAGGTTTAGTGTGATTAGCTACAGGTAAAACATGTTGAATGTTAATTGTTGAATGTTCCAGATCACTGGTGTGACAGTGTGGTTCAATTGAAAGTGGTCACAGCCTGCTTTACTTTTTTTACTTCTAAGTCTGCAATGAGATTCAAGCTACGGTTACTTATAATAGCAATGACGGCAATAAAATTGTATTTTACCCTATTATTGTTAATCATTGCAATTAATTTGCAGTTCACATGTCAGCTGAACCATGGTGAGGATCCGTGCAGATCATAGATCAACTACGATCTATTACAACACTATCAAATACGCTGCTGCTTTCTCTGCTGCATCAACCATCTTTTATCACTGCTAGTTACACTCTTAAAAATAAATAAGGCAAAAGAAGTTGTTTGGGGTGATGTATAAAAGGAACCACCCACTCACACGTTCTTTATTGGAAACAAAAGTTGTTTCAATCTTAATTTTTTTTTTAAACCCTCCGCATAATGCAAAGATTTTAGACCATAACAATTTCTTTTTCAAGCCAAATGAAAAAGGTTCTTAAGGAACCTTTATTGTTTAAGAGTGTAGGTTTGGTGAATTGTTACATACTGAAGAAAAATGGTAAAGTGACTATGAAATAGACTGGACATTCGTTGTTCATTATTGAAAGGAGCACGGATGTTTATGCATGTGTATGGGACAGTGTTGGGAGTAGGGAGGTTTAGAGGGGATTAAACTGCAAGTACTATTTACTATGGGTTAACGCTAGGGACCACAAGGTGCAAACACTTTGCACTAACATTTCTCTGAACATTTCATAACAACATCATACATGCTTAATGTCATGGCAAATGCGATGACACACAAATGGAATCATTTTATGAATTCTTAGCTTTGTTGATGTCAAAGCGTTTGACTGGAGACATGCCACAATCACTGGCAAACCGGCAAAAAAAAAAAGTCAATGAAAAAAAAACATGCAGAGACATAAAGACAAAGACAAGGGTATTGATCTTTCAGGCAAGCATAGTACCAGTACCTCAGATGTAACATCATTAGCGAGCAATAAACGGGCATACTGACAAGAAGGAAAGAGGCAGCGTTAGGCAATGACAAAAAGTGAACTGAAAATAGAAAGAAATTTTAGCAAAGTACAATTCCTTCCTTCTAAACAGAATACTTCTCTTGTTTGCCAAACTCTGGTGAGATCTCAGATGTGTTTGCTTATCAACACTCAACTAACAAAGGAGTTTTTTGTTGCATTTTGACAATCTGATTTGTGTACATAGCTAAAGGCTGCAGCCCTTGAAAACAACACTTCTGCTGGCCTGTGTAGACACATAAATGAGTTCTCTGAATGAAAAGCTTTGAGGTGATGTCATTGATTAGCACAGACTTGCTTTTGGATGTAATGTAAATTTGCCTCATAACATCTGGTGCTTCAGTTATTCTAGTTCAAAACTGCAGTTTTATTTTCTCCAAGCAATTTCCAAATTTGCCTCTGCCGGCTTGTGAAATGTGAAAGGGAAAGGGACTTTCATTAATATGAAACCCCTGGGAACTTCGTAGAGGTTTTAGTCTGTTTTAATTCTCTTTGAGCTGAGCTGGAAAGTCCCTTTGACTCCCTCTACCTCAAAACCTCTAGTTCACATTATGCAAAAGAGGAATTGCTGTAGCCATGCATCACTCTGCATTGTGGTAATTGAATAGAGCCATTATTGACGAAACCCTTAAAATATAAAGCACTTATTTCAAGTTCACATGTTCAGGTTTAACTTAACCAAATGAAATAAAAACAGTCTCAGATTTAGTTGTGCCAATTGTCATAATCGCATTTAGTGGCAAGCTGAAGAAATCAAGCCATCTTATCAAATGAACAACCACAGGGGACAATAAGATGTGTTCTAATATGGCAGTAGTTATACTATGATTCTGCACTGGATATCTGACTGTTATGAGGCTATGGGATCTCTTTATTATGACACTTACACTGTTGTCTTCTGCCTTTTCCCGACGCTTCACTTTATGAGACTCGTAATCTTCCATTAGGGTCTGCATGAAGTTTTTAGGTTTCTGGCTTCCACCTGAATCATCACTTCCCAGATCAGAAATTGGGGATGGGGCACCATTTGAAGAAGCAGGGGATACTGGAGGAGGAACACGGATCTTCTCAATTTTACCTGACAAACAGAGAAAAAAAGCAATTAGCGCCATGGAGCCCACCACGTCAATAAATGCTGGAGAACTGAATCCCCCTTCCAACACACACACACCACAAAAAAACAAGACAAAGAACAAAGGAAGAGAAGACAGAGAGATCCAATAAAAACACTATTTCTCCATCCGGGCTAGTCATCACTAAATCATGTTAGTGTGTGTACACCTTCAATTTACTCACAAATGGATCGGAATGTTCTTTTTTTCCAAGAAATACGTTCCAGCTGGTCTTTACTCATCTTCCCATCAGTGAACGTCCAATAGCGGAAATGAGAATGCTAAGATAAATTCTTGACAATGTCCCAAGTAGTGTGGAAAGCAGAGAAAGAAATAGAACATTTGCCAAAAGTACAGTTCTCCTCATTTAGATGAAGGGGTCTGAAATACTAGAGAGTTTAAAGGTCAAATATAT
Organism: Ladigesia roloffi; assembly: GCA_037577295.1. NCBI lineage: Eukaryota > Metazoa > Chordata > Actinopteri > Characiformes > Alestidae > Ladigesia > Ladigesia roloffi. The sequence goes on along the minus strand of JBBKCR010000034.1, from coordinate 3,065,557 downwards.
GATGTAGCATAGCTCATGTGTGTAAAGAAATATTTTTAAACTTAGCTTAAATACTCCCATAAGATCGTACATTATATCATGACTGAAAAAACAAACATAAACAGGCAGTTTGAATCTCTCAAAATGAGATTAATCCCTAAATAGAAACATTTCTGTAACCTCAATTTAGTCCTAACTATGTATATTTTTATCTTAAGATGTCAAAGCTAAATGAGCATGAGCTATGCCATTTTAACTACAGACATGCAAGCAGACATGGAGCAACTGGTGGCCTAGTGGTTAGGAAGTTGCCCCTGCGATCTGAAGGTTGGGGTTTGAATCCATAACTACTAGTGGAACCTCTGAGGTTCCCTTGAGCAAGGTACCTGCTCCCTGGGTGCTCTGTTCCTGAATACCTGCTGCTTCAATTAGGGAATGAGTTCAATGTGAAGAAAGTTTTCACACTGTATGCTGTGATGTGTTAATGTATGACAAAATGTTACTTTCCACTAAGGAAATGCATTGTCCCCAGGCACTTTTTATGACACCATTAGAGGGCAGTACTAGAGAGGAAAACATCAGTCTTTATCTTTACCACTCCATTACGCAGTTCAAAGGGACTGACCAGTTATTCGTCAACTTGCACTTTAACATTTCTGAACATCTGCTGATTATCACAACACCAGAAATGTGACAGCCATAACCATTAAACTCCGTGTAACCATCTGTCCTAGACAGTAGAAAGAGAGTGTTCCATATTATTTTTAAACAGCTCCACTTAAAGTGAGCTTGCAAAAGTGACTCACGGTGTGTAGCATCTGCCACCCTTGTAATAAACTCAAGGAACTCCTTTTAAAAGCTCTAAACTTGAGGGAGTCTTATATTATGATTCACACTCAGTGGAGTTCTAGAGCCAGTGCTTTCAATTTTGTTTCAGGGGAGAAGCCACTATATTCAGTAAGCAATCAAACATCTCTCAAAACAAACCATATAAACAAAACCTTATGAAGGGTACTGCAGTGTTTACAGACGTATTCACATTAATAAATTCACAGCTGTCTGCCTATGGCATTAACATATAGCAGAGCCAACTAAATGTGCTGACAGTTTTAGTCTTCCTTAGAGAAGCGTTTTATTTCAATTTACTGCTACCATTTCAAACATCCCCCAGCCCAGATTTGGCACAAATGTTCCCCATATATGGCAGCTTTATGTGAGTTATTACTAAAAGGCTGAATTCTTTATGTCACATTAGCAGTTTTTAACCAGTACAACATGACAAGAGGGCTTCAGAATTACCTGAGATATACTGCTTCCATAATGCAAGGTGTCTGAAATGTATTTACCTGGTGCTGTTTTCCCAGAAAGGACCAGTTTGGCAGGAAGGCTGTTTGTCCTCTGCTTGGCAACTGAATTGGGGTTGGGACGCATGCTTAGAGCCTGACGCTGCCTCCGAAGCTCTTCCTCTCGCTCTTGGGCTGCCCGAATCTCCTCTTCAATCATAGACAGCGTCCTTTGCTTGCGTGAGCGCAGCTTGAAAGGCCCAGAAGTGACTTCTGAGTCTTGGGTGCGAGTGACAGATGCTGTGCTTCGGAGTTCCGCTGCCTCTGAGTACTTACTGAAATAGCTGAACTCCGATTTCTCACTTGGTGGGGGAGAAGGACTTGGAGGCCTGTAAGTGTTCACTGGAATAGCTGGAGTGGCTTGGACAGCAGGCATCTGCACAGAAATTGCAGGAGATGTGGTCTTCTTTTGTTCCACAGGGGGTGGCACATGGGAAGGTATTTCTCCACGTGCTGTTGATAAAGGGTCGGAAACCTCCATGTGCCTGTCAGAGATGGGGGAGGACTGCTGTGTAGCCTGGAGTGGTTGCCATTTTTCAGTCTGATGAGCAATAGCTTGCTGGATGGCATTTTGTACAAGGATGCCTGCATGGTATTCCAGCTCCTCCTCTGTCAGGCTGTCTCCCATGCAGGAGCTGCTTTGCTCACCTGGTGATTTTAGGCAGGCCTCCAGTTTCCCATTGATAGGTGTTGTGGCCATTGGAGTACAGGGAAAGGAATAGTCCCCCAGGGAGTTTTCAAAAAAGGCGCTCATAGTCTCATTGGAGGCACCACTGTCACTTATGTTGTCCATGCTGAAATCATTAGACAGAGTTTCAAGCACAGTTGTGTCCTGAGACCTGAGGGACAGGTCGTCCAACCCAGAGTCGGCCTCCTCAGGATGGTAGGAGCTGTTCATAGACCGCTGGCACAAATCAGATTCTTCATCTTTGAAGATAGTCATTACTGCCCGGGCACAGGTGAAGTCATCGTTTTTCATATCGCTATCAGTGATATGTGTGTTGGAATCTCCAACACTGCATAAAACTTCTCTAAACTGGCTCATTTCTCCACTGTCCTCTACAGTGACCCTACCATAGCTGGTGACTGTGATAGAGCCACTTGATCTATCAACATCTGAGGTCCTGGAAAAAGGTTTGGCAGAGTAGATCTGGGGAGCCACGCTTCTTTTCACAGGTTGCTGTTGTTGTTGTTGCCTGCTGTGCTCCATCTGAAGAAATTGTTGGCGTGCTGCAGAGAAATCAATGCCCTGAACCTCAACATCCTCTTTATTTCCTACATCAGGTTGGACAAAGGAAACTGTTTGTTTGGGGGCAGTTTGTGGAACCCGGTGAGTTTCGGGTTTCTTCTGCTTCCTCTCCTCATACCTTTTGAGTGACTGCAATTGCTCAGGTTCTAGCTCCTCTTCCAGTGTCTTTTCTTGAGGTGGGTTCCACCATTTTGCGGCAATCCCTGGATTTTTCTTGACTGCTTGACCTTTGATTAGTTCCAAGCGCTCTCTCTCTAGCTCAGCAATCTCTTCTGAGGGCCTGACCTTCTTTACTCTTATTTCCTTTTCTGTTGGAGTGTCAAAAAGCTTGGCTGGCTTTTTCTCTTCGTGGAAAGCTCGAAGCTCAAAACGGGTCTCTTTCTTGACTGTTGTTCCTGCCTCAGGGGATCTGTGACACTCATCACTCATTGTTCTTGAATGGCCATTTGGTCTGGTAGTATTCAAACTTTCCTCCACATAGGTGGTCTGTTTTTTCCCCTCTACAGTTACTTCATGACTAATTGAAGATGACAAATTAGAAACATGAACAGATGGTACATTTCCATCTACACTGATTGCCTGGAGCTCAGGGGAACAAGTTCCATTTGAAGTCATTTCTGCTCCGTGGTCACAACAGTTGGCCTCAAGCACCTCATCAAGGTAGCGAATTTCCTGGGCGACTTCACTGTCTAGCGCCTCTCCCCGGTGCTTCACACCATTCTGTCCACTTGTTGCATGGATATTCTGGCTCTCACTTTGGGTTTCAAGTTCCATGTTGCAACTAGAGATCACACTGACTGGATCTAAGAAACTAACACTCTTGAGACTTTTCTCGTTCTTCAGCTCACTGTCATCCTCTGAAATCCTGGAGGATTTCTGAAAACAAACAAATACTTCATTGAGTATGAGTAATATAACAAAATATAAACAAACAATGAAAACATAATTTATGCATTTTAAGTGCTGTAACCCCCCCCCCACACATTGCACTCATGTTTATGTAATATGCACAGAGCTAAAAGGAATCATTGCATGGGATCATCATGAATAATGGAGGATAAGCCCATGGTAAGACATGAAGGATAAAAGGTTCATTGAACTGTGACCTATGGAATCTGATCCTAGGTATACATGATTTATGAGGAGACCTCTTATGATGTACATCAGTGCCATATGAATGTTGTATTCGGTGGTACCAAGGGGAAAAATACAAGCATTTCTTTTAGCAAATCCATTTTTTATGGTTATTTCATCATTTTTTTCCAAATGTTGAGACTAAAGTAATTCGATGTTTTAATGTAAAATGGTGTATTGTAGAGAAACAGAAATGAGTCAGAGCAGTAATGAAAGGTGCAAGATCTCTAAAGCTTTTAATTCTTCTACAAGATAATCTAACATATGAAATAATTGTGAATATACTGCCTGATGCCTAAGAGATTGTTATACAATAGTTTTGAGAAAGTTTTCTCCCCCCAAAAAATCGTAAAATCCATTCATGGTGGAGACATACATGTAAGGCGTTGTAATAAAATGATTAGCCAGAGAAAAGTTATTTTAGCAGATTTTCCACTGTTTTACCATAATCAGCATGAAATATTGAAACTCGTAAGACACATGTAGTTTCACTGGTCAGTTTGGATACCAAAGAAAATGGTTTTATTTGGTATAAAGACATTACAACCCCTTATTCTTATGACCACCTGTGTAATGAAATCATTGTAAGTATCTTCAGTGAAACATTTTAGAAAACACTATGAATAGCTTTTCTTAGCAATCTTAAAGATTGGATTAGTTCTATTAAACATATTTCAAATGACCTTTTCGAAGAAAATCAAATTAGTCTCAAAGTATTCACTCCTGGTTTGAAATGTAAAAGCTTCTTTTAAAAAAAAGGATTTTGAAAGCTAGTGCACTGCTGGACACAATGTGCATATGTTAAGAGAAGAAAAGACATTTAAGAAATATTATCATTATTACATTTATTTTTGAATTAAAAAGCCAATTTCACTGGAACATTTAAAGAAGCACTGATTCACAACGACCCATTTTCCTGTCTGCCTCAGATGGCTCCATTTAATGGTAAAATCTGAAAAATTTACAAAAACAAAATCATTGGTTTTAGGTTCAGCTGAGTCCTCTTTATTTTAGAAGGACCGGGAGCAAAGGGGCTTGCTGTTTTAGGGATCTGCCACTGTTAATAAGTGGAGTACAGCCTCCCTGTTGAACATGGGGGCCTCTTGGGCAGTATGAAGTCTATCTTAACCTCCTCAGGGAAAATACCAATGAGTGAGCTCAGCTCAGCCTCAGATGGCTGTTATTCCACCAGATGGGACAGACCTTTTGAAATGGAAAGCTGTCCCCACATTTCTTGATGCCTGGTATCTTTTATGTATCATAGAATCCTGATGGCAGTTTAAATGAAAAACTTTATCTATATTGACTATTGTAATAATGCCTGGGATATAATAATTACAACCTTAAATAATGCGGCACAAGTATCAGCTTGTAATAGAAGAAGCTGTATCTTTTGCCGAACCGCTGTCACACCCAGTTCTAATACATAAAAAAAACATCCACTGAGCCAGTTAGAGTAATGAACAATGTAGTACTTTACAGTTTTTAGTCAAAGATGAGCACACACTGCCAATAGTGAGTTCTGTTCCCCTGCTCAGAAATAATGCTTTAGCTGTAAGTGATCAGTTTCCTTTATTTCCAATTGTTTGACATTTAGTATTGGTGAAAAGGCTGCTCAGAAGTGTAAATAACACCTCCAGGGGCTGTTCAGCATAGCTAGACTTGTACTAGTAGTGACAAAACACTTGTGAGTTGAAATAGCACTGAAAGGTTTACACACAGACAAGTCAGCAGTAACTAAAACAAACTCATAATGTCCTTTCACAGGCTCAAAGGGCTATTTTATATGCTCCAAGAAAAAAGGTACCAAATAGTTTCTGGGGTGGTACCTTCAAGGGCACATCCTCAGTAGCTTTAGTTAGAGAACATAATTGTACCACATTCTGTTGTTTTATATATTTATATGTCATATATTTTTTAATTGTTATACATAGTTCTGTTTTATTTTAACTGCTTTGACTACCTACACCCATCTTGACTCCAGGCCTTTTTTTTTATTTAGCTATTTAAAAAAATGGACTTTAGTGTCCCATTTAAACTCACAGCTGGACCTAATCACCATTGTTCTACAAATGATGATCAAACTTGGGAAGCCGAAAGTGTACCTGGAAAGTGAGCTCTAGTTCACTCAGCATTTAAATTTAAAAGGATTTTGACCATCTAAAAGCAAAACAGATTCTAATCAGGACTAGATTCTGCAATCCTGAAAAAAAAAACATTAGCAATCATCTTACTGTTCTTTAGGAAGGAACCCTTGTATTTCTATCAGATTATAACCCTTGGAATGCTGTTTTTTTTTTTAATATGAGGTAAGACATTTTGAGCTAAACTTTTTGAAGTGCTCCCCAGATGATCTCCATTAGTTCAGCAACCTCAGACTAGAGCTCATTCAATATTCACATGGCCTACATTCTGCAACCTCAGTGCAACCAACACTACTCTGACAAATCTTTCTAGTCACACACAGTCATGCAAAATAAACATTTTCTCAGGTGTATTTCTCTGTTCAGCACTTCTAGAACACAAATGTCAAGGCACCTCTGATCCTGTTTTTACAGAACATTTGTGGCTAATGAGATGTCTGCCTCGTTATCTTCAAGCCAGTTTTGTGCAATTGCCCTGGCACGGGCCACGTGGTTTTGCCTTTAACGTGGTTTTATGACACCAGACTGAACTGAATGAAGGTCCCTGTTCTCTGCAACACCAAACTAGCCATAGCCTCAGGGTGTGTTCACCATCATAGCATGTTCCCTCTCCTCTCTGTTCTCCTCTGTACTTTAACTATACCTCTAAGCAAATGATGACATTAAGAGTCATGTGAACCTCCCCAAGTCACGGAAAAACCAAACAAAGAATGCACAGATAAGTTAGAGACAAAGGGAGGGCCACTCATAGCAGATGAATTTTCTGATTACCTCTGTCAATATTATTGACTGGTTAGGACTGCTGCACTCAGCTAGAGACAGGAAAACCTTTATCTTTTGACCTCTGAATCTGCTGACCAAATCTGTCCCCACTTCGAATAGACAGCTCAGCTCAGACAGCATTCAGTCAAGTTCTAAACAATAGTAAGGGGAAAAAATCAGATCTTATCCTGAATATAGTATAATGTTGAGAAAGATATATCTAAGTTTGCCTCTTCAGTTTTTCACAGATGATACATGGTTAATACAGCCAATAATTAACAGAGCATTACATAACTATGCAAACCACTGCTTGTAAGCTTCGATTGTACGACTCATTAACCTCTAGGCAAAACCAATCATGTCCTGGCTTAAAAAATACATTTGGGGCAACTAGGATATCTTTGTACAGTTGTACTTTGTACATTTTCTGGCTATTCCTTCAGGACCCTAGCACACTCCCCTTCTCTTCCATTGCTCTGTCTCAGTCCTGGTCATGCTCCCTGGCAGCTCCGGCTGTAATAAGCTATGCTCTCGGTGGGGGGATGTGGATGCCCTGCTGAGAACCCTCTGACATTCCCCACATAGCTCAGCTGTCCTCCAGGCTCCCGCCAGCTAATGCAAGTGATGAAGGATACGCCGCCCCGGCTAGCCTAATTAAAGTGTATTTATGTTTGTGTGTGTGCGTGTTTGTCTGTGTGTATGTGTGTGTGTGGGTTTGTACTGCCTGTCACAATTTGGAGACACCCTGGGTAATCTGGTTGATTCTTTGGTTTTTGCTTTTAAAGAAATATATATATGTTGACATAAAACAGGTTTTGGCTGATAATTTGGGTAAAATGACCTTCAACATTCATCATAATTTGTGGTATAAAAAGGCAATTTTTAAACAATCAGTCTACATTTTTCTTTGGCAGGCCATTGATAAAAGTATATATTAAAACTTGTAGCTCTAAGGTTGCTTAAATTCAGATCACCCTTGACATAAAATAATAAAATGTTATTCACAAATATTGTTATTCCCAAGATACCACTGTTACTATCGTAACAAGTATTACTATCATGTGATATTGATTTCCCCAGAATAAAGCTGGTCTTCCCATTGATAATTGTTACAAACATGAGAATCATCTTTGTAAAGGCAAACATAACATTCAAGTTTTGCATATGGTGGCCATTCTTTAAATTAGTGTGCCTATGTCTGGTGCCTTGTTTGTTTTGTGCCATTCTCTGTATGATGTTTCTATTGAAACATCTGGAGACGGTTAGGCTGACACACATAATTAACACAAAGCCAAGCCTCCCTATGCAGACTGACCCTTGCTGACTCTTTGAAGAGATGCTGGGCCCGCATACTTTCAGCGATTCTTTATTTGCTCCTGCGAACAAAACTCACTGAAAGTTTGGCCGTAATGCTAGAAGCCTCTGGCTAGCCCTCTGAGAGTGCAAGCGGCAGACACAAAGCACAGGCACTGACAACAAGATCGTCCTGAAATAAAATCCCTTCCTTCGTTCCTTACAGCAGCCTGTATCTTTAGAGAGAGATTTGCAGAGCAGCTTGCTCTGAAAGACTGTATGAGGAGTGAAACATGACATCACTGGAGTGGAATGAACAGAATTATTTCAAAACTTACAAAACTCCACAGATAGATTTACATTGTAATCAAGATGGTTAACCAAAGAGCATTCTTAAGATGTTCCAAAGGAATTACTGAAAACCAAAAGCCTACCTCTCAGTAATGAACTGCTTCCAGTTTCTAATATAGTCACACAGTGATGACTTCTCAGTGTAAACAAAATGTCCCAAATTAAAGAGTAAAGATACCTAAGGGTCTCACACTGTTGTTTAAATCCCCAAAGTCAAGTCTTCTACCACACAGGTGGCTAAGTTTAGTCAATGAACGGAGAAGCGAAACAGAAAGTGTCCTTTCAGAGCATGCATGGTCCAAATAAACCTTAACCGCTGCATGACTACAAGCCTTTGAGACCAACTGGTCAAGCCCTGCCCAGGACAACGTACAGGACTTTCCCTGGTAACTCCTTACATTTCCTTCTCCTTTTTCTCCTCCTATGCATGTGTCAATGAAAGAGTGTTGCGCCTCACTCACCCCAATCCACGCGCTGAGTGTCGTTTCCTCCCCCTCCCACCTCTTATTCCTACAATGCTTCTCTTCTCTCTGCTTCTCCAAGTCAGATTTCTTGCCTGAACTGACTGTGGGGTATGATGTCATGCCAAGGGGGCTTGGTTTAAAGAGAAGGGGAATGTGCTCCCTGGACATGCACAAAGATCCCCTCTGTCAGAGCCAGAAACCCCCATCCCCAGTCTTGTTTCTCTCACTCTCACCATGCATTTCACACCCCCAGACAGAGAATCAAAGTACCAGTAACACCCCCTAAGAGGACATAACATGGTGGGGTGGAGATCAAACCTCAGGGTGGGGAAAGAATGTAATATTCACACCCAGCTGGACCTAAACATTAGTGTTTCTTCTAGCTTATATTCTCTTACTCACAGAATCCCTATTTACTACAGGTGCACTAATATGGAAGTTCAGATAAAATTTACCAATTTGACAACAAATTATTCTCTGAAACTATAAAAATGCCTGTAAATGAATTATTTAAATAACCAACAGAAAATGATCCAGTCTGAATGTGTGACCAATGTGTGAGTGAACTTTTGTAGAACAAATTCAGGTCACGGACTGTGAATATGAAAGACAATCTAAACAGTGGGATTCTGTCAAAAAACGTAACAGCTTCAGACACAACATGGAATATACACATGTGCATATTTAATCTAAATGAAAAAAATAATGCTCAATGCCAACTGCTGGCGCACTATAAAACTATAAATCTCATTGAGCCTTTATCAGAAATTAGCATGGAATTAGCATGGAATTAGCATTGTTTGATTTTTATAGCACAAAAAATGCTTCATCAGTTCAAATGTTGTGTTTGAACAGTCACAAAATAGTCAAGTAACCACATAACCACTAGAGAAAAATTTCACATTGCTCATATTGTGTGCTTTGTTGTATTAACATGTTACTATATGGGGCCAATTTACTTATATCACTTAGTATTTACATATACCAACTGCCAATATGTTGAATAATAATACACAAATATGCATGCCTTATCCCTTTATTTAGATGCAGTTCATACCAATAGATTACTGATCAGGTGTTTCCTAATTATATATGTAATACTTTTTTATGTCCTTCTCTGTTTGTGTCTGTTTTGTTGGACAGTGATGGACCTTCATGAAGGATTTGATAGAATGTCCAGCTCATTATTGTCTCTGAAAGCCTGAAATAGAAATAGCACAATGAGTCCTTGTCCCTGGGAAAGGACATTTTAACATTCTGCCACCAAAGGCTTTTAATGTCCTTGTGGCATAATAAATGAATTGCCTTTTTCAAGAACGCCATGGGAGACAATAGCATACTGATAAGAGCAAGAGCAATCAAAATAAGATGCTGGAAACTGAATGCCCACTAAGTCACTCAAGGTTTTTCGCTGCATCTTACATTGTACTAACTATGTTAATGCATGCTGTGTTTAGGGCTATATAAAGACACTCATGTAACCTTCACCACAGCCCAGTAATTATACTATATCTGTCATTTCATGGAAAAGAGCTTCTGCAGCTTTGTTGCTAAAGACTGTGTTTACTGTCACTTGAATAGCAGCTGATCTTTAAATGAGAACATGAAGGATTTTTTTTAATGATTGACACTTTGCTTCTTTATTTTAGGCAAACTGGGTCTCCATGACTACTACACTACAAC
>JBBKCR010000034.1:2989136-3055055 GCA_037577295.1 Ladigesia roloffi | reverse complement strand
AAGGATTTTTTTTAATGATTGACACTTTGCTTCTTTATTTTAGGCAAACTGGGTCTCCATGACTACTACACTACAACATGACATTTCATCATAACTATATATCATATTGCTGGGTCTTTTCATAGAGGTGGCTAGGTTAGCCTAAACCTATGCGTGAATAAAAATATTGTGCAAAATAATAGTATTATCTATGTACAATAATGATGCATAAAAAGAAGAAAAAGTAAAACCTTTCGTAAAATAGCTTGAGAAAATTACACAGATACTAGTTCATAAAAATTGTATTGGAACATTTGACCAGATCAAGCATCTGTCTAGTTTGTGTTCCATTTCTTGTTGGATATTTTTTGTCTAAAATACAGGGATACACCTCAAAGGTCAAAGGTGTGATCACACTCAGAAAGCAGTCCAAATGTTCTTAGTAAAACATTGCTTTCCTTTCCTCACAGATACACTTGAGTAAAAGCAAAAATACATAAAAGGGCTTAAGAAAATACATTTGAATACAAGCATTTGGTTTCGTAGCTGTCTATAGATTAAAGGGCCTATATCCTGCATTTTCTTGTATTTGCTGTTTTCTCTAAGGTCCAAATAGTTTTTTATTGTACTGTTAAGAGTAACATGTGACCTCTTTTCTGATTGACTGTCTTATATTTTTATTAAACCTCTCTGGGCTGAAATATTGCACAAAACCTTTAATGTTAATGGGCAAGACTAAACCCTGTTTCCCTCTGTTTCCCATGCTACATCTCTTTTATTTAAAAATGAATCAGGAAAATGTATATTTCCATTACATGGAAACTTGAAGTCAAGTTTAGGATTTCAGTTATTTTTAACTGCATGGAATAAAAATGAGAATACGTGCTACAGAAGCAGGTCATCTATTCTGGATAAGAGACAGTGTCCTTTTAAGGTATTATGGTGCTATGCAGAATTGAGATGTTAGTTGTATCTGTGTGTTTGAAAAGAGTATGTGCACTCTGGGGTGTGGGGTCATCCTCTCCCAAATGACAGCATTTCCCTGACTCCTGCTATTCACAGATCCGAGCCACCCATGTGTAATGTACTACGTGCATTACATAACCAACCTAGAGGGCGAGAATTTGGAATGGCGGAACTCATGAGAAATGTTTCTCATGGAAACTGCCAGATTGCAACTTAATGAATATCCGGGCCTAATTGTTTTGGTCAACATGTGGTTTCCTCTTTGTGATTTGGCTGTAAGGTACATTTCAGGAAGCATTCCTGCCACATTCTTCTTCATTCATTTCCATTTGCTCAAAACAGAAAAGCTGCTTGCTTTCCCCACACACATGCAGCTGTTTAGCCGTCCTCAAAACGCAAGAGTGTGAGTGTTTCATAATCGTTTTTCCTATTGAAATACTGAATTTTCTTTTCCCTTAAAACAAAAAAGGTCAAGCTTGCTACATTTTCAGTCAGCTGCTTATTATTGCCAACATGAAAGAAGAAACCCTCCTAGTAAGTTGTGGTTTATATAATTTTATTCTACTTAAACACTAGGGGGCCATAGAAATTGGACGTAAAACTGCTGTCTACCAAGACAGCCAGGCCCGCCTTCATTCGCTGCCTACACAGCAAAATCACCATTGTCAAATTAACACCTACAGTGTTAAATTGCTCTTAAACACACGCTCTGTAATTACACCACCATCTGATGTACAGTGGTAAATTTCTTCTTGAACCAAGGCTACCGCTGTATACATGAACACACATATTAGAGACCTTTTGTCGAATTGTAAAACTTTATTTGATGACAGCTTTTAGACTTGACAACAGACCAACCATAACGTTGGGCATAAACAATTGAGCATAAAGAAAACTAAGCTGCAGTTCAAGCCTACCCACAGAAAGGCTTACCATGCAATTATCTTGAAATTACACCCCTTCAAAAATAATCACCTATAAGGGCTTAAAGGCCCAAGAGCAGAGCTGTCTGCTACACAACATGATGGCCAAAAGAAACAAACAGCCTCACTGTGAAACTGCCTGTCCATTTGTTGTGATGGCCCTGGTGTGAATTGGGCCTTTTACGATGTAGCCAACACAAACTTAACAATGCATTTGCAGAAAGCTCTTACATAATATGTACAAATTTTTTGTAGAAATTTAGAGGGATTCATAAACCAAAAAATGTTTCTCAAATATTATCAGTCTTGCAAGATCCATTCAGTGTATTTTTTCCTGGTCCTGCTTGAAGGCCTGAATCTATTTAAAGAAAAGTTAAAGGTACAGTTCCAGCACAATATGCTGTCTCTATGAGACTGAATTAACATTAAATGTGCTTATTATTATGTAAACTGCTTGGTGTAGGGCTTAAAAGGCACAGTGAATTGAAGAAGCTCAAGACAAAACAGAAGGTGAAAGTTCAGTGATGAAGAGATAACAGTGTTAATCAGGGGCATCGGAAGCATTTTTTATGTGAGGGGGACGCGTGGGGGCAGGGTTTGTGCATATGAGGGCAGGGTTTGGGTGGCGGAGGAGTTGCTGCATTCGTGCAAATCTTGTCCTTTTTTAAGCGGGGTGTTTTAAAACCCGGTTAAATCTTAAGTCTTTCGTAAAAGAATCTACTCCACTTAATCGATAGAAGAACACACACCACTAGTAATCCGCACGGGTTTTCCTCCAACTCACCATATGCAAGTGAAGTGACTTGTCAGTGCACAGACAGGCTGCTCGGATTTCCAGCGATGTGTGTCCTTCTATCGATTTAGTGGAGTGATTCCTTCAGAAAGATTCAAGATTCAACCGCACTGGTGAACTAATTATTTATGTTAAATTGTGGGGAGTCCAAAATAGGAATTATGAAAAATTTGAAATTTTAAGATATGTATTCAGGGAATACATCATCACATAGTACACTGATGTTGCTTGCATTACTGATGTTTGCATACACAGTAATTAGTGATGCTTACTATTAAAAAAAAGTCAGAAGAAAGAAAGACAGAAGACTGACCGGGACAAACATGTAGCAGGTATGATATGCCAGTAGCAGGACAGATAAGATGCCAGTACCAAAGACTTTATCAGGCCTAATTTATTTACATAACTGACAGCAGACAAAAAATATCTTCATATTATCAGAAGTGTTTTCATAGAGAGCTTGTTTTACTACACCCATGCTTAAAGGAAGCCAAGCCCAGAAAAACAGTTAGACCCAAAAACAGTTAGAATTTAGAGAATCTCAAAACAGCGTATCAGTGAATGACAGGAGAGGCAGCAAAACAAACAGGGAGGACAGGCAGCTTCAGGCCCCACACAGCTTCTTCTACTGCCTCAAATATAACTTCTAATCTAAGGAAGGGAGGGTCTAGCGGGTCATCTGGATACTGTCAGCAGCCTGAGATAGTCTGGCAGCACCATAGACAAACTGACCAAGCCCCCGTCAAAGCAGACTACTGATGAAAAGCAGCAATGTGTGGTCTTTCTGATGCATGCAAATATTTAGCACACATTTGCAATGTCAATTTATACACACTGGATGTACCCCTTATATGCCCTAAACCAATAATTGGCCTTGGAGACCATTAAAGGAGACAGCTCTCTGGTCAATGAACACAGAATTACTGCAGCTTAATTAGATAATGAATGCTGCAGTGAAGACATCGGTGCCACACTGGTATATACACACCATGTGGTATTGCAAACACAGTGTAGTAGCCTGCTGCAGGCACTTCCTTACAGTGGGGCTTCACTCTCTCTCTCAGTCATTGCAATAATAATACTGCACTTTGGACAAAAATAGGCAACTGAACCAATCACAATTCTAGTTCCATTTTGACAAATGAAGCAGGGCTGGAACTAGAATTTACTATGTATAATTTCCCTATTTTTGCTGTTGAAATCTGATAAAGACTTAAGCAACAAATTCTGTGGTGCTTCTGAATAGAGAATGTGTGTCCAAATCATAAGTATATAGTCCACATTATTCAAAATCAAGGTATTCTGTTTAATTCAGCATAGTTATTGTGAAATCATCATAAATATATTCTACAAATAATTCCTATAATCAAGGGATTCTGTTTGAAATAATTTCAGTTATATTACATGAATATTTCATGAATCACTACTACATTATCTGAATGACTACTGCGTTTTAGTATACTGTAAGGTATTTCACAAACATGATATGTAGCAATGTAATTACAATGCTAGTATTTAGCCTTGTATTGCAAAGCTCTTCAGGTTTCTGTCAAATTGTAAGTAAAGTGGCATCACAGGTTTGGTTAGTCTAATCTAACATTTCTGTTAGCCCTTATTCAGGCCTCATCTTGTGAATGTTGTATTCACTGACTCCAATAATCAGCAGGTGAGAAATAATTCCCTTTCTGTACTTGACCGACTCCCTAATATGGGAGTTTAAATGAATGTGCCACATAATAATGCCAATTATGGTATTATTAGTGCTGATGTAGATTTGGCTGAAGGCAGAGGGGTATTGATTGATGTGGTATTCTGTAGATTTGAGGCCTCCTTTTGATGATTTGCTCAAAGGGACTTGCCTGCCCTCGCTATTCCTCAGACTGCAGTTAGCCTGCTTTGCCAGGCCCAGAGGGATGGGGGGAAATAGAGCACATCTCTACGTTTAGTGGTCAGGCAGCAAGCAGTGCAGTAAGTTGCATGAGGCCCTATGTTGTATTTTAGTCATGAGACATTATTATATTTTTAAATGAATATGGATTTGGGCTATGTAAAATGAACTGTCCTATAAACCATCCTGTGTTATTTTTTATCAAAATTAACAAAACAAAAGCTGTTTTACACTAAATGACAGATGATGATGATTATTATTATTAT
This sequence comes from Ladigesia roloffi, assembly GCA_037577295.1. Taxonomy (NCBI): domain Eukaryota; kingdom Metazoa; phylum Chordata; class Actinopteri; order Characiformes; family Alestidae; genus Ladigesia; species Ladigesia roloffi. The sequence continues at coordinate 3,050,240 of JBBKCR010000034.1, read as the reverse complement.
TATTAATCTAATGTCCAGTTTAGTTGACTAAGTACAACAAAGGCAGCAATCATAGCTGAATATTAAATTCAGTGCATGGAAAGAGGGGGTAAAATGCTAATATTTACCACAGCTTTACCGCATCACTGAAGAAGCTGATGAATTATTCATTTCAACATTCATATTATAAACTACTGTGTCTCGCAGGTTCTGAGACCCAGAGTTCCTTATATCTAAGTTTATGTCCTTTAGAAAAAAGTGCAGGTATTTTATTAGGCTGGAGGTCAAAGCCACATAGCATTCCTCCCAAAGTTCAAACATGTTTACAGGGTTTAACAAGAAGGGTTATCACATCTGTTCTTAAATCAGTTGGAATTGAAAACAAGTTTGTCTTGTTCAGACTTCCCACCCTTCACCCTTAAATTTACACGGCTGCTGGCCATTCATTGAAAGGGAAACCATCGTTATTTAAAGTTCTTTGATTAGATCTTCTCATTAAGACCATAGATTGGTTCTGTGTTTATCAAAGAGTGCAATTTTCTCATTAGTTCACAGCTAATAGATATAGAGTACAGGCTTGCCTAAGCATGTCGGCGTCACATTCTAATCACACTGTAGAAAACACTTCATTAATGTGAGGCAGGCATTTGCACAGTGAATCCTATAGACTTTTAGAATAGACGACAGTAAATAAAAGGTCTTACCCTGAAGCTTGTTTCCATTATGAGAAAAAGCACTTGCCAAGGTCGTGTATACTTCAGCATATTCTATTCCTTGAGGCTCTGCTCTACAAAAAAAATGCCCAATATCTTTCTAGCATTTTCATTACACACATGCTCCTCCTTTAATTAAAGCTCTCCACTTCTCCTGTTCTCCTCTCACGACATAAAAACAAAGGCGATTGCACTGGGAGTACATTCCATCACACTGCAGACATCAGCAGTGGACATTCAAGCAAAGTCATCCATGAGAGCTTTTGAACTGAAAATGAGCTTAGAATCAAAACTAATTATATGGGTCTGCTGGTTAGGAGGCAAAGGATCAGAGTGGGAAGTCATTTGTATTCACTGTTTTTCATATAAGAATATAAGCTGTATGGCTTATGCCTATTAGAAGTATGTTTTGCCAATGAAAGTTAAAGTTGGATGAGGTGGTCTTTTCTCTAATAGCAAAGCTATTGCTAGACAGGAAATGCCTAGTTTAGGACCTTGCAAGTTTATGTTCAAAGGAATTCATCCTTCAAAGCTTTACAAAAATAAGTCTTCAACATTTAAAGTTTTTTTTGGATGCCAGTGGTTAAAGTTACATGATAAGTAAGTTTCTTGCAAAAACTGTGATGAATCAAAGACTTTTTAGGTCATTTTTTTAAAATTTACTTAAAAAAAAAAAAAATCCAAAATTATATATCTAGGTAGCCATGTTTTGTACATTTGATTAAATATTTGTCCATATGAGAATAAATATTTGGTCATGTTATGGAACTGATACTCCGCAAACCAGGACCATCTGGGGATCCTTCAGGAACTATTGGAACAGTGTAAACATTTTTTACATAATTCAAAGTTTCTGTATCAATTGAATTTCATTCCAAAAACCATTCAGCCACCTTTAAAAGTGCTAACTACTCTGAAGATAAAATGTTTGTACAGTGAAGGTACAATAGCCAAATCATTTCCAAGAACACATAAGGTGTTTCTAACATGAAACTGCCTGTCTAGAAAAGGCCAAACCATATCCTTGAATCTCTGATAGGCTCTAAGCCTCAGTAAATAGGTTATGTCCCAAAAAAGGGAATAGAAAAAAGACAATGAAAAGCAAGCCATGAATCACTGATGGATGCCCTGTTTATGCAGTAATGCATGAAAGCATGAGCTCTTGAGGCACTTCTGGTTTTAAAGGAGACACAGGTGCTTGAACAGAGGACTCCCTGCCATCTCATTAGTCTGCCATGAAGTATGCTTAGATAAGTTAATCCATACATGGGTACATTAGGAAATAACAAACCTTCGCAGAAAAATGAACTGAATATGAGACTGGATCCTAATTGTTATTCCTCACTTACTGAGTTAATGAGTCTAATCAAGTCTTAAAAGCCCAAATGGTGGACTTATCTTTACTTGATTAACTCTTATTTCTTGAAGTAAGAAATAGAGTTAAATGTGTACACACACCATGTTTTTATAGTTTTTTTTTGTTAAACTAAGCATAGTTACTAACACAATCACAGCAGCAACTTACGTCCTGAACCTTTCTTTACCTAATATCTGCTCTGCTAAAAGATCTGCTCTGCATTCCCAGTTTAAACTAAAGTTCCTGTTATGTAGGTCAATACCATTTATAGCTATTAGTAGGAGAGATTTAGAAATTTGATGGGGGATCTATTATCAGCCCTTCAGCATATTGAAAAGATTTCATGACACACAAGGACATTGATGGCTCTCCCTCATCACATACACCTCAGCATGGCCCTGAAGGGTCAGCTAGGTTGGTTTATCATCCTGTGGGATGCAGCTGGCAGCTGAGCTGGACCCATTTGACTGTAATGGATCAGTATGGTTGTCCTTGCCACACATGACCCAGATTCAGAGAGCCAAGCTCTGACACACTTGCATATTCAGAACACTTGTTCTAGACTCTCAAACGAAGAGTTTTCACTATGTCCTACTGCACTTTCTCTTACCATGTATGTTGGTCACATGGCATAGACTGCTAAGGTCATGTGTCATTTTGTAATGAACGGCATTCTAGGTCTAGACATTATCCATATTATGGCTTGTGATCAATAAAAACATTCCAATGCTGATGCATTTTGTCCTACACGCATTTTTCCCATGAAAGTCTTATGACTGCGAGGTCATTTGGTGGCAAAAATATGAATATTGCAAGTTACATTATAATAAGTCTCCTGCTATAACTACACAATACATTTTTGTGCAATTTAAAAATAAATTCCCCTACAAATGAAGATTAACCCCCATAAAGGATGTTACATTAAAAATAATAATAACTACACAATTGGGCAACTTTTAAAAACAACATTAAAATGATGTTAGAAATGAAAGAACCATCAAAATATAGAAAGAAAGGACCATCAAACCCAGGGTTCTGTAATCTCCAAAATGACAAATTGTCCTCAAATGTCTACAGCCATGAAGGAAGGGCCATAAAGCTAACCGGCTATTCAACAGCACTGCTTTCCTCACAACTACCATTTAAAGGAACACACGAAGGAAGCCTGGGTGATTGTTTTGTGTATGAGGATGTATCTTCCAAAAGTTAGACTGCTAACCCTCACAGATGGAAATATCCTGGCATGGCATGGGGTTTGTTGGATATCACCTTTTCCAGATGTATGGGGCACTGTAGAAAATGGCTCTGTCTTTTAAGAGCACATTAGCAGCAGGATGGAAGAAGGCAACAAGCTGAATTGTTTATACATGCAGCCTAGTGTGAGAGGTGAGGTCAGAGAGGAAGGACCTCTGTCTGTATCTGTATCCAAGGCCAAACACTTAACAAAGCCACAACAGGCCGAGTCACATGCAAAGCAATGTGCATTCAGTCTTTCATCATCACTACAGTAAACCTTGACTTCCTAAGGTATTGTTCACGGTTAACAACATCATTGTTAGTACATGTTCTAGCAAAATAGCAGTTGAGCTTCAAACCTGTCTCGAACGGAATATAGCATTATCAGAAACAATCACTAGCAAGCTTACTTTCTTCATGAATTTTGCTCTTTTAGCCTTTATATTAATAAGCGATACAGATTCAGCCTCCAGGTGTTTCTGTGTCCACATTGTTTCAGGATGCCTATGCTTCCTGTGGCAAATTTCCTCTGTAACGCCCCGCATTGCTGAGCAGGCAGTAATTGTTTAGGAATTCTCGAGGAGGAGATTAGAGTACAGTAGGTTTTCTCCTAATAGAGAATGCAGGAACCTCCCTCAACTGAAATGCAAGTTAACATTTTAGAGTGCATATGAACGTAGTACCATCCTCTAACCAGTTGGCATGCATTAGTAGCGATAATGAAATTTCTGCTACACCCACACATCACTATATGCTCCTAATATCTGAATAAACATGAATAATTCCTTACTATATTAACTATATGTCATGACCCTGAAATGCTTCTTCACTGGCATCTAAAAAAATGAATAAATCTAATATTTCTGCATGGATTCCTTGCTTACCATGATTAATCTTGAAAAAAAACAAAGCAAACCTTAACAAAGACTTCCAAGGAGGAGGAAGGAGAAGGCCTGTCCAACATTTGTCGTCCTGCTGAGCTAAAAAGAATGAGCTAAAAACAGAATCTCGACAGCCCCTTGGGTTTCAAGGCACTACTGCAAATGCCTTCTATGTGATTCGCCCTTTTTTCTGCAGATTCCACAATGCTTTCATACGTCCATCTTCTTAGTTTGGGTTATGTAATTTATTTTTGCCTTCTCTGTCTGTGTGTACTTAACAGAATCTCAGTAATGGATCATGTCCATTTTTTTTTAAGCTTTTTTTATGTTTTGCTACATAAAACTCCAAATTCAATCAATATTTGCTTTCCTCTTGGAATTGGTATTCATATACATGTAGAATAACCTAGCAAGTATAAGACAATTCACATGTCCTAGAAGATATTCATTTAAAACTTGCAATATATCACCAGCATCACTGCAGTGACACAGCTACCCAAAAACAATCTGCTCTACAATGCTGGCCTAGAGCTGAATACTAAGCTGAACAACATGTAAGCCTTCAAAACTCAAAGCAGTTCCACATACCAGCAAAGCAGAGGACACAATCCAGACAGATATCATGGTGGCTGTATTTGTAGCAGATCTGTTTCTGACTGTGACATGTACAGAGCTCGCTTCGAAACTGGCCACCAATGGGGCTGCATTGGTCCCTTTCCCTTTCACCCTTTACAAACAGGCGGCCACACAAAAGCCCCCGATGCCTGGGAGACAGGAAAAGAAAGACTCTCTGGATGGAATTCTAAAGAGACAATTCAGCCCGTGGTTGTGGCGCATGCTTGCTCTCATGTGCAATACAAAGATGTGAATGAGCTTTGATGAACTGTCAGGAGCAGCTCGAACTAGAATTACTAACTCAATATTTTGGGAGAAATAGTACTTTTCTGGAATGGTCTGGTACAATGTTGGAGCACAATAGAAACAAAACACAACCCTGAAACAAAATACGGCAGTGTAGCTGCAGAGGAACAGTGGAACAAGCCCGTTTCAATATCTATCTCAGGCTGGCCATGGCTAAATATATGATGATGTCGCTGAGAAGAATAAGGGCGAGTTAGAAGGCCTTTCCTAAGTACAGCATGAAGAAGTAAGCCTGTGTTTTGAAGAAAATCTAGTAGCAAGTTCTAAGCATAGTCAGTGCTGTTATACTCAGGGGATGATTCCAGCCATGTTGGAACAGTACAATGTGTTATATTTTCAGTGCTTTCCAGGCACTGAGGGCACTGTAAAGTTATAATGGACCATGGGGAACTTCAGAACACACTGAATAGTCTCTTTTTTCTCTATTGGAGAACATTTTATAGCTGCACATTCAGGTTTGGGGAAACCTTGGCTATGTCTGCATTGAATAATGTTCAACCTTCACAATTCATTTTACGGACCTGTGAGAACAGTGGCTATATCATGCATGATTCATCGTATTTTTAAAAGACATTTTTTTCATCTTCCATCCACACATGACTTTTGTCCATCTCTGAATTGTTATGATTACATCGTCATGCACCAGAGGGTAGGATTTCTTTTTGGCCAAATAACATTCACCTTCCCCTCCCACCACCCATCGAGTGAAAATGCTCACCAAGCTCAGAACAGGTTCATTCAAAAATATGTCACAGCGTGGAAAGAATATGTATGATAGTTATGATTCGGCCCAATGGAGGTTTAAAGTCCTGCAAGGTTACAGAGTAGATGAGTGACATCCCAACAAGGAGATAAAATGCTTAATTGAAAACAATCTTATTTATTAAGAGCCTTCTGATAAGCTAGCCATTCTCTCATATATATATAAAGGGCAGTGTAGATGTCCTCGAGGCTTGCAGTTTTTCTCTAGGTTCTGGGTGAGCAACAGAATTTGAGTTGGGTGCACTCCAGGTTTGGCAGTTAGCACTGTGTCTCAGCCTTTCTCAGGCTTTCTCTGATCAGTACTAATAGGGATTAGCCCCATTACCCACAGAGCTCCCCTCATTAAGCATACTCTACACACCTGTTGCCATGGTTTTGCTTTCTGCAGCTTGCCATAATATCAGACCACCACAGCTGACAATGGTAGTCTCTTTGATCGAAGATAAAGAATGAAGATCCTGATGAGCAGATGCTAGACATTCACCACCTATTTGCATGATCTATATGCAGAACATTTTTCAGAGAGGCCTGTTGTCCACAAGATTTGTATTTTCAAAAAGTGTAGAAGTGTAACGTGGCGTAAAATACTTCATTGAAAATATGAAGCTTGTGGACAACAGGCCTCAACACCTTACAAGGACCAAAATGAAGGTGTTGCTATTGATCCTAAACATTTGAGGTCAAATGTAGTCGATTAATAAAGACAGGAGGAGTGAAAGTCTGGACATGAGGAGTAAGCCAAAATGCAGACCACTGTAGATGAATGGCTAAGCAAAATTATTTTTCACAATCTGGACTTTCATTAGTAATAGTATGTCAGGACATTATTTAAAGTGTGAAAATGTCTAAATAGAAAATGTGAACCTTAGTAGCACAGCATTGCTACTACAATGCCAGTGCATGCTGGAACCTTAATAACCTGGCAGTAATTAGCCGTAATTACTAGTCTGCTTTTGTGAGGGATTTCATCAAAGCGTCAAATTTGACCAATTTACCACTGCTTAATAATTTGTTCATAAGCCTTATAATTACTGGTTTAAAGCAGCCGTTACATAATGAGGCTGTTTTGGCTGGGAATAATCCTGCTGGGTGTGTTCAGAGGCAGGCCAAGCTGGTGAAGTAGCCTACTCATAAAAGCTGGCCTTGGGCGTATCCAGGCTTAAAAAGGCAATGCAATTGATATGGTAGAAGATGTCACAAGGTATGAATTCGCACCTGGCTTTCAAAGATGGTTAAGAAGACACAATGACCATTTGATGGTATGACCAATGAGCTTCAGGCATAGCTGACATAATGGATATTTTGCATGTGAAAATGTCTCAGGGGACTTAATGGAGCATGATAAACTCTCTGCAAACATAAAAAATATATATGGCCATTTGAGGAATAGATTCTTGGCTAGTGCCATTCTCCTTGATAACAGGACCTGGGCTGGGAATTGGGGCTTCAGATCACTTTTAGTAATAATTATGTTGATTATGTGTTGATTATATTTTATTAATGTGGATAAGGCACACATGCTTCAATCAAGTAAACTCTACATGAAACAATTAATGGGCATGTGCTGACCTTATCCCACATTTCACATACGTTTAGCAATAATTGCATTATGTGTATGCATTTTTAATATTCAGAACTGGTAAACAGGCTTCAGTCAAGTAAACTCCTTGTGAAACAATTCATTTGTATGCATTGGCCTTACCCATGACACCATTCGGTTCTGTGAGAGTTGACTCAGCTTCAAGCAATTCCTGCTCGGAGCAAAGAAGCGAGCAGTACAGTCTCCGAAGCATGACGGACGCCATTGCCTAGTGACTCCTGAACGTAATTCCTGATTGTTTCTCTGTCATCAGCTTCAATTCAAAGCAACACCAAACCTAATTTGAAGTCTTTTGGTCCTCGGAACTGCTTTCAACAGCTACAAGCCAAATGCAAGCAGATCCCTCTAACGAGCAGAGCCCAGGCAGGCAGAGCCTTGGAGCCATGTGTGTGTTTGCATGTGTGTGCATCTGGAAAAAGACTAGTGTGATTGGATGTGGTGTGCCATGCTGTGAGAGTACGGCAGCAGCAGCTAATCAGCGCGTCTGCAATCCTATTTCCAGACCCTGATTACCCTTCTTTATTTAGTCAGTGTGAATAAACCTCCTTCCTTCATTAATTCCACATCAGTTCCATCCAAATTCTCCATTTGGGAGAGAAGGCATATTGGTGTAATAATGGAAAGATTACATGCACTGGCAATCCTTAACAAGAACTTCTATTACTGTTATTATTCTAATATAAAAAAGAGGTGCCAAAATTGTTTTATGCAGTGATGTCTAGAGAACCTTTCAACTGGAGGTTCTGTAAAGAACCACGTTTTTGTAAAAAGGGATTGTGAGCATAGAAGATTGACATTTGCTTCACTGAAGAACCACAAATAAATATGGGAGTGTGAAGGACCTTTAAAGGGTATAACCTTATTCTGGAGGTTCCTAACATTTGTTGTTAAACTCTAAAATGTTCTTCAGAGAACCAAAATTGGTTACTGTGTTTCAAAGAACACTTTCTGGCAACATAAAGATTCTGTACTAAATAATATACATGCTAGAACCATATGTACAAAGAAACAAATTTAGGGGACAAATATAGAACAAACAGTGGTCCTTTTTTTACTTTAATACCAGATAATACATTCTGGTGTGTTTATTAAACAGGATATGTGAAGTAAACTCAGAAGTTATTTCTAAACACACTGAACCAGTTTCTCTTCGGCCTGTTTAAAGACCACTAGCCACACCTAGGATGTTCTGGCATCCCATGACCCTTCTACAACCTCCTGGAATTTGATAGCAAAATAGTTTCCAAATAATTTGGCATTTTCTTTTTCATGATAAAATTGTCAGATGTAATGAATGCCTGGATGTTTTTGGAATATTGAGTTTTACTGTCATGAAGATGGATAGACAGTTAAGAATGGTAAGAATGGTAAAATGATAGTTAATTGATAATACAATCATATACGTTACTACTTTTCCAATACTACTGTGAATACTTTTGCCGTAATAATAGCACAAAGATTGACAAATACCCCAAACCCCAAATGTAGTCAAACAGCCAAGGCTTGTTTTGAGCCTAAATGTTTTTTTTATAGCTACATTAGACATGCAAGGATTCTGAGGGTTAAAAATCACTAGGACACTGTAGTCTCCCAAAGGTTTCAAAATTTTTCAGTTGTATTAACTCACTAATTCATCCCTTAACCTACTGAAATCACATCCATGTTTTCACTTAATTTGTATAGATTAAGTTTGGGAGACAGTATGATTTAAAGTGGAATATAACAATGTTCACCAAAAACTGTTCAGGCCAAATTGTATCTGCAAAGTAGTCATAATTCAGCGGCCAAAACCACATCGCCAAGTCTTTACAACCTTGATGAAGAGCTGGATGTGGTTTAAGTGATTTTAGAGTATTGACAGTTTTGGTGGTGTATTTTTTTCTGAAAAGTTATTTAGGTGGTTTAGTGTTTGTTATCAGCATTCTCCTCGCAGCTGCAGTTTTTTTATTCCAGTCATGTCTTTGCTGATCTGTGGTGAGCAGAAAACTCAGTTTTGCAGTTAATCAGTTTTGTGGCTGAACTCTAAGCCAAGGGGACACCTAACCAAGTATTTTCTCTAAAGATTATTGTACATTCGCTTTGAATATCCTGAGAAATCTCTGCCCTCTTCTAAGAAATTCGACTTAGCCCTAAACCAGAGAGCATTCAACTGGCACAAATGAGGGAGATCACCAGGCTTTTGTAAGAATTCATCAAAGTAACGGAAACAAATGACAATTACAGCATTTACAGCAAGAGGGGCCACCAGCTATGCCCTGGCCATCAGAGTCATCTGTTCTTAATCCCAAGAACAAGTAAGTGTTAATCAGAAAGAGAATGGATGATTGTCTCCACTGCCTCTGCATGCTTCATTAGAGCCTGTTCAGTGCAATTCAGATTAACTAAAGATGACAAAGCCCTCCTAGGACTTACTCAGGTCTCAGAAAATACATCATGTTAAAGGTAGGCAGTTGAAATTTTCATTACTTTGTGCCTAAATCTTCTCAACTTTCTATATAGCATTCCATTATAGCTGTGGCCTGCCCATCGCCACATTCATACAGAAAAGAGTGTGAGTAATGCTAGACATTAAAGTTTTGCAAACCTGATGGAATTAGTCTCTTTTTTATGAGAGAGAAGTTTGAAAATTGCATTCATTAATCTATTCCATGTCAATTGGTTATCGATATACTGTGACTCACATCTGTATTTTATCCTTTATCCTTTGGAAAAGGTTTTCTGAGTCATTTCTGAGGAGTCATGCAGATGGAAATAAATGAAAAACAATGCTGTTTGTAACAATAAAGTCTTGAAGGAAAGTTGCAACAGACATCTGGATGCCATGCTATTTGAGTCAAGGGCAGCAATCACCAAGAGGTAGAATGTGTTTTCTCAAATAATAAGGAACATGATGCAGGGAGAGCAGGGCAGGTCAAGAAAAGGAGAAGAAAACAGCCCAAGAGCTTACAAGATGTTGTAAAATATGTTTACCCTGCAGGTTGTTCAGTTGTGAAAGCTGCCCCAGAGCAAAAGAGACAAAAAAGTGGTTAAGAATGACCCATTGATTGTGTTGCGTAATGATCTTCTTGGAAAACAGCAGCCGATTGATTGTGTGTAATAAGTGTGTGTGCACTCCCAAATGGTATCAGTGGGGAGAAAGAGGGGTCAGTCAGGAAATACTACAGGTCAGTGATAACCTCAAGCATATACTGATGGTCAAGATTGGATTGAGGATTGCTGGACCTGCAGTCATTTTGTTTCTAGGCCTTAAGTAAACCACATGGGCAACACAGACGTAAACAAAGGCTGCAGCTTCCACTGGCCTTGTTTCCAGCCAAAGAGCACATGATACCCCTCAGCTCAAATCTAGCGATATTCCATTACAGCAAAAGGAAACCACCGCTGAGCTAACATCCTACCTGCTTAGATTATAATGTCAGAGTGTAAGTCCTGCTCACCTGCGAAAGATTATTCAGTGGCAGGTTGTCGCATGTATAATTTAAGGAATGTTTGTGGTAATTTGTTGGAAACACCACTGTGTTCACTTTTTACATTGTGTACATTAAAGCGACTGTGGTAAGGGAGTCTGGGACCTTGGTCAAATTAATGATTTGTGGTGCTTTGTTGGCAAAGCCCATCATTAAATAAGAAATGAAAGTATGCGTCTACATGTACTGGCATATGGAGAAAGGGGGAGCGGACCCTGCTGGTGAGTTAGACCAAACGTTGACAGTGTTTTGGAATTCCTCTGAGCGACTGCTTCCTGTTTTGCTGCTCTTCATTCCTTGCTTTGCAAATCTCTGCTTCAAGCACTTTCACTTTGCCAAGGACACTGAGCTTTTCCTGATACTGTCACTTTGTCCATTGATGGCCTGCCATTACAGGGTGTGGTGGACATGGCAAAAAATGGTGAGGGAAATGACGATAGAAAGGACATCTTGTTTCTGTGATAGGCATGATAATGGAAAAGGTCAGGATATAGGGACACCTTCAGTATCACTATGAGTGGGAAAATGAGTCCAATAATTTTTTCTGTCATATAATATTGTATAATATATATTATAAGAAATAATTATGATCTAAAATACCATAGATAAAAATGGAACTCTGCTGTCATCTGAATTTCAGGGATTAACAGTTCTATTTGATGGTCTGATTGTACTTTAGGAAGGGTGTAATCATAGTAGCATGTTGTCCAAACACAGTAGGAGAGACATAAATCAACCTCTTTGGACAGTAATCCCTCACCATAAAACTGCCCTCTTGGGTGGGCCATATAAGAGACAGATAATAAGAGTCTATTGGACTAAGACGTATGGGTAAATCACTCATTATCAGCGGAAGGTAGCAGACTGTAGAGATATTATGGAGGTGATGGTAGATGTTTTTGCAGTTTTAGCCTTCAGAAATAAGGAGTTTAAATACCATATATCTTCCCTCCGTTCTTAATTTACAATAACAGCAACCTTTGTTTTATATTATTAAAAAAGGATGTGTACATTAATATTATCTAAGGAAATGGCACAGGTGGGGATCAGGAAACCAAATATAGTTTAAAGAGTAATGGGCCTAAAATTGATCCTTGGGGATCAGCACAACACAGGTTTCACATATATTTAAATAGAATTCTCATATTTAGTTCTATGATGGCCAGCACATGTGTAAGAAAACTCAGACAGACAGATTCCATGAGTCTCTATTAACTCTCAGATTATTTTAAACAAGTGTTGTACAATGGTACAAAAGTCTAACAGCATATCATTTAACTGGATTGACATTAGCCCTCAGATATTTTGCTAAGGAAAAATGAACAATATGCTTTTATGCACAGCGACAATTAATAGGAGATTAAGGAAAGACTACTAACCTGGAACTTTTTTTTTTTTTGACAACCTTCTGTTCTCTGGGATGGTCCACTTACAATATGGATTAATTCTAAGTGGACCATGCCAGATTCAGCAGAGGTGATCATTCAAGTAAATAGTACAAACAACGCAGGTGAGTGACCAACTTCCTAATTAAATGTTCCACTCCAACTCGTATGTGCTTGTCAGAGATTCAGGACCAATGGCATCTACACACGGCTTATGTAGAGAACTGTCTCAACAGGGTGTGTTCAATCATTCATGGCCATTTATAACGATGCCGTAAGCAGTATTTGGTTAGAGACATTTAACCTCCTGCCCACTAATGCAGTAGGTAAACCTCCAATTGTACAGAAACGAATACAGTTCAGCCTTGGAATACACACACAATAAGGGCAGGTTGACATAGGGGGTATTAACACTGTGTATATAGCACAATATCTCAGACACACAAACAAACGCACGCGTGCACACACACGCGCGAGGCGGATACACACGCACAATGACGCTAAGAGGGCTAGAATTTACAGACAGTAGTGTGAGAACACAGTGACGCTGGGTTTGGGTTACAGGTGAAATGCAGCAGTTGAGCAGGTTGATAAGAGCTGTTTTCAGTCTTAACGTTTGAATCAACGCTGTTATGAATATCATGATCATATGAGCTGCCACAGTGGAGCGCGAGTCAACTTTTGGAAGCGCGTTCAAGTTCAGTGTGTCCAATCGATTCTTCAAATGTATTTTTAGTGGAGGTGACCCGGCACGGTGCAGTGCTGCAAGAAAAAACCTCTGCAGTCAGTCCACGGTGCTGCTGACCTGCCTGTTTACTGGGCTCGAGCCCCCAAAATGCAATCTAACAGCCTTTAGTTAGTATAGCATCACCACGCCTCATATACAAATAATGACAATAACCAATACAACTAAACAAGTACGATAAAAGAAAACCTACCAATGGTCTTTATGCGCCGTTTGACCGGTGGTGGTCGTTATCTCTGCACGGCAAGCGGCATCGAGGGTTCCCCCTCCCACCACCACCTTGCTGTTTCCTCCCTTTAAAAAAAAGTATTCTTTACGCACGACGCGCTAAAGCCGAGCCGCATCTGCGGAGCTGTTGCGCTTTTGGTGCAGCCGAGCTGTCCGGGGTGACATTGGGAGAGAGGGAGGGAGGGAGGGAAGAGGAGGCAAAGGAGGGAGGGAGGGAGTGGGATGTTCTCTAGCTCGCTCACGCGCGCGCGCTCCTGCCCCTGTCCTGCTGCTGAATAATGAATCGACGGACGGTGCAGGCCAGTCCTGGAGGGTTCTCTTGCGTTCTAGGGCAGATCAGAGACAGCACACGCGGCCTCTCGCTCAGGTTACAGCTACCCTATTCAGCTGTGCAATAATCTGCACCCCCTCCACTCCGGGCACCACCCCCCGCCCCCTAGCCACCCTGCCTTTGTCCACAAGCTAGCAAATAGGAACACGCACAGTGTTTGGGTCAATAGTGGCTGCTTGAAAACAAGCACTGTTTTTTTCTTTTGGCTGGACAATGGCAACTGCACACAAGCATGTGGCGTCCAGAACAACTGTGCACGTCAAAAAGTGCACAAGCCCCCCTCTGGAAACAAAAAAAAGTTACAATCACTCAATGGCATCTGAAGAATGTCTTTGCATAATGACATGCACAAAAGAGCCAGGACAGGTGTTTTATAGCTTCCAGGAATTGTTCACTTCACATACCTTTTCTCATCCCCCACCCCCCGAACATCCATAACCCACCCTGCAAACCCTTTTGTTTAAAAGGCAGAGCTTTCAGAACGTATGTGGACGACTCTCATATTACATGACTGGGTTCCTCAAAATGATTAGGGAAAGGAAGGCAATGAATGAAAACCTTTGTTGTTTATCAGACTGATCTTGCTCTGAAAATATGAGAGAAAACACAAAAAGCCCTTCAGGGGGAACTCATCAAAGAATCAAAGACAAGTGGGCCCGCAGTCATGTGAAGAATGTTGATCAATTTTGGGGGATTTTTTAATCCCTTTGAAAGTCTCATTCTTTTCCATATTTACTCTGCACGGTTTTGTAATGTTGGTCTCCTAATGCTGAAATAGCACAATGTCGTACCACCACAGGGAAATAATGACCTGCGTATCTGAAAACAGTCCAAGCTTCTGCAACACATCACCAGCAATAGTGTTATTCAATGGCCAAACATATTGTACACACACACGAGGTATGACGAGCTCACTAATCATCAGAGCAGTGCAATGAAGTTATGAAGATTGTAGTCTAACGGGGTAGGAAGTAGGAGCAAGGAACATTGTCCAGACACAAACAAGCCATTAGAGTCTGGCTCCATGGCTGGACAGATTTGGCAGATGTTCTTGTTAAAGTTACCTCCAAGGAAGAGCACGCGACAAGAAATAGATCAGAACATCTTGATAAAGACTGACAGATTTTATTTCCAAAGAACATTCATGGGAACACCTTGTGTGAGTCTTTATTCCAGCTGCTGTCAGATTCTTCAACCGACCTCTTGTAGTGGACCACACACACACAGCAAAACACCCACATCCTCACATCAAGGACTGATAAGTACAATATTTCTTATGCAATTTTTCTGGTGCGCCATTACCGTGTTTAATTAAATGTCTGCTACTATTAGTCATTTGAGGATATTCCACTGTTTGTATACATGTATATATGTTTATCTCTTATCTTACATTTCTGTTCTATAATATGTCTTAAAGGGGACTAGGATGCTAGGACAACTGTTTCATGAATTAAAAAAGTTCTTTTTTCATGTTGCATTCATACATTCTCCAAATGTAAATTTCCCATGTTCTGCAATGTCTTGGATGGATATATCTATCTACATACTACAAAGTAGGACACATGCACACCTCAGTGAGAATGTAGGGTTTACATAGCCTTGCCAGCCCTGCCACTTCATCCCTGAGCCTCTTGTGACAGGCACAGCACTCCCCAGTGAAGTGCACACAACTGATCTCAGATCCGACAGGTGAGATGTAACAAGGAAAAACGATTCTAGCCAAACTGCTGAGCATTCAAAACTAAAGCAAGAAGCCTCAGTGAAAAAAACATTTATATCTGCATAAAATATTCTATTTGATGTGCAGATGTAGACATTCTCTTTGATTTATTGCTAATTTAAAAGTAAATAATTTTAAGTTAACTATTTGAAATCCACTGACACCAGTCACACAACATCAGCTTTTTATTTTTGTTTTGATTCAAATACACCTCAAGCATCAACATAAACTAGGGGAACTTCCATAGTTTGGGCTGTATGATAATGATTTACCAATGTGTTCCTCTGTGCTGCTCGTGTTCTGTGTAGGTAAAATGTTTGAAATGAAATTGCCAAGAAATCTCATGCACATTTTAAGCAATTTATTGTTTTCTAACACCTCCCCGGAAGGACACAAACAATACTGATCTGTGCTCTGCCAATGGATAAATATTCATTGTTGCTGTTGTTTACAACTTAGACTTCAAACAGATGTAAAATACAGAGAAATGAAGAGTGCATTAAAGCGGGTGTGTCATTTAGCATTATAACATAAACTCAACATAATGCAGCCAATTTTTTCATTCCAAATTAAATTTGAAGGAGGAATGACATTTTTGCTCAAATTTGTAAAATCTTTCAAAAGTTGCTATAAAAGAATGCATTAATGGGGCCAACATGGATAGGACAGTTTAATCACAAAGAAATAAAGTTCATTAAAAGTGGCTTTGGTTACCAAGCAACAATAATTCCACCAACAGCAACATTTGTTTATGATCAGCTGATCAGCACATTTCTTCTAATGTTGACTAAAGTTTACATTATGAAGAAGCAGGTTGCAGCAGCAGTGGTTTATCGTACCTAAATAAATACATGTGGTACATTTTTTAGATCCTGTTTTAATAAATAAATGTTATAACAACTTTTATCCAGATTCATTCTACACACATAGTGTCTGTTATCATTTGTGACAGGCCAATTTTGTATTATTTTTATGCATGTGTGCATTTTAGAGGCACAAAAGCAGGTGAGCGCTTTGCATAAACTCGCTTTCGCCAGTGACAGATGGCACTTTGCAGATGTACGAACGTTCGACTCACCGGCAGGCCGTGTGAAGGTCTGAGTGCAGCTCCAGGGAACAGGCCGTTCTCCGCTGTCAGCAACACGCAGCGAGCCTTCTCACCGCCTGCAACACAAAACCACACCGATCACACTCGGATCATATACAGCAGGGGTGAAAATCTCTGACTTCGCACTGATTCAGGTCGGCTACGATCACCTTTCTTTAAGAAACAGTTCAGTTCATCTCACATTTCACCACACTTCCATTCAGTTGTTTTAGTAAGACTGAGCCTTTTTCTGCATGAACTCTCCTTTATATTTTGAATTTCACTAAATCTTATCATTTGAAAATAGATTCTTTTCTTCAACTAATGCAAAAGAGTTTCTGCATTCGTATTTAATTTTAAAATCCATTTTACACCTTTATACAGGGTTTGAGAGAAAATGAATCATTTTTGACTTCGCATGAGCCACACAATGGGTTACTGTACACATTGTACTTATTGGATTCATAGCCAGGATCACGGTCCACATATATTCCAGGCATATTATACATTTGTAAGTCTTATGAATGTCTTTAATATGAAGACTATTATTCAGTATGTGCTGTGAATTATTCAGTAATTATTATGAAATTCATATCCAAGTCAGTGAGGCACTGGATTCTGGACCTGCTAAAAAGTTCAAAAAGAAAAAAAGGGATGATAGTCAGTTTTAACATGGCTGAGCGAGTTCTTATTCACAGGGTTATTGTGTAAGTTTGTGGATGGGAGTAATGTTATGACACCTCAGCAAACAATTTAGAAAACAAGTCACCCAGATATGAACATAGATTTAAATTTCTTCATACTCCCCTGATAGTTCTGCTTTAGTCAATAGTTCAGACTTTTTTTCTCTCCTACTGAATTTGTGAGTGCATTACATACAGGGGAGGTTGATATAAGTGGGACAGTAGGGCTAAGGCTTCCAAAGAAAAGCTTTAAAAAAAACCCAAAAGCATCAACAATGACTTGTCATTCATTTCATATTGCTTGATGTTAAAAATTATCATTATTTTGAACTCTAGTTGGTTTACAAACTACAGGCCAATTAAAAAACTGGCAAAGATGAAAGAACTGGCAAAGACAAGCTGTAGATCCATTCATCCAATCTGTGATTATGAGTCAAATGCAATGTGACATTAAATAATGAAATAAACCATAGATTAATTCTCTATGTTTTTGCCTGTGATGGCCAGCTCTCTCACTTAGTTCAGTCTATACCATATAGGGGAGATAAGCCCAATTCTAAAATTATTATAAAATTATTGTAAACTGTCAGTATTCTAATATTTACTGTACATTTTTGTGGATACAGAGTCAGATACAGTTACATTGTGTGTATATTTTTTACATTGCAGTGTTTACTGCAGAAATCTTCTCATTTTCTTAACAAACAACACTCAAATTTAGCCCTCCTTGACTGCATAGAGGCGAGTTTCTCTGAGTTCTGTTAATGCCAAGCAAATACTAGTAGCAGCTGATATTTGAAGCTTATTACTCGCTGTATCAGACATTCTTATGCCCTTAAATATTGTTTTAATTCGACTGTCCCGGTACAGAGCATGTGAAGTGTTGCATTGCCTATTCTGTAAAGTGTCCTTTTGTAATATGTGAAAACACCACAGCTCACACTGCGAACAACATGAAATTGTTCTCTGCATTTAACCCATTTATCAGCTGAAGTAGTGGGCAGGAACACCGTGGGGTAGGATACCCCAATGTTGTCACTAGCAGTCCTGAGATTCCAGCCCACAACCTTCTGATTGCTGTGGCAAATACTTAGCCACTAGTTTACCAGCTAGTGCTTGTTTTGTTAGCTAAATTTTGCATTGCTTTGTTTCATTGTTGTAGATGGAGGTCTCAGATATGATGATACAGGGGATGGTATTTTTAGCTTTTCTAGCAAATATCAATATTTATGAATATCAATAATCAGTAGGGCTTGTAATAGACTAGAAACCCGATGTTCACAAAGTCACAGGTTCAAAATTCCACTTTCTAACATTAAGCAATGTCCTTGAGCAAGACATTTATTATCCTAAGTTGCCACAGGCCATACATTTAAATCATGGTGTTTAACAGAGTAGTCATTGTTTTTGTATAAAACACAGAATGTACTATACTTCCATTTTCATGAACTTAATGATTATTAAACTTTTTTTTCGTTCACTTTGATTGCATGCCATGATGTCTTGACCTGTTGGGCCCTTGGTTATGAAATGTTCCCACAATGTGAAGACCTGGTGTTTTCAAATGATATGAAAATAGAAAACAAAAATCAGAAGCTTTTCAAACTGCCATTTTCTATACTTGGATGTGCCAGAATGTGATATTGCAGACACACTCATGTTTGTATGAGGGACTGGAATGTGGGCTATTTAGAGAAATAGGAGTTGATAGGCAAAGGGCTTGTAAGAGAGGAGTGAGTCCTGGGTGAGTTCAGCTGCACACAGCTTCTTATGCTGATACCAGAGCAGCCCACACACACACATGCACACACACACAGAGCTGAGGAAAAAGCAGTGAGATTAAATGTGAGCATCTTCATCTCAGTCAACAACATATTTTGTTAAATAGAGAAAAATGGAGCTAACCAAATAAAATATCAGATCAGGACCAGCCAATTATTTTGGTTACTGAGGTTTGGACTGGAATTAGGTTTAGAAAAGGTACATCTTCACCTCTATACTAATCATTGGGCTTATCATTTGGTTCAGGATGCATTTGATTTTGATGGTAACGAAAGCTTCATTTATAGGTCACTGTATATGTGTTGAGGTTAACATGCACATATTTACAATGTGACTTTGGACTCATACATTCAATGTGGAAAACATAAAATACAGCCTTAAATATGTGAAGCTCTTTCTTTGTGAAATCTCTTTGAGTGAATATGTTTCTATTTGTCTCACATGATGTACAGTATTTAGAAATTGCATATGCACATCAATTAACAGTTCTGCACACACTAATCTGCAGCCTTCAATAGGACTGAATTAGCTTTAGTCAGCACTCTCTCTGAGCCTGCCTTCCAGTGTGTTCTCACACTGTGTGTTTGTAATTACTGTAGCTCACAGCAGGAGTGTCTGCCACCCTCATTTATTTTCTGTCCTGTGTCACTATCATTAAAAAAACCTTATATAACCAATTTGCCAACCTCACATAACCACAAGGATTCATTGGTTTGATAACGTAGTCCCAATAACTATATTTAAAAAATATTATATATATATGTATATATATATTTATATAAATAACCATATATATAGATATATATGTATACGTTTAAAGTGTTTTCAGAAGAGTAGCTACCCCCCAGAATGGAACCCTATTTACTATAAGGATTATAAGTGAGTAAGACATAAGTCAATTGGGGCAATATATGAGACTGCCACTAGCACATCATTCAATTAGCCAGAAATTTGTAATCTAAACATTCTCACCTTAAGGGGCAGACTGGCAGTCTGTGCGTTCTGGAACCACCCCCATAATGCAGACCTAATCAACCCCCCACCTCACGGCCAAGCTGGTAAAGAAATTCCACGGCGGTTTTTTTGTCCCGGTCTACCTCTGCTCACCTTGATATTAGCTCATTTCATTACGGGCAAAATCAGGTGGCAGGATTTAATGTATATTGAAAATCAGTATATTGTATATCAGTGTCTTGAAGGAACTTGGTATTAATAAAAAGCATCATTTTCCTTAGATTCAAATCTAGATCACACCGAAAGTGAACATTTAGTACATAGCAGTGTTTACATTCAGGTACGGCAATACAGAAGAATGTGTTTCAAATATATTACTGTCTTATATACACACTTTCCTGCATGCTAATCACCAAATCAACAAGATGAGTTATTTAAAATTTTGAAACAAGACATGTACAATGAATAATTGTTAACAGTGTGTGATAATATTTGATGACTGTAGCCCTGGTGCATAATATTGTCATAAATATGCCAGTGGCCAATGTCATGTACTGTCATGACTCATGTTGCATTTACTGGTTATTGTCATGGCAAATACTATACTATATGATGTCATAAAATGTATTAGTACATGGTACAATCTGTCATGACATTAGACACCGTCGGCTCTGTCATAACAAACACAGGTCTTGGTAACAACCTTGTTATATTGATGGTCATGAGCTGTCATGACAACTCATGTTTATAGATGGGATGATTGTTTTAGTGTGATGTAGTAGTGGTCAGGTATGTTACCAAATATTTGTCATATTCTAAATGAATACATGTGTACTTCTGTGTGTGCTGCATCCACATTTATTTTGTAGTTATTTGGCCTCCTCAGTAGTAGTCTATGGTAATTATTATGAGACACCAATAAATTTCTTGTGACATTATTTGTAATTTAATTAATGGCTAGGTCTTAAGTAGATCTTCTTGTTTTTTGGGACAGTTCTATTTCTTACCCAAATATCAACAAATAAAGCCATTAGCATTTGCAACATGTGCTCTTCAAACCTGTTCCTGGAGATGCACTTCAGCTGTAACACAAATTAATGTTGCCTGATTGAAAATAAAATGATTGCCTTCAGACATCCCTGACTGGCTGAAGTGTTGGTTTGGAGTGGATTACTGCAGGAGGGGTAGACCTCCAGATCAGGATCTTTTTACATATCATATTAAAATGATGTTTTGTGGTATATGTGCATTGCATGTGACATTTCTCTCCCATTGAAAATGAATTCGGATGGACAATGGACATGGTCTAAACCCCATCAGCTCCCTATGAGAATGGAACATGTCCATATTAATAAATCCATTCAAGTTTATTAGAGGGAAGGACAACAGCACTAGCACTAATGCCAACTTCATTTTGTACTAACCTTAAGTGAGAGTAAATGACCTCAGACATTATAAGTCAGTATGGAAAGCCTGATGGTAGTAAGCACAGTTTGGGATGGGGCATGCAGTCTGGGATGATATGCTAGTGTCAGGCAAAGGAGAGAGTAGAGGAGCCCTGCGTGAAGTTAGTGTTGCTGCAGAGGGTGAGAGGGATGCTTCTGACCCAGAATGAAGAGAGAGTGCTAGTACAGTAGTGACCTGATGGAGCAGTGAGTTAGAGAAAGAACCATAGCACAGACTCAGGACGGGTAGGCACAGTGAAAAAAATGCTGTTTATTGGACTAGGTTTACCATACAAAGTGGGGGGGGTTGGGGGGGATGAGCGACTGTTACAGCATCACAGCCGGCAGTCCGTACTGAAGAAAGGGTAGAGAGCAATATAGAGAGATAGATACACAGAGCTATTACAGTAGTTATCTTTAAAAAAAAAAGAAGAGATATGCAACAGTTAAAAAATAAATACACTTCAGGTTTACAAAAATACACCAGAACTCTCAATTAAAAGCACAGCGGTATCTCATGGCAAGCTGGATATGTCCCATTATGCTCAGACAGGTGCCACTCCACAAATACTGAGGTTCCACTGCCTCATGGGTTCCTTTTGGCAGTACAATTCTGAGAAACTGGATGCTAGACGACACTGGCCAGCGTCTCACCAAGGGGCTGCTGGGGGCTTCCACAAGAACTCTGTATTTCTTTAAATAATAACACTTGTACACATTCAGAGAGTTATAAAGGGCTTCCTGAAACCCCTCCAGCACTAATATGGTAGAGAGTGCATTATTTGCCTGCTCTGATGGTCTTACAACTAGTGAGTTTAAAGGAAAACTCTTGCCTTCAAATTTGTACTCCAAAATGTGAAGCACATTGCAGGAAATTATATCTTGGCAAATAAATTCACTTTCAATGTAAATAATGTACCTAATATTTCTCAGACCAGTTTTCCAGACATAGATTATGCCTAAGTCTAGACAAAAGAAAATGTCCATGGCTCATTCACAATGGGCTCTGCAGTTAAGTCCAAGACCAGCCTTAAGCTACGACACTGTGAGACTGAGAAAAAAGATTTTATGAGAATATTCCAAAATACCTAGAAGGTAATTCTACATGTTTCTAACATTATATGTTTAGAGCATAATTAAATACCAATGCAATAGAAATAGGTAAATTAACAGTATTTCTTACGTGGTTACACTATATTTCGCAGGCTACTTACATAGGGGCTTTTTAACACATGCATAAGTATTTAATAACATATTAAAAAATTAACATAGATGATGTTTTATGAAAGAAAAGATTCTGTACTCACATAAAGGGCCTTAGTGGTAAATGTAAGTGTTGTCTAATATTGTTACAACAGTCTCATGGTGAGAAATATTAACACATTGCCAACATTTAAGTGCTTTCACTTGCAAGGATATGTTTTTTATTTGTGAAAAGGACTCATTCAGGTCATAGTAAAGAAATTTATTGTAGCAGTTTGCCAGTCTGAATCTTCTGAAACAGAAACTTTTATTTTTTTTATCATCATTGAATGTTCACAGCAGAATCTAAAAAATGGCGCTAATTGTAGCTGCAACATTGAGACTTTTTACACAGAAGTGTTAATGCATCAAATTGCTAACTATTACCAGGCTGACGATTGTTACATTTGGCAGTGCCTCTCCTCAAAGACGGATAGAGATTTTGAAAAAGATAATTTATATGTATAGGTATTATATTGACTTTCACATATTTCTATTTACATAGATTGTATTCATATTTGCATAATTTGGTTTAGCCACAAATTAAGCAGTAATAAGTATTTGGATTTTCAGCTTTTTCATTTTCCTTCCATTTTGCATAACAGTGTGATCTATACATAACATTTCCAGGATAGTATTAAGAATCATAACATTTTACAGCTTCTGGGTGACCTGATCTAATAGTAGTTGTAGTATGAACACACTAATCCCTTTTAATATAATACTCAAAGTGTAAAAAAGGTCAACCCAGAATAAAAACACTTGCATAATCCCAATGGACTATTGTGGGGCCTTTTTATCTGCTCTTGAAAGAGAATTTTTTAAAATTGTGCTTAAGTCCCTCTAAAATTAGAGCTTTTATAAAATCTACCCCCTACTGAGTACAGTGGCTCACACTTTATAATATTAAACCACTGATAAAATGCAGGTGAGAAAGAGCCTTTCATTTTCTACAGGACAGCTGAAATTGATGCTCCGTCAGAAGCTCCTTGTTTGAGCACTGTCTTCTCTGTGTGAAATGAAGCAATATGGCACTAAATGTTTGTGTTTTCAAGCGACAGAGTAGAGATGGTGCTGACAGACATGACAAGAAATCTATATGGCGCTTAGGTGTGCATTATAAATAAAAAAAATGTATATATACTGAATTAAAACCACTTCTGGATTTCAACCTCAATATAAACACATGTTGGCACTCGTTTAGAGCAACTATTTATCTACACTGTTGATATATAGGTATATTGTGTTTATTACCAAGTATTCTCACTCCTCAAATATATGCAAGTTTGATCATTTTATGATATTTCCAGTCTTTATGGTTAAGTTTGCTGGGCTGATTTACCGTACAACGTCCAAATATTCACGGATGTTGGGGAAAAAAGTGCTAGACACTGTCAATTTTTTTCTAAATGCCCTGCATATGCCTAAGAAAGGGTTAGATTTGCTGGTGAGAGCTTGGGAACATTGTTTATGATTGATGTTCAGAATTCTGTGGACTGATGAGGCTGATATACAGTATAATCTCAAGTATTTGCAAATGTGCAACATATCCTAGTTGCTGATGGCATCTCCTGTTTTGTTAAAGTGCCAGAAAGGTCCCATAAAACTCAGCACCAATTTTTGTATTGTAAACTAGGAATACACTACACTATGGCTTTAGATTTCTCTCAATGTATATGAGGAAATGGCAGTACCTAGCACTTCATCTCAAATCCAAAGATTTCCATTCATTTTAAATGTAGATCACATTTGTATAAGCAAGAAATCTGCTACCAAATAAGCAGAAAGTGTGGATGGGTTATGACTGAAGATTAGAAGATTCCAATGGCAGTTCAGCATAACTCGTTTTGAGACTTCTTTTGGACTGATCAGTTTAAAAATTAATATTTTTTCTTTTTTTCCTTCAAAGCAAAAACAAAAACAAAATAAATTAAAAAAAAGAATGGCAAAAATAAACTCTATCCTAACAAACCATGGCAATACAGAGGCACAAATAGGCATCCGTACTCCTGCAAGATCTGTCCAAATCATGACAGCTGAGAGGCTGTCCTCATTCAGACAGTCAAACCTGCCAGTGTAAACAGAGGAGAACGAAGGACAAGCCGAACCAGTACTGGTTGTTTCGAAATGAGGATGCATCAGTTAGGCCACTGAACAACATGAGAGCTGGCGAATGGTATAATACCATATGATACATGTGGATTGTTTTCACATTTGATCCACCATAGGATCCGCTGCCTTTCCACAATAAGTAATCTAAATAACATTATGCTACACCGTTGTATAAATGTCTATGAAAGTATAAAATGTAGACTCTTTTGGGGGTGCCCATGTTTAAGACTGTCTTTTTATCTCATTGTTATTTTCACAGATATACTGTACAAACACCTGGGTTAGTTCTTTCTTTGTTCACTACATTCCTTATAATGGATCATTGTCCTTTGTATTGTTCGTGTTTCCCCCCAAAACATTGTTTGACATATGCTAAGCTAAAAACTACCCCCCCTTTCCTCCAACCACAATCCCTTAATGTCCTGCCCTGGGTCCAGAGAACCTGACAGCAAGAGAGTAAGCCATTCTGTGGAAAAAAGGTCAGAGAAGACAGAGAAGAGAAAATGTGCTTTTCTCACATCATAGCGGTGTTGGAAATGCTGTTAGTATCAAGGTGAAAGTTTTTTTTTATTGGTTTGTTTGGAAAGGGAGGCAGAGACTTGGTGAATATGTTCCAAGGAAAGAGAAGTCGGAGGAGAAAAGAAGGTCACATGACAGTACAGCACTGGCAGCGTTTTTTCTTTTCGGTACCTGCGGGCGGTGGCTCCTTGGCCGAGCTTTCATCCTTGCCCTCGGAGGACAGTTCGGTGGCTTCGGACGGGGGCCTTCCTGAGACCAGGTCAGCAGCATTGCCATCGATTGTGGAGACATCGGTGACGGTTTTCTCCCGCAGTGACTTCTCATCATCCTCGTCAATGAGTACGATCTCAGCCTTGATGGTGCCATCGAAGCCCAGCAGCTTCTTGCTCTCCTCCTCGTCCTCCACACTGTGGTAGCCCATGAAGATCATGGTGACTGGCTTCTCAGCTGTGGCCTCGGGTGGCTCAGTCAGTTCACCGTCGTAACTTTTTCGAACCTGGCCGGTGGCCTGTGGCTTGCCCTCCTGTCCACGGACCATCTCCAGTTTGGTATCCTTGTGCAGGGTCTGCTCCCTGAAGCCTTGCTGGGCCTCTGCAGCCTCCGGAACAGCAGGTGTCACGGTGATCCGGGCCCCGCCGGGCTTCTGGTGGCTTTGACCCACACGTCCCATCAGTTCCTCAACCTCGCCCGAGCTCCAGGGGTGTACACCATTCTCCAGGGTGGTGGAAGCCCCAGAGCGCACCTCGTAGATCACCTTCCGGCCATCGTCGTAGACCTTGACTCCCCGCTGGTGGGCCTCCTCGGGGCTGACCGGGGAGGCGGACAGTATTTTGGTGTCACCCGTCTTCAGGTCCTTTTCGACACTGATCTCCATGGCGTATAATGCTTCAGACAAAGGGAAGATTGCAGAGGTGTGTGGGTTAATGTACACTTAGTGTGATTTATCATGCACTACAGTGTGGAAAGCTGTTAATCAACAAATACAGTGATAATATTTCCATGCACTGCACTTCTTTATAAATGTCTTTTCTATTGGCAAGAATCAAAAAGATAACTCAGACTTACCATCTTTACTGGTTTTGTGCCAGCCGATAAATTTATCAACCACATCTTGTAAACGCTGCACACCACACCTAACTGCTTTCATGTCTTGCACCATTATTCATTTTACTAAGATGCTGGAAAGTTGAACTCTAGGCTTGAAGGTCCATTGTTAATCTTAAAGAACCAGTATCATGGATATCAGTTACAAGAAGTTTTTAATTCCAGACCGGATGAAGCATATAAACAGGCAACCAATCAGTACAGGGATCATTAGCATACATCTCATGAAAAATGTAGGATACAGATATTTAGTGTATATTAAATATTATTTATGACTTTTCATAGCTATGATGGAAGTTATATGTATGTTATGAGAGTGAGGAAGCACAGGATATAGGTGGTTAAAACGTTGACATAAACAAAAGCATTGTTAGGAACAATGAAATGCAAGGAATGTGAAACAGGATGAAAGGATATGTGTACAGAAACATACTTAATATCCTAAACTGGAAATTGTCCTCTTAAATGCCGTTATTGACCTTGATAACAGTCTTTTCTAAATGAATGTTCATTTCTAACTTGGAAAACAGGGCAGCTTTCAGAACAATCCAGAGTAAAAAACAAATAAATAAATAAAGTATGACTGTTCTTCACTGAAAGCCCCAAAGGCAAAAACAGGAAAGTCTCCAAACTCCTCTGCAAAGACCACCTCCATATACCTCGTTTACTAGTTATTTCATCTACTACTTTGCTTTTAACTTTTTTATCATTACATGTTTGCCCAAGTCTTTAATCTAGTCGAACATTTTGATTTCCGACAGCCTGCAGCACTTCTGAATGAATGTGCTTCTCTTTAGTTCTCCCAGGTGTCGTGTTGATTCGCTGTTACTCCATCTGTAAACCTCATTACTGTGCCAAGCATTGGTCTGGGCCCACACTTTGCACAACCCCTGCCCCTCCCACCACCCTTCCCAAGCACCTACCAGGTTTTCTTGGGAGCAGGCAGTCCCCCGAAGCTGTGGCCGGAGTTTGGGAGTTCAGCTCTGGGAGCTCGGGGATACGGGAACAGATGTAATTCACGGCATCTGTTGGGCAGACAGCAGAAAAGGACATAAAACTTGATCCCTCTGGTCCGAAACGCAGACCCCCCCACCACGCCCCACTCCCCAATGCGCCCCTCCCCTCCCAACCCCCTTCTGTTATACTGAGTATCTTTATCTCTTTCTTTCTGTCTCTGAAGCAGCTTGTTGCTTAGACAGCAAAAGCAGAGTGTGTGTATTAGGGTGAAACAATAGTGGCGCTGGGTTGGAGGGATTCCCTATGAATAGGTGGATCATTGTAAACAAAATGCAGTGTCATTACCCTGTGTGTGCAGTTCAATAGTCTAGCTGAGGCAAGAGGGAAATGTGCCAAGGGGCTAATGTGTGCAAGAGGGCCTCACAGAGGGGATATGGGGCATTTAGCATGTGTGCTGTGGGTTTTTATACCATTGCACCAACCACCAGTAGGTACTTCAATGGCGTCGCACAGGCACACGTGTCACAGAAAATGTTAACAAGCAAGCTCATGAACTTGGATGGAAATTTGCATTTTGGGGGAATTTAATTGGTTAAAAGAGAATAAGAAATATTTACACAATTATCTCCATTGCTCCATATATAGATGACTATAAAACATATTAGGCTATATCCTAAAGTATAACTTTGTAGCAACCGCATGCTTACACCTCAAGCTGTGTCTATTTTTTAAAATAATCTCAGATTTATTCATGTGGTTTCTGACAGTGAATAACATATTACATATGGCATGACAAAATAATGTAAACATCTTAAAAAATGGATAATACATTGGCAAAATGCAGCTTTTAAGATGGCTGCCAGTGTTTTAACCATGCAAGGTGCTTAAAAGTTTATCATACAGAGCCAAACCTCACAACCAAATCTTTTAAAGAATTTAGAACAACCAGAAACAATTTTAGCCAAGTTTGTGATGACTTAGGTAAATAGTTTGCATAATGGTAACAAAAACAAAGCTTATATCCCAATGGTTAGCACTGGGAAATAACTACATGCCTAAATCATCACACACTTTTTTATAAAAAACATTAGTTTCATGGTTTCCGAAAATAAATGACATACTATCATCTACAAAAGTGGAGAAAAGTACAGGCAAAATGCAGCATGCAGATGACAGTTTCTAATGTTTTTAGCCATGTATGGAACATGTCCATGCTAACGGATAAACAGTGTGTCAGAAACCACCCAAGCAAGTCTATTTCAGATTTGATTATGTAACAACCGGTTTGTGAGATGGATATATTTTTCAGATACAGTTCACAGAAAGCTAATCAGTAAATGCAAAATGAGATTTGTGATTAGCTACAGCAGCCTCTCAGCTCCAGTGTGAAACTGAATGAGGAAACCTTTGACACCAAACATGTTTGACCACTCCTGGACTTTATAATTGCAATTTAAACAAAAATAAGTAGTGGACTCATACCTCCATCTTGGTTCTGCAGACTCTGTGAACAGAAAAAGGAAAGACAGTGTGTTTCTCTTATGAATTCAGGTAGATGGCAAAAGCAAATATTGTGGTTTGGAGCTTCGATCGTGGTGTGGATGAAAATGGAAAACTGCTTCTGTGTTGGCCTAAACTAAATAAAGCTTGCAACATTTTTTCTTTGACCTTTTGGTTTCACATGATGCTGCATCTCAGTGTTCCTCACACCCATCAGCATGCTACGCTTAGAATGCTGCATGTGTGTGTTTGTGTGTTCTCACTGTAATGAAGGGCAGTTAGCACATCTTACTTTCTGTAGATCTTCAATCGACCGCTCTGTTTCCCGCAGTCTCTCTCTGAGAACTTGCTCTTTGGCGGATATTTGCAATTCTTCGTTCTCCAGCTGAATGATCTCTGATTCCAATCTGCAGGCATAAAAAGCACAAACCCTTCAGATATATAGGTATACATCTGCTAAAGCCGGTATGATAATATTACCAGTTTTGTGAATACTATTAATGGTAATTCTAGCAAAGAAAGGAAAAAATAGCAAATAAATCAATACAAATGTGGCTTTCATCATCATCATCATCATCATCATCATCATCATCATCATCATCATCATCATCATCATCAAAGGTTTAGTCTACTGGTTGAGTCAAAAACAGGTAGTTAAATCATTCTACAGCATCCAGCTCAAGCAGCAAATGCCGTTTCACTTATTCTGACCAATTAATATGCTGCTGGGTGATGAATTAGGACATTTGAATTTGGAGAATTTGAATTAGGAATACCTACCTGTGGTAACAAAATCTTTAGCTTATATATTATTAAAATAAAAAACATTATTAAACTGACCTTTGGACGTTTGTGAATGAGGCCTGTACTGATTATCTCCTTGTAATGTCCATGTGTGTGGATGTGGTTAAATTGCTGCAGGCTGAATATGTAGATGCATGTTAATATGTGTTCAATCTCATAAACAGTAACTTGGACTGTTTTTGCTGCGTATTACTCAATTTAAACCGTATGAACTGGGAAGTTAGAAGTTTGAAATATTATGTGTTTACATACCACATTAAACTCGTTTATTAAAAAAGTGATAAAAAATATCAGTTGCCCACAATATGTGCTCTTTAAATACTACCACCAACTCTACTACTGCCACTAATGACAATAGAAAAGTTTATTTTTTCACTGCTTTGAAACTAACACCATAAAAAACATCTTCCAAAGAAGATTGATAGCAGCGATATATGAAACAAAAGAAGAGGATGGAACATGGGCTTAGAGATGATTATTCATTAGGTTTAAATAGGAATATTAGTCACCGCATCACACATTTTTTATTTGAGTGTTATTGCTCAATTTAAAGCAATTTGTGGTAAAAGATGAGAAGTGCTAAAAGATCATGGAAAATGAGAGAGATAGGTCTAAAGCTTGGGGGCAGTGACAATGAATAGACAATGAAAAATTCTGGGCCTGGTTGGACAGTATAATCGTCATTTTCCAGACCAATGCATTATATGGTGCAGTTCTCCCAGCCAGTGCAGTCTGTCATCAGACCATTCAGTTTCAGCAAGCTCTGGGGCCCTGTAATTCTGTAAATAAGGAGAGTCTGGCTGCTTATAGAATGAGATGCTAAACCTCAGTGAATCAGAAGATGGATCCCAGGCTTGTCTTGTAAGTGTGATTGCCATTCAAAGAGCATCCATCGTTTTCTGTCTCAGCTCCAGCTGTGAGATTCTTGGACAGAATCCAGCAGCAAAGGCTGAGAATGCTGATTTGGTGTCCACAATTTTAACTGTCCATAGAAATGCATTTATAACAATACTGTGCCAAAAATGATTCTAGATGTGTGGGACAAGCACAACTTGCAAATGATATCTCATGGTCAGAAATGTTTAACTTGCATGTTTTCATGGTTTTCTGTTTGCTCATATCCTGCTTACATTGCGTACTAGAGGAGAATACTGCAGTAGAGCTCAAGATGAAGACATACGCTACAAGCATACTAAACACTGAGGCTTACTTAGATAAGCACTGTGCTTTGGGACTCATAATCAGACAGCACCTCTCCCAGCTTCGCTTTATTTCAGACCAACTTGAGCAGCATCAATTAGCTTAAAGGAAGTTCTGCATTACCTAATGTAGGTTTGGGAGAGATAACTTTCTAATAAAACTGAAAGGTCTACAGTTGAAATGAAAATGAGCCATTTGACACATGTGAATACACCACAGTACAGTGTGA
Source organism: Ladigesia roloffi (assembly GCA_037577295.1). Lineage (NCBI taxonomy): Eukaryota > Metazoa > Chordata > Actinopteri > Characiformes > Alestidae > Ladigesia > Ladigesia roloffi. Next base: position 3,019,297 of record JBBKCR010000034.1, on the reverse strand, counting down.
AATTTGTCCTGTAAACCATTCACCCAAGAGTGTGGGGATGGTCCCTTGCTCAAGGGTACTTCAGTGGTGCCACTGGCAGTGCTGGGATTTGAACCCACATTTCTTAACCACCAGATGCTACTAACTGATTGCAATTGGGATTCAACCATTACCCTTTTGAATCTCTTGACTCATTGTGCTTTCCCGCACAGCCATTGAGCAGAAAGCAAGGTTAATCAATCTTCAGTGCATTTTGATATTTAAGTTTCTAAAAATTAATGAAAATGTACAACTAGCTAACTAACATTTTTGCTAGTTGTTAGCCTAAATAGTGATAACATCATATTGCCTCTGATTCTCAAGCCCATGCTTAAACATTTGTGTCTCTTCATAACTGAGTGTAGAATATTATATATATTTCAAACAAAAAATGCCACATTTTACAATCCAGTTCAAGCATAAAAATGCTGTTTTGCTAAATTCGTTGATTTTTTATTTTCTTCTCTATGTCTTCTCATGAAGGAATATAATAAATACAAACAGTAATATCAGTATCCCAGGACTGCACATCACTGGATATTCATATTATCTTTCATCCTATTCAGTCATAAAGCATCTTATTGAATCTTAGAAGCAAATGTCCTTTATATTAAGCTGGCAAACCATAGTCAACAATGACAACCTCAGACAGAATTTGTGACTGATAGAGTCACTCCTGCTCGTTATACTGAAAGCTTTTCTCAATGAAAAAGCTACAGAAACCAATGCCTCTCAGTGAGTCAAGTTTGCTCCACAGAAGGTCATACAGACAGTGCCAGTATGAATGAGATCCATTCCCTTTAAAAGGCACATGTGTGTGCGCATTCTTTCTTTTTCCCAGAGGAGCAACATCTCGCTCATTCTGAATGCTGGCAGCCAATGAGGAAGGCAGTGGCTGAGGAACCCACTCTGCCTCCACCCAAGTGAATTTCCTGCTATTGTTTCCATCACTGAGGTTACAGGCCCCATAATAACAAAGGCCAAGGAGTCTTCCCACGATTCCTAACAATCCATCTCAAAAACCAGCAGCCGATGTCTAAGAATATACAGATAACAGATTACCACAAATGGCTCAAGATGTGACATTGTCAGAACTGTTTGACTTTGATAGGGCTCAGATATAGAATGAGGGCGAAATAGCTCCATCTTGTCCTGGGAGCTTTTCGTGTGAAAGCGGCACTAAAAAGCAATGTCTTGTCCATTTATGCCATTTTGCTACTACTTCTGATGTAGTTTAAAAGACATATTTGGTGTCTGAACATGTCTGGGAGTCTGCAGTATTGCTATGTAATATCAAATCGACTTGCCTATATGGCATTCACTTTTATATGGAAATGAACTGGACAAAATTTGTCTTCAGGGTATTTCTTTGCTGCTGTTTTTTGGTAAGTGATGTATTTGTCAATTTTTATAGCAAATATTATTCAACCTGGCACCAAAAAAATACATAAGCAAATGTCTTTGTGATCACTTAAACACTAACCATGGTTTGGGTTGGGTGTGTGATGTTGTAGGCATGGATTTTTAATGAAGCTACATTCATCTCATGACTCGAGTGGAAAACTAAAGGGATGTACATGTCCATATTTTGTCAGCCGACAATTATCAGTCGGAAAGTAAATCTCAGTTACACACACACACACACAGACACACAAACACAGATCTGGTGATAAATCCTATTTCCAGTCTCTTGGTATGGTGTGGTGTCCATTAGCATGGAAGCCCACCAACAACCAAACACTAGCTGATTGCAGGCTAGGAGAAAACCTGGTGTTACAGTTTGCAGGCCTGTGTGGAAAAACACACTGTACTGCATTGATGCCTAGTTTTTACAGCCACTCCCAATACTTCAGCTTTGAACACACTCGATTAAAGCTAAAACATTTACACATGATGAATGACAGGCACATTTGTTGAAATTGATATTAGAAAACACTCCTCAGTTACTACATTAAATTATTGTATAATAAACCAACACCATTGTGCATGCTAGAAGTGTGAAACCACCATGTATTGAATGATGCTTAACCCAGAGCTCCCCTAAGTGTGGCCCACAGGGCAAAGTTGGCCAGTGAGGATGTTTGATTTGGCCCACCATACACCCCACCCACTCGCAATGAGAATTTCACTACTTGCTATGACTTACTTTACCTTTCTTCGAAATGTTTCAGTAACAAAATATTTTGTAATGATATTGAATATGTTAAAAAAAACGGATCTCAACCCAATACAAACTCTGCACTTTGGTTTCCCAAGACAAATCTCTGGCCTAAAGACTCATTTCTTGAAAATGATGACAGACTTACATATTTGAATCCAGTTCTGATTTTGTTTGTCCACCAACAAAAGCAGAAAGAAGGCTTTTTATTTACATGCTCAGTAAATGACCACGTTTCCTGTTACATTTTATGGAAAAAAGACACAGAAGCAGGTTGCCCTGTAACTTTATTCTTTTTCCACTTCACAGATTACATCAAACACAGGACACGCCTTAGTAGCCTTAGTGTTTGTGAGAGAATAGCTGAAGTGACTCAATAGTAGGTTTGGCTAGACAAGCCAAAGAGGAAATGTCTCACCCTTACAGTTCCCCCACCCGGATGAAAGGGAAGGTATTTACACAAGTCCTTAAACTGCTATTATATGAAACAACTTTCAGCTATTTTTCCATGAATCCACAACATAACCTTAGAAGAAATCCCAAAAAATGACTTTTAATAATCAGTACAAAAAGAATTTCTGGATTCCAGAAATACTGAAATACAACTTTTTAGAGAAGTATTTGTAATACTAATAACTAGGTCCTACACTTACACAGTACTAGAGGAGCAGAAGCGCTTTAACGCCCTCTAGTGGTAGAATCATGCAGATGAACCAACATCGCCAGCATTTCACATTTGTTGAGCTTGGCAGCTTCAGGATCTGCATTCTCTTTACTCTCGTCATCATATTTCTCAGTACCTACATTTTATCATATTTAAACTGGGAGAAATAATGTAAGAATGACCTAAGTTTGGTGCAAAACAGACTGCGGCAGTATTGCACCACAGATAATAACACGCTTTGTTACAGTTGCTTTGGCAAGATTAATGTAACCTTACGCCAGCTGAGCACCCTTAGTCTCAATGCCATGGACAGCTTGCATACCTGGAGGCACAAAGGAAGCTGCTGAACCCCTAATTTACAACTGGCAGAAAATAAAGGAGATGCAAGAATATTGCTCAATCAGCACTTTGTATACCTCCCTCCCTGACTGTAAATGGGACACAGTGATTCTTTCAGAGTCTCTGTAAGGTCTGATTGTGTGTCTGTGAAGGCCGGGATTGTGCTGGTTAGGGCAGCGGAGGCCCAACACATGCTGTATATTATCTTTAATAACTCCTAAATCAGCACTTCCTATATGCACAACGTGCTCTGTGTACAGTTCTGTGAAGGCCTGGTGTCACGCTACAGCCAAAGACCATACTGTATATACTGGCTACTGCCTGACCATTATTACTCACCTTGCTGGCCACTTTGGTTATAGCTATGTATTAAACGAGTTATTAAATAACTCATCTAATTTAATTTCTAATTTAATGCTTTATTTAAATTGTAATGCTTATTACATTTGTATCATCCCACACTTATCAGGCACCTGTACTTTGAACCCTGGATGTCCTTTGAGTTAGATAATATATCTAGTATGAAGGTATTACTGTGACTTGAATGTAATGAAAAGTTTGCAAAAGTTATTGTTGTGTGTATATTATTGTTTTCCAAAAAAAGCCCCACTAGATTTCTGTCATTGTTGTAATGCAGTTCATAGTGTAACCAGGTTAAACCATGGGGTTAAATATGTAATTGTAATTTCAACCACTCCAAATATTAGGCTGAATGTAGCACTTCCATTTTTCCATCTAAAAAAAAGGCTGAAATGCAATGCAAAAAAGTGTCAAACTCTAATGCAGTGTATCAGGAGGTGGAACAAAGGTTTGCATTTGAGTACTAAACAGCCTGCTTGCTAAACAGAACACAGCAAAACAACAAGCAGAAAGGGAAGTCTCTGCTATAACAACAACACCATCTGTAGCCCAGCTTTTGTGAGCCAGATGCAAAGAATAACCAGAAAAGATGAATTTCCTTTCCTTGGATGATCAGCCATATTTATTGTTGAAGATACTGGATATAAAGTAAAATGTCCACTGAAAGTTGTGGTTGAACACACCACAGCACACAGTGTGAACAATGTTTAATTCTTTCTCTGCATTTATCCCATTCACCGAGTGAAGCAGTGAGCTGTAACCAATGGGAAGGACCCTGGGGACAGTGTGTTGGATGAGTACTTTGCTCAAGGTTTCCACATTGGGGCCACAAACAGTTCTGGGATTCAATCCAAATATATATTATTGCAGGGGTAATATATGCACAAACTGTACTGTACTGTACATGATACAATTGCATTATTTTAGAAACACCTTCTAATTAATTTTCAGTTCAGTTTTGGCCTATTGGAAAGAGTTATATTTGTAGTGATGAAACTCTTATTACCTTCTTTCAAAAGCAAAAAAGGCAAACCAAAACAACTATGTTTTGGTCTACGTTTTTCTCCTTATTTTTTTATTTGTGATTTTTATTCTAGGAAGCTTTATATAATTCCTTTTTTATAATTGCACTAAAAAATATCCTAAAAAAAATGAGAATGAGTCTTTAATGTTAATGGTAATCATATGCGGAAAATTGGTGTTTATCTGGTTTCCCTTGCCCTGTTTGTCCACTAGGGGCTCCCTCATTGCAAAACAAGAAGGCTTTACTGAATTGCCAATGAGAACCCCCATTTGTTCCATGAGCTCCTGCCACTTGGTCATGAGTTCATATCCTAGAGTGGGCGTTGCTTACCCCTTTTCGCTCTTACCCTTTGATCAGAATGCCCCTTTATTTTTCCACAGTGGACAAGAGGGCAAGAGGTCATCTTCTGTTGAACTCATCTGGCTGTGGATGGTCCATGATCTCACACAGGCTCCAGTCCCACACTTGCTTCCTTATCCACTTCTTCCACTTCCTGTCTGCTGTGACATTTGCTTCAGTTGGCTCTGGTTAGTGAGAGTGAGCACTGGGAATGGCCTCCCCCACATTATGTCATCATCTGGAGTATTCAGGGTACTGTGAGGAAGCCTCTTGGACAGTTGCATGTGCAAATGATCTGAATCACTGGTTAACCTGGGCCAGAATGTTCAGGTTTGAAGAAAAAAAAAGTTCAAACACTTTTGTACTATTTGTACAAATGTTCTAGTTTAATTTGCAATGTGATTTAGCTCAACCATATCAACGAATTACACCTGCTTCTTTCTTTGAAATTAACGTTAGTTATAGGGACTGCCTCAGTATCCGCTTTTCCTCTTCAGAGAAGGCCTTACAGTCGGTACTGGAACATTGCTGTCGGAATACATATTTGATTGCACTCAGCTACAAGAGCATTAGTGAGGTCAGACACCGATAACAGATAATTAGTTATGGATCAAAAAATCAAATCAAAGGTATTGAATGGAGTTCTAAAAGTTCAAAGAATGTAGTTACACTGCTTTACAGACTAAAACATTTTAAACCCCTCTTGCCAGTGCATAGAATCATGCACAGTGGTCATAGACAAGTGTGGTTGCTACAGGAAAGCTCATTCTACTGACAATGCTTTTCTATGAAGATTATAAAAGGCCTAAAAGATCACCAAAATTTCAGATTGATTCTTGATTGGCGAGAGCAGTGACCTCTACTCCAGTCCCAGGCAGAGACTGGCCTGAGCAAACAGTAGCTGTCACTGGCTCTGTGTTTCACCCACAGTGCATTAACCACAGGGACACAAGCGGCACAACTAGCCTCCTACGGCAGAGACAAACACATTTCCCAGTGTCTGCTATACACAAAAATGCAGCTGTGGGGATTATTTCCTGGACTTTCATTTAACAGCAGAGGCAGAAAATAATTATTGGCAGAAAAGTTCAACTAGTCCTACAAGCTGTCAAATGCAGGCAAAGTCTCTTAGTACACAAGATGGGGCAATTAGAAAGAGATGACTGCAGAATCAGTGTGTGTATGCATGTCTGTGTGTGTTTATATGTGTATGTGTGTTGTTGTCATCCTTCTGAACACATCTGAACTTCACTGTGCTCATAACCACAGTACAAAAATGTTGGAAACTTTCTAAACTGGATGTAATTCAAAACCAACCAACAAAAAACAAACACAGCGAGAGTAATTTATGGCCTAAAATACTCAAACTACACGAGTAACTCATGTTGTTTCTCTACAGCCCTGATATAATATTTATTATAATGTTTTTTAAACAGTCCACCCTTCCACTTCTTCCTTAATAGTGCAGGTTATATAAACACTCCAGTTCACCATATTAGGCCCTCACTTCTCACGGTAGGATACACAGGGTGCGTGTCAGGAAGATAAACAACACAGAGGCAGTAATTTGTGGGGTCTAAGGACCATTTGAGCTGGATACCTACTCAGGGTTCTTTAGAGCCTTTAATGTTCATCTAGATGTTTTATTTGAGATAAAGACTAAACTGTGTGGTATAATGCTCATCTATTTTAGCAGCCTCTTGCTGGCTTTGATCTTCTAGCATCTTTAATTTCATGCAAAGCCTACATTTTATATCTAAATGTAATGTTTGGCAGTGCTGCCTTAATTTATCACATTTGGTGCTTCTGGCTATGTTTATAATTGTCTTTCTAGTGAATTACATTATTCCACTAATACTTATTAGAAAATGCTCAAAGTATCTGATATATTCACTAATAATAATACAGTGACTGGGCCTAGCTTGCTCAGTTAAAAGACACTTGGGGAATTGAAAAAAGAAATGAAGTTTTAGTTTTTAAGCCACGGCAGCAGTAATACAATAAGGGCTATCTGTTACATTGAAAGAACTGGGCCATATGAGCTGCTGTGGAGGCTATTTTGGCTTTTTATCTGGACTTTTTTGGGTCGATCAGCAACATCAGTGACATGAATGTATTTACAAATACACTTTCTGCAACCTCAAACTCCAAGAGCACACTAGAAATGTTTTCATAAATAACTCTGCAAGCCATGTTAGGAACAGCCTCCACTTTTCCACCTCTGTCTCTAATCAGGGGTGTAAAGTATCTTGCTGTCATTTATTTTGGGGACTCTGTGGACACTCCCTCTCAATAGTGCCACGGAGAGCGTATTTTCCTTGCTCTTCCTGGCAGAAATGACTATGCACTTACTCCTCTCAGGCTAGGAACAATTACCTGCCAGCCCACAAAGCAGAGGCAGCGGTTCAGCCCTGCCCGACGGACTTAAATACCAGCTTCACTGAGAAGAGGAGAGCCAAGAGCCCATGGACGTTTGCTTTTATAAGTGACCACCAAGCGAGAGTGCTCAAATGTTTTGATATTCCAAAATAGAGGCTAGTGCTGAGGGACAAAAATTATTGTGCTGAAATGGTCCCTAATGGCCATAGATTAATATACTTATTATACATTAATATTAAAACAGCAGCTTCATTCTGGAATCTGTATTCTATAGCTCATTTTTACTGGTTTTCATTCAGATGAGTAAAACAGGATGCTGTAATTTAATGTTGCTGTCATTCCTTTGCAGTTTTTGTCTGTATCTATGAGTAGCATCTCTGTCCATTGATTTTGGATACATAGTGTTCAGTCTATTATACTGCTATACACATATTTCCCTTTTAGGAATCCAACCATCCATTCACAATCCTACGTGGCAAGAAATAAAGTATCTTTGGGATACAGGTAGCCGGTCCTTCAGTTACAAAAGCTCTACTGGTTGGTGTTTCAGTGGCATTTTTATACAGTTAGGGGCATTTTCTGGCATGTTTTGAGTCCCTACAAATCAATAACGTTGTCCTAACTGATCATCTGCGATGAAATATATAGATCCTGATGGAATGGGTCTCTTCTAGAATGGCCGGATTAAGTAAATTATCCTGAGCCAGATCTCAACACTTAATATTTTTGGGAGATTACAACACCTTTCTCAAACAATTAGTGTTTTATATGTCCAGTACAATTCAAAAGGTTAGAATCATTGCCAAGCTGTTCTGTAGGCTTGTGTTTGCTCAACACAAAACAAAAGGAGATACAAGGAACAGCAATGTATTATAATTTTTCACCCAATAAAGCATACACGAGCAGTACCTATGCCGTCACAGCCCTGCTTGACGGCATGGCAAAAAAAAGGCTGCAGCCAAGCTGACACTGATTGGTCAAAATGTTATCAGAGGTCATTGTTATTCTTTCTGCCCATGTAAAAAAAACAAACAATGGAGATACAAATGAACAATTGGGAAATCGCTAAAATAGAAACACTACTATTGGTTTCTGCTGAAGATAAATTTCAGTAGGAGATTTCGATGGCCCTTATAAAAGTAGCTTTAATGCTGTGAGAAATGCAGAAGTTAACTGGATTAGGTATTCATCACACGGATAAAGTATACTGAGAAAATTAACAGTCTCAAACAAGAACATGAAAATAAAAGACAATAATCACAAAAGTTTTAGGATGACTGAACACAAACTGTGCGGAGGGTATTGTTCCGGGATTAAAATTACACTGGAAAAATCAAAGCATACGACAAAATTCATTGCTTCACAGTATGGTTTAGGTCAGGCATGGATATTGAATACCACTGGAAAAGTGCCTTAATGCATTGACAGTCCTGTTGAATGCCTATGACGAGGTTTTCCTGTCATTTGTCACAGTTTTATATATAAACTAACAATTTTTCTGTTCACTTTTGAAAAGCAAAATGCAAAATCACGTTATATAAAATGTTGAATCCGATAGCCAGTGAGGTGAATCTAAAAACACAGCAACTGTTGCTTTTAGGTGTGATTTCATCCTAATCCTGTTTACAGAAACTAAGATACACCCCATGATGAAAGAAAATCCCTCCCAGGAATGATAATAATCTCAACTTTGAATCACTTTCTTCCAATATGTGACATCACTGAACACTTAGCAGTGAGGTCATAAAATGTCATGATGCCCCCCCACCCCACTTATGTTCATAAAACAAATCAAGGGAACACAATAGATATTTGACATATTGCACAGTGCCATTATTAGGAATCACATGTACCCACTCATGCTGATCATGATACATAATGGGGTATGGATGCCAAAAATGAAAGACAATAAGACCAGTGATTAATGCGGCTAATATTTTCCACAATGCTAGGAAGAGATGAAAATGTGCATCGCCCACTTTCCCACATAGTACACTTCAGAGAACTACTTGTGGAACACACATCACTTAACACACCACCAAATAATACAATTGATTAATTCATACAGCGCTGAGACAGAGAATTGGCAATAGTAAACCCCTCTCCCATGTCTGTGCCTGGCTCTACAGCTTAAAACTGACCAGCCACACACACATACACACACACAAACACACCTGAATTGTGGAACTGCTGCAGAGTGGACAGAGCCTTCAAGGCTTCCTACGTAAATGAAAACACATGCAAATATAACAAGGCCCAATAAAGGCAGCTCTCTTGCAAAGAGAGCCACTTTTCACAATCAAATAGCTTAAGCATTGTCTGAGTGTTCACAGTCTCACTGCTGAGCTGGGCTTTAGCCAATGCCACTTCACCAAATTGTGGAGAATAATGTGCATTTTATGGGCAGACTGGTGGAGTCCAGCTACTTTGTTTGGGTATGTGAGAATTTGTGTGTTGGTTTTTACAAAACAAATAAATCGGGATCAAGGCACAGAAGAGGCAAAAAAAAGGAAATTTGTAAAGTGCTTTTTACAGAAGCTACATGTGTCATATTTTTTAAATGAATTAGGAAATCCATGTCTTTTTTGGTGACTGAGGTTGGGGTTAGGCTTAAAAAATTCTGAAATACTTGATTGAACCGTGATACAATAAAACTGCCAATACCATGCCATAAACATGTACTGGCAAATCTTATATGCTGACATGAGTTAGCATTATGTTCAATAACATTACAGTGTCACAAGCTGATTTAGTCATAAAATCACACACTGATAACTAGTATTAATTGTAACATAGCTCTGCCATATTAACACATATAATCTGTCAGCATATGACATTTCTCATTACATGTTTATGACTTCCTTGTATGTCAGTAAGACTATATATCAGATTCCTGAAAAAACTATTATTATTTATGTTTATGTTTGTTGTTGTTATGTTAGGTTATATATGTTTGTGGACAGCTTTACAGGTTTAAGGAACAGATATGTACTACTTGAGCACTGATGAATGCTGCTCTGGATAATAGTGTCAGCCACATGCTGTAAACATAAAATGTAATATGAATGTAAATGACTTAAAATTGTGTAAAAACAAATGTCCATGAATTAAAATTTGTATGCATTTTTTAACAGTCTATTTCAGTCTCTCAATACTCTACATCATAAAGAAGTCATTTATAAACTCTGAATCTCAATTACAATCCACAATCCTTACTGACATTTCTCTCCTTTTTTAGACAGCAAAGTCCCTGCTATGTTGTCACGCTCATTTATTTATATTTGTTCTTGAACTCAGTCCAATCATTGGGGACACTATTAAAAACCATTGTTGCTGCCCTTGAAAATATATTGATTGAAATATAAAAAGCACAGAGTTTGACAAGATGTTGAGTTACTCATAACTCTGAGGGACAAAAGGTACACTGAACTAACCTCAATGCTCTTTAATTGGCTATTTCTCTTATTTCGTTGCCATTACATAAGCATGGGGTAAAAAAAACAGCATCCCATGGAAGGGACCCTGCAATCACATGTGGGGAAACCCAAAATGTAATGACGTTACTACACCAGACGAAATGGAAGGCGAGTACCCTTTGAAGTCCTCTTAATTAAAAGCCCAGTTCACCAGAAAAACAGATCCCAGCTTTGAGCAACTTGAATGAAACTCGAATGTTTTGCAGAGTGGTTGCTAAATGGGTGATATTTCAGGAAAGAAAATGTAGCCTCAAAATATTTCTAGTTCGGCTAGGAGCTTTATAACATCTTACATAAGGAGAAGATAGAGTAGTGGAAGCTGTGGTCCAAAATCCACTGATATTACCCTTCAGCAAAAATAGCCAGAGATACCAAAATATAGAGAGTGCAAACTGAGGAAAGAATACATTCTTACATATTAGAATGTTGATAATGGTCCCTACCTGCACATTGTAGTGATTTTGTTGGCCTTAACACAACCACTTAGTAATAGGTTGTTAATGAACAGATTAGTTTGATCAGACATGTTGAAAGTAGGGAAATGTGCAGAGCGGGGAGCCTCTAGGACGAGTGCTGGAAAATGGAAGAACCTTTTGTGGTTCCCTAAATTGTCCTCTAGTGGATGTGGCTTAAGAACCAATTTTTAAAATGAGCTACTGTATGTACAAAGAAACTTTTTCTCCTAGATCTAAGACAAACACACCTCTAATTGTGAGTGTATCGAAATGTATCTATACCTGTGGATGGCATCTTCTAGTTTCTTCACATTAAGCTCATCCTGCTCAATCTGCTTCCTCTGGCCCTCATTTTCCTCATGAGGTCCTGCTGGAGTTCCTTGCATAAGCCACCTCTCCCTTGTCGCTTTGGACTAGAGAAGAAAAAAAACAATGTGGTTCTGACTTGACTTAACCAATTCAACATGAAAACATCAGTTTCAGTATGAGAATCAGAAAACCTTATTGATCCTGGAGGAAATTGCTCATGTTTTGACTTCACAGACACACAGAGACACAGACAAGAACAATATAAAATATAAAGTTTAAAGAAATCCGCTGCAAACCTGCAGAAAAACCTTGATATGAAATAGATGATATGTACATAAAAGCTAGGGTATAAATACTTTACATAATTAACTTACAGTTAAATTAATTACTAATAACACAAATGGTGGTAAGAAGTATGTTACTGCACATAGCAGAGCTCAGTAGCATACAAGTAATATTGACATAAATAGTGATATTCACATGGTAAAATTATTACACATGATAATTATAAGATATTGGACATATGGAAATTATTTAGCACCCAAAACTTCACATGAAATTACACGTGGTAAGTACATTTTAATATATTGCCTATGATGATAATATTTTGGCACCCAATAATTTTGGCACAGTATTGCACATGATAGAACATCAAAGCAAGATAATAATGCCTATAGCACATAATTAGAGTGATTTAAACTCAGTACACACTCACAGTGTAATGTCGTGTTGTGTTACTTCCTGTACGTAGCAGAGTTTTAGCATTAGAGAAAACGTTTAGATTTTAATTCCTCATTTTAACATTTTTGAAGAAAAAGTATTAGGTTTTGGCTAATACTGGCTAATGCTGAACATGACAGTATTGGTGTCTGTGCTATTTTGCTATCTTTTTACAAAAGTAGAGAAGCAAATTCCTGGGGTTCCCTAGATGTCATACAAGATCAATTACATTTGAGGCAAAGAAATGTTCCAGTTCAATCCAGAGTTGCACACTTTTCTGACCTGCCATGCACATAGCCTCTCATCACAGAAAGCTTTCTTTACTTTGGCTTACTGCATTTCACGGCACCTCAGATACGAAATGCATTCCGATCAGTTTAACATAGAAAATATTGTTGGCTGGGTTTTGAGTAGTGGGGTGTTGTTGCTGGACTCGTGAAGGCCCTTGTGACCTTTCTGCCGCCCTCACGCTGAGTGTGAAACTCTGAGAACGCAGGAATGCTCCTGACCGTTTCACAAGCTGTTGAAGTTATGCTGCAGCAAGCAGAGCACAGCAGCTGAGATTTCAGTGCTGCCTGCTCACTTGCTGTAAGAAGACCCTGCTGGATGATTTGACCCATAAAAGCAGTTTAAAGGCTTTTCATATGTGAATAAATGTTGCATAATGTTTAAGAAGCATCAAGGTTTGTTCCTACTTCTGGTACTGTGTCCAGGAATATGGCCTGTAACTGGTAATGTGAATGGTGTGAAACAGTAAGCTACATAATGTTAAAAAGTACTTGGAGTTTAATTGAAATGTACATTGAAAAAAATGCTCTACAAGGAACACATTTCTACACACTTGAAATCACAACTACTCTTTATTTGACCTACTGTTGTGCACTGGTGCAATCTTGCAACAGCAACAGCTCTGTGTCTTGAATTTTCGTCAACTTTTACTAGCTTTATTTTTTTTATTTACATTGTTATATCATTATTATGTCATATTGTTTTTTTATTTTTTAGACTGATCTTGTCTCTTTGTCTTTTTGTGTCTGTACAGTTGTAACATAAGCTGTTTCTTGTGGGATAAATAAAGTTTTCTGATTCTGATACTGGGAAAAACAAACCCTAAAATTCAATAAATAAATAGAAATTCGGCATTCAAATTTGTTTTCTTCCCTTAGGTTTACTATCAATAATTACCATTACTGGAATCAAGTCCTTCAAATATTTGACTTTAGGAGGAAACTGAGACAGTATCAGTTCCTGTGGCCTCTCCAAGTACACCAGAACAAAGGAATATATTGAATATAAACCATATCCATTTACTAAAAATTATTTTAGAATTTTTGTCACTCCAACAGAAATGAACTCCACCAAATTTCAGTGCTTTTAAATGAACTTTAAAATCAGGAGTCGTTCATTTACTGACTATTTTCCAGTGAGTTTGGTTCAGTCTCTGTTAACACCCACAGTTAAATCAACATTCCATTTCCTGGAACTGTGCTCCTTTTGCAGCCTGACTCTTCATTCAATTCATCCAGCCTTTTTAAAACATCTGTATGTTCCTGTAAATATACGACCCTTCAGCTAAGTTCATTTGTTGCTGACCCTGTTTGTGGGTGTCAGAAAGCTGCTAGCTGAGGTATGCTAACACCAGTTCATTCATGTATTCTTAGTAAACCTTCACTGTTTGTTCTGCGTCTCCCCAGAGTGTGCTAAGGCCCAGGCTTTATCAGTTCTCCTCCAGTCTCTGGGAACAAGTGTGTCTTTCCCCCTTTTCTCAAGAGAGCTTGAGCACAAAAACTTTTTTCAGAGTCCCTTAAAGGCTGGCCACATTTGTTTTTGTGAATCACAACTAGCATGAAATGTGGGCAATTATGCCACAGAGCTATTCTGTCTAAATGAGGCAAACCCCCGTCTATGTGATAATGCACTAAACATTCCCGAAGGTCAGAGATGTTTGTAGACCCGTGAGCTTTTGGCATTTCTAAGTATAGAGAAGCATTTACGTTGTAATTTCGTCTTATCTTAAAGTGAGGAATCACGCCAACTGAGATAACTATAAACAGGAAAAGAATCTCACTGACACAATGTAAGGATCAACGGATTAGCAACAGCTCATAGGACATTTTGAAGTTTTGGAAGAAAATAATATTAGCATGGTTTTAATATCTGCTGCATCTGGAAAACTACAGAAACCATTTCCTGGGGGTTTTCCTGGATGTTGCAGCAGACCATATACATATAAATACTTTTATTTAATTTTTTAACTGAACCATGACTTCACAATTTAAAAATGAAAACCACATGACAGCCATAAATGAATAAAATCAATATTGTTATTTTAGAATCACGCCAATTGAGGTGACCAAGAGTGACTCCATGTGAGGGCCCAAGGTGCAATAAAGGAAGAGAAGATAAGAAGGAAAACACAGTTTAAAATGACACTCTTTCAAACAACAATCCAGAACACAGAGTCCAAACCAACCAATGCTTACACACACACACACACAGTATATCATCACTAGTTCAGACTATTATGACTGTCAGAATTTCTGTTTAAATGTTCCACAGTCAAAACTGAACACTTTCAGAAGGGTCGTTAAGGGTTTCTTACCTTGAGATGTTGAAGTTGTAGAACAAGGTCATCTAGTTGTCTCCTTTTATCCTCAATCTCAGCTTGCCTTTTTCGTTTCTCCTGAAAAAAAGTTTAATGTCACTCATCACATGTATAGTTAGCGGTTTATAGGTTGTTGCGTGTGTTGATTTATTGGTTTTCTAGCACTGTGCTGTACAGAACTACTTTCTTCTTTCACTTCATTCATTTCCCCTTTTGTATATTCAATCATTTTACATTTTATCACCACCACTGACCATGCTATATATGTACAATGTATAGTTCCATACTAAATACAGCTGTTAACCGTCTTTTTACAGGTTTTAATATCCAAGACCCCCATTGACTCAAGTATTATTTGAGTGTTGGATACTTCTCAGTAAACAATAACGTGTGTATGTTTGCTGTAAAATGCATTGCAAGAAGCAGATAAATCTTTATCGCAAGAGGATGAAGCTAAACTGCTTTAGATTGATTAGGTGGGCATATTAAAGTGTATCCGCTTTTGTGACATTGTTGAAAGAATCAGTTCAGATTAGGCTGTTTTTACAACATACAACATAATGTTTTACCATACAGCCCATATGGAAAAGAGAGTAAAAAGCATATTTTCCATCAACTAAGACCTTCAAATAGTTTTTTCTTCCCATTTAAATCATTCTGGATAAGAGGCTTTTAAAGGAGCATCAATGTGTTGTTTATAGGACCTTTTGACTGAGTTAAATGGTCTTACATATGAAATGAGGCATTGATGATTTTTTCTTAATGTGTATAAACAGATACAAATACATGTTTTGTGTAAACATGACCATGGTGGTCACAAGGTTAAAACACAGTCATTCAATATCTCTGAGAGATAGCAAGATGATATCAGGAACATCCTCAAAGATGATATAAATTTAGTCCCAGGACAGTTTATGCAATACTCAGTACATCCTGTCTTCCTGACCTCATGAGGCTCCAAATCAGTGGTATTGCTTCCTTTCAGACCACAAGTAAATCAGATGAGGGCAACCTCAAATGGGAGCCTTCAAGACTGGAACCCACATGTTTTCTTCACCCATTTACTCTCTGTTCTTTGGTGGGACCTGGTTTCAGATGAGAATCTGCGGTTTGCGTATGGAGATGGGACTAAACTGACGTCAACAAACAAACAATGACAGGAAGGTCTGCAATAAAGCACTGGAATATAAGCTCATTCATTGACTACTTTTGAATGTCTGAGACAGAACATAATATGATCCTTTATTAGTCCCACAGGTGTGAAATTTGCAATAGCAAGTGTAGATTATGAAACAAGAAAGTAGAGTCAGCATTACCAATAGAAATAAAATGAAGACAATATAATAAAAAATAATAATAAAGCTAACTGCACAATTTACAAAAATATATAAACATATGTAAGTTTGTGTGTATACATAAATATATATGTATGTACACAGTGGGTACCTTCACTTGCTTTGTATCAGCAGACATTGAATGATACGTAGTAATACTACACCAGAGATATTGGCCATGTGGAAATGTATATTGTTAAATTTTGTATAATAAAAATATGTTTTTACCCCTGAAACCCTAAAGAACTGTTCATACATTACTTTTTCACTCACATAACATCCTAATTTACGTAATTTGGCAGACCAAAGAGTGCTAATAATTTTTGCAAATCAAATATGTCGGCATTTGAAGTCTTGCCCAAGGACTCTTATCGGTGTAGTGTCTAGCCCAGGGTAGGAATCAAACCTTCTCCTACTTGAAGGGACCTACTACTAATTTGCCAGGCGTAACACAATATTTCATAGTGTTCAGTGAACAAAATGTCTTAAGATTAATAACTAAATAACCCCATATTCAACTAATTGAAAGTTACTCCAACTAGAAGTTACTCTATGCCTCGAACATGGATTCTATAAGCTGCTTTGTGACAAAATCGTTTTAGGCCATACTGTGCAAATATATAACAACATATTTAATTACACATTCCAAAGAACAATTAATGATTTATATATTTGATTGAAATATTTCACATGATGTGCTATAAATGTCAACTTTTTAAAACTTGTTTGTTTCAAGCACTTGATGCAATAGAATACAACCAAAAACAAGTGTAAACAAAGACTGAGTGATAATCATTCTCACCACAATATTGACAGACTGTACAAAAAAGTTCAAGACCTGTAAATGTTGAATGATGTGTGTGTTCGACAGATGTAACTGGTAAACATCACAGATGACTTACTTCCTGTCCTCCAAGTAACTTCAAAAAAGGTCCGGTAAAGCACTAAACCACATGTGTAGACTGTTCTGGTTCTCCACCAACTGAGCAAATACCAAAGTCAGCGTTGACACAGATTCACGGCCACATTCCAGCCTGAGCTGCATGACTCGAGTACGTACTTCCCTGTGCTTTCTTGCAGAATGTGCACTAATATGGAATCCAGATGTTAGCAGGGAGCAAAACGTCGACCTAAAAATTGGCTTTTATTTATGCTGTTCCACAAGAATGAATGATGTTACATGAGGTAAAGCAGAGAGCTGCTTCAGGCTGGAACAGTAGATATAAAGACTTCCTGGTTTAGAAATGGATATGAAAGATAGCAGAACAAGGAAAGCCAGCATTATATAAGACTAAATCCTGTTAATTATTCGCACCCAAAAACACATCAAGGAAATACCACCTACACCTACACACACACAAACACACGCAAACACACACACAGATCAACTCTGATGTAATAGTGTGGCTGTGACTAACAATCACACAAGCATTTAATGGCCAAAACCAGCCAGAAGGAACAGGTTTCTGTCTTTACTCTTCTAAACTAATAATATCTCAGTTTTGTTGTCGATGGCTTAAACCTTGGGATTTAAAAATCCTGAGTATTGAAAGGGTTGAGAACTTTGTCCAGAAGTAGTAGTCTGTCTCTGGATTGATTCATAGTTCACATGACAGATCCTGGAAATATCCTGGCTCAGTGCAAACCCTCCCTGTCCAAGCAGACACATCTGAGGTGTGTTTATTTCTCAAGTTATAAACTACATCTGATTATCTGATGGCAGAGGCAGTGTAAACGTTGGATTTTCAGAGGTAATGTAAACGTTGATTTTGTTTTTAAACCTGTTTGGAACATCTCAGAGGTTCCAGTCCTGTTTCCTATATAGGCTTGTTCAAAATTACATTGCCACATGTAGAATTTTATAATGTACCAACCCAGCGTTGGCTCACTACCATAAATATGATCAAGATACCCTTCAGGTGATGTGTTAGAATAAGGGATAGAGCAGTCAAACACTATTGATGTTCTTGGAAAGGCCAAGTTCGTGATGCTGATTTAAATTTCCAACATCAGTATCCTAAGGGTCTTGTGGCCAAATGCAATCAAAATCTCACAGCAATGGCCCAGCATCTACTGTTGGAGAAGAGTAGAGGCTATTTTTACAGTGAGTTGATGCTTCCTAATAATATGTTTGCTTAAAAACAAACAAAAATACCCAACATTAGACTGGTTTAAAAGATCAACAAAATGTAGCCTCAAAAGGATCTCAGAATATAATCGAAATGAGGGGGTTCAGACTTACATAGGACTGTAGGAGGTCAGAAAATTCAATTGCAGTACATGTATTTTTTAGTTAAGAAGATATTGTAGATTTAAAAACAATCAAACAAATAAATAAAGAAAAAATAATAAATACAATTGGCCATGTGACAGACCCTGAAGTAGCCACATTAAAACATTTGTGCAGCATTCTGAATAGAAATCTATTTGAAAACAATGTTCATGTCCAGCACAGTTAATTATAAGAATCAAGCGTGTTTAGAGTGCGTCTCATCAACAAACACCACTACTATCCATCAGCTGTCTCTCATGCCTGCGTTCTGACCGAGCAGCTATAATTACCCTGGCAGTCCATTCCTCACCACGTGTTCAGTAAACTGCACTGTGGAATGGCAGAAGTCTCCACACCCAACCCAGCACTAATGGCCAGTCTATATCTTGCCAAGCTTGCTCACACATACTGAAACGGGGATTAGAATACAGACCTGCAACACCAAGGGTGTAAATCTCTGACAACAGGTTAGCTCGATTAATAATCTTTATGCTTAATTGTAAATTTAATTGGATTATTTTTTGTACATTTTTGTACTGTATGCTTTGGACATGCAAATCAAGGAACTAAAAAACTTCAATCTGTAGTTAAAAATAGCTTCAGAAATGAATGATGGGCAAACATTAGAAGAATATTCCAAATTATTATCATAATCATAATAATTTAGACACCAGCATTTGTGTATATAGTATAGTGTATTTCATAGTATTTTCTGCACAGCTTTATTGGATTTATTTGGACTTCATATGTATATTGTTCTGATCACTGTGTCTCTGTGTGACTGAGTCATAACAAGCAACTCAATACAGTTTTCTGATTCTGATTCAAATTTTTCATAACTGATTCTAACACTCTAAATTGTAATTCTAAATGATTGCAGTGAAACCAGTGTTGATACTGGCCCCGCAATGCAAGACTAGTCTTCATCATAGACATTGTTGGCCATGATAAAGGCCAGGGATGATGTCACTGGCAATTTAGCCATAGCTAATTTCCAGACAGAATGCTGCATCTGCTAGAAATTGAGGGAAGGAGGCTGTGCATGACAGCAGGTAATATTCAAGGCAACGTTGTGTCATTTGGACTTAGTGAGGCTATGAGGTCTAAACAAAGAGTATTTGTTGCTTGGAACAAATTGAAAACATCTGCTGAGCAATGGTACAACAACCCAACTCTCTTTCCGCCAACAACACCAAATCTCACAGACAAGCCCCCTGAGAGTGTTTTTCTGAAAGCTCTGCTTGCGTACAGGAATATATTGGAGAGAGAGTAAGATACCTAAAACCTGTGGTTTGAATTCCTGACCTGCATAAACCTCTTGAGAATAAGAACCTAGCCGAACCCAAATTGTGCGGGCTTAAATCTTGGCTAGGGACTGCAGCTTCCCTATAGCATCTCTAGCTGGTGTTCTTGGCAGCAGTCCCTATAAACGTTGCTCTCCCTGATGAAACTTTCCACACTGTGAGCACCAAACTGTAAGACAGTGTTGACAGCCTGTGATGGAGCTAAATTTAATCCACAGATTAACACACATAAACATCTGCCTGGACTCACCAAGATCAGTTCAAAGCCAACAACAATCTGGCCAAGATGCCACAAATGCAGTCCAGTGGGAAACCTCAGTGGAAGACTGCAGTACAACTGAGGTCTGCTAGGAAAGTCTTCAGCTGAAAACTGACCATTCAGCATTCTTAAAAATATAAGGTACCAAATGAGGTCCTTGGAAAAGGACAGGGATGCCCAGCCCTGGTCCTGGCAATCTACTAAACTGTGGAGTTGAGCTTCAACTCGAATCTAACTCACTTGATCCAATTAATGAAAAAACATCTGAATTTTAGAATCAAATGTGTTGTAAAACAGGGTAATATATGGTGTTCTCATGGTGGTAAAAATTGTGTATTGCATTGAACTATTGAAAGGCTCATTGCAGACCCTATGGGATTGCTCTGAAGAACTTGAGAAACCCATTTTGAAAGCGTGAACTTAGCCAACCAGTCAGAGTAGAGAAAGTTCACACTGATGTTGAGAGATACTGGGTATGATGACACACTGTGAGTTTTGTGATGTGTCATTGTAAACTCCTACGCTGTGTCGCCTCCATTGGCAACTATGCTGACATTTCTGATGACTGAGCCCTCACTCTACTCCTGAACAGGACAAACTACAACAATGTTAGAACTAATATCTTGTCATGCCTGCTGCAGTGTCTTTGAATGTATAATGAGTTTGATTAACAATAATAAAACTATTGTGTAACGTTATATTAATAGTAGAAACCTGAACATGTATTGTATAGAATGTAAATCAATTGTAAATCAATTGATTTACATTCTACACTCTCTCTCTGTCACATCTTGAGGCGAGGCACAAGTGCAGGTTCCATATGATGGTCATTTATGAACAAGAGAACACATACTCTAAACAGAACATAAAGGGGCACAAGAACATAAAAGACACACAAGGCAAGAGTACGGTTAAGGTATCTGTGATGGCAATGATGATGGTTGACTAGCAACCGGGATACAACTTAGAACTTAAGTACAAGGCAGAACCAGTATTAGCGTCCGGTAGAGGATGTATATATATATTAGTGGAATGTGTTTATAATTTGAATCTGGGAGCCTGCAACACTGCTACCTGTCTGCAGTTAAAACACTATCAGTACAGATGATAACACCAACCATCACTGGCTGCTTATCAACACAGTCACAAGCACTTGTCTTAGTGGCAGACTAAAATAGAGTGGACATGCCATTCCTGGTATAAACAGTATGAGAACGGAAACTCTAGATATGCAAGCTATTTATTTATTTATTTATTTATTTATTTATGTTTCTGCTTTTTGTTAATGTTGGGGCTTATGGAGTAAGTGTTCATCTGAATATTGAAGGCACAGTTTGTGTCTTTGTAGGGTCGTGAACTTGAAATTAGAGCTTCAGGTATGGAATTAGAAAAGAAAGTAGTAGGACAGGCAATATGCGGTAGTTACACTTAGAGTTGGCATGATACAATGTTTTACATGTCTGATATTGTTACCGATATTGCAAACTTCTGTTGATCGTCACTTCATAGTTTCTTTCACCATGTAGTGCACTATTCTTCCAAATTGGAATTATGTATACATGACTATTGCTATTAATTCTTTTAATGCAGATGCCTTTTTTATTTTCACAAAGTGCACTGTGTAGGGAGTACGGGGCAGTCTGAAACACATACTTGCTTCAAATAATGTTACTCTTCTCTCTTTACAACATGATGCTCAGAATTTCATTATTTAGACATTTACTTGATAAGACAGGCTTTTTTTGAGCCAATGATTTTGTATGAGATCAGATCACAACACCACAAGTTATCATTGGTCTATAAATTATCTAAGCAAGAACAAATTTAACAGCAGAGATGATACAACAGTCACTTTACCATCAAAAAGTCCATAACGTTCAAAAACAGTGATGGCACAGGTATGAAATGTATAGACAAGTATTTTAGATATGTGATTAGGCCATGCTAGATGTCTGTAGTCATTAAACACACCAAAGTCTTGTCAGTAAACACACTTTGTTTGGTAGATTAACAAAAATACACCGAAACTGTACACAAAGCATCAAATACCAATATATTCACTGTGGGAAGTCACAGCAGGTGCCACATTAACTTGGAAGGAATTTTTTTAAGACCACATTATAATAAGTACTTCATTGTAAGAATGACCCATTAGTACATTCTTGACTATTCCAAATTCATCCAGACGAAACCAGCGTCCTACTGTGAGCATGACGTTTAACAATGTATTGGTTCATTAATGTTTTTATGTTGACCTTATCAACAATAACATCATCCACTTTAGCAGGGAACTAAAACCATGCTCCAGGCTTATTCAGGCATAATTACAGAGAGAAAGAAATAGCCTAATTATAATGAGCAAGGAAATATCCTCAATGTAGGGTGGTTCAGGTAAACACAACCTCAGTGGCTGATTAGGGTCTGTGCAGAAAAGCAACATTAGAGGTTATTTTTCAAGCGCTTCCATATTTTGGTTACAAAATGAAAGCCTGTTGTCTGTTACACCCATGTGGTAGGCATTTGGGCCAAATCTATGAGAGAATAACAAATCTGGCCTGCATCTGTGCAGCATTCCAAACACAAGGATTGCAGCTAAACACTGGGGCTTTCTAATTAAAGGCTAATAGAGGCAAACAGCACTCAGAATACTTTAAAACAGCTTAGATGTCCAAAAGTATCCAGACACTTCTTCTCTTGTGATGTACATACACACAGCTACAATAATCTCCATAGAAAATGACTCATAAACGAATAGGACAGATACTGAACTTTAGGTGATAAAGCATTGTTTGTGATCAAGGACTACAATCTAATTTCAGTACCTGACTACATTAATGCTCCGACATCTAATAGAATGTCTCCTCAGAAAAATAAAAGCTATTATTTCAACAAATTGGAGACACAATCTCTATTACTATTCATAATTTCAGAGTAAAGGTTGGATGAATAATTGTCTACAAACTAGAGATGGAACCGAAACTGAATACGGTATTTGGAAAGGCACAAATAACATGTTATTTACATATATGGGATTTGGACAAATATTTAAAAAAATATATGTATTCGAGATGTTGTATCATCTGGTACTGTCACTGTATCACATTATTAATTTTTGTCAAAAAACATTTTTGAAATTATTAGCTGTATACTGAATAAAAAACATATCTAAAGTGAAGGGCAAAACCCTCTAACTTACTTTTTATAATGAAAAAAAAATCCAGCAGTCTCTAAAACTCCTCAGTATTGGCTGAATATGGTAGCCTGCAGCCTCTGCATACAAACTGTATGTGATGTTCCAGTGCATCATCCAACTTTAACATTACACTGAATTCCATTCTACTGAACACATATACGGAAAGTGGCCGGTGAACTATGGAAGTACTTGATTTTGACACACAGGGTCTGCTTTGTCCTGCACTTTTAAAAGCCTGGGTGGCGCTCATGCCAGTAGCCATTCCAGAACATGAAGCCTAAAATCTGCCATTTAAAACAAGACTGTAATATGCCCTGCATGTCTGAAATACCTCGCATTGCAAGTACTCAGCACAGTCAGTAACAAAACTGCTCTAGTCACCCTGGAGAAGGCTATCAAATTTCCAAAATGAAATATAATTTTCCTGTCCCAACAAACAACTCAGACCAGCTGTAGACTTTTAGGTTTGATCAAAGCCATTTCTGGAGAGTCAGATTGTCATCCACAAGAGGGAAATACCTTGAATGACTCTGAACCCACATGCTATAATTATTCGGCAGAGAAGTATGAACACGCAATGATGTGAGAGCGTAGCACCAAACAGCTTCATGTGCTCATGTGCTATTTATGAATCTGAGTGTACTCCAATATCAGCGTAGGCTACGCCCAGCATTCGGAGCAGTCAGTAAGAGTTGTGTTGTGATATCTTCTAGTAAGACCAAGCATATAGCTTAAGATAAATATATTCATTAAATTTGATTATTGGTGAAATTATCATCAAATCGGTCATAAAAGTTTTATTTGTTTTCCTGCAATATAATTTATAAATATATTTTAAAATATTAATATTCCAATCTGCCTTTCTCCTTTTAAATTAAACCCAGGATTGTGTTACTGTGTCTTTTAGACTGATAAATGTAAGTGATTTCTGTTCTGATTGGCTGCAAATTTTAGGTTTTTGGTGCAATTTACTGACTGTGTGAATGAAAAGCAGTTTTTGAAGCTTCAAAACTACTTACATACATCATGAAAAAATACAAAAACAAGGTAAATTACATTTTCCATAATATAGACCCTTTAAAATGATGACAGTTTACCCATTAACAAAGCAAACCTACTGGTAATGCAAGTTGATTTCACATAATCTTTGGTCGTATTGCTCTTTGAGCAAAGCAAAGTAACTCTTCGAATGGCTTGAATTTTTTTTTCACGTGATGTTAGCAGGTGTAGAGCAGCTGACTGCATACAAGAGGTACTTTTACAAGCTGGTCTAAATGTGTATGTATTTTGCACTCACATTCTTCCACCTTCAACTATAAATCTGCCCAATCAGTTATAGGGCCTATATCATGAAAAACTGACAGAAAGCTTTATGTAGTATATAAAGACTGTTCATTTCATGTTTTAGTCTTTATTGCCAGTTTATGAAAGCAAAAACAGGACTTATCTTATATTATCTTATATTAGTTGTCCTTGTGACATCACAAAAAACAATGCATTTTAATACATCCATCTATTCAGCTTACATGTGTTCAGCCATGTCCAGTCACACTAAAGTTAGCAATGTGTAGACATTATTTGGCATACAGGGCAGGCAGTCTGAACAGAGTTATACACTTTGTTGATGGCTCCTCAGACATTTGACAGCCCTAAGCAGTTACACAAAGACATTATCCTTTACCCTTGGGGGTTCAAGCTTTAAGGTTGTCCTCCTTTGCACGTCATGTGGTAATGGAAGACAGGCAGCTGGGCATTGACCCCTAGGCCTGAGCCCACCTGAGAGCTGAGGAAGTCCCGTGCCTTTACCCCACCCCCTTCAAATATGCTGGAGCCCATCCAAGCTGGCTAATTTTAGCTTGCCACTGATAGCTGTTCTGCCCTTCTTAGCCAAAGATCAGTGCTAAGAGGGTGCGGTAGAAAGTTGGATCCGAGCACGTTAGTAATCCTTGATGAAAATTTGTCTGAATCGCTTGCTGCTGGCGTGTAGATGCCAGGGGAAAATTCTGACTTCCCATCTGGTGCCCACGCAAACTTGAAACTTGCTTCAATTTCCTTTCACTGAAGCTAGTGCCTTACTCACTGGCCAGGGATGGAAAACCTCAGGACTGGTCTGATCTGCCTGTGCTGTGCTGAAAATTGCAGACGGGAGTTAACAATAGTGGGGAACGTACTAACAATGCACAATTGTTTTGAGGAAAAACTATATGTCTGGGTTTGCACCGCCAAAATGTGAAGCACATGATGTGAAATGCACAATTGGCATTGATTAGTGTCAGTCTTCAGTCTGTCATTAATTGGCTGTGCTGTGTATACTGTCTGCAGTAATGTGATATATTGCTCCCAAGCATAAGTGAAGCATGGCCAGCTTGTGTCAGCAGTGCCGTCGTGTCTCACACACACACACATCCTGCAAACTGTAATCAGTGCCAAATTAATTGCCCCCAAAAATACAACTCTGGGCTTAGTTGGCTTCAGAAGCTGGACCGCTGTTGGTCAAACTTCAAGCAGCCCACAGCTCCTTACTCTTCGAGAGTGCATGGGAAAGGAAAGAGGCCCAGATTAACTAAATGGCTGGAATAAAACAGATGTTGGATGGTGGGCCTAAAAGAAATAAGAATGAATAGCATCTTTCAGCACTGAATGTGTTCTTTTTCCTTTAGGAAACTTTTAGTGACATTGCTAAAACATCTATTCTTTACATTTAATTTCTGCGATCTTAATGATGTTGTGGTATTTATTTTGAAAAGAAAGAAAAGGAACTAACCGATAAAAATCCATTTATTCAGTCAAAGACTGCAATATTATACACTACAGTTATTATTAACTACAGTTGAATCATGCTACAGATGTTACAGATGTAGGTGAATATAGGGTTTGGAGTTTTGCCCAAGGACTCTTATTGGTGTAACATTGTGTGCTTTTCCAGGTGGCGAACAGAAATCTCTTCTGGCTTGCATATGTGTTCTGGTTTAAGAACAGTAACACCAAATAACTGCTGTTTTATGTCATTTTTCCTTTGTTGTGTTAAGGTAATGTCTCGTGTATAGGTTTTGATGTTTTTTCTTGTGGCTTTGAAGCTTGCCATGCCAGCCTTTACAGAAACACTACAATCCAGCCACAAGACACCCTGGGTAGGGTGGTCTGGAGAGTTTTTCCTCCTGCCACTTGGAGAACTGTGTGTGTGTGTGTGGAGTATTGTACTGTTTCATTTCTTGTTGATTGTGTATTTCACGTCTAAAAAAACAAATGCATTTTAAATGCTTCTGATCTAAATTGTGATCTGAATATATATACTTGCTCAGAAATGGTCTCCAATCGATCTCCAGCATTCGTTTAAGTATTTGTAACAGCACAAAGACCAAAGGCATGGATGCATTGCTTTAAGTTTAAAATAGTTAAAGGAGACATTAAAAATTAATTGTTGCTAAACCATTAGTAAAACTGGGTTAAATCAAAATGAGCATGAAGCATGGTGCTTTATGATGTGTGTAAATACAGAGGTGTGGTAGGTGTCTGTTGCAGCCTTATGTTAAACCCTTCTGTGGAATAAAACTGCAGCCTTGACTACTCCTTATGATAATGTCATTGGCTGGCACAGAGAAACCTAATATCAGCTGGTCACCCATTCTCAGAACACATGGAAATGTCTTAATAATTTATGACGCCTGATCAAGCAGAAGGCAAATGGAGATATGAAAATTCTGCATGCTGTGTGGTCTACTGGAAATGCCTGTAATTGCATTTCCAGCGTCATTAAGTTGGCAATTTAAGATCTGCTTGTTAAACAGTGTATTGTTAAAATGCAACAAATATGAGGAATTAATAATTGTTGGTTTTTATCTGTTTGGCTGATGTCTGCATGCTTTAAAGCAACATAGCCAAGCTGCCACACACCATTAAAAGGGGTGTGTGGGACTTTAACGGTTTTCCAGTGAGTTGGCGTCAAAAAAGACAATGCAGTAAACATTTGCCAACCTCTAAACCCTGCTGCTGCCGGCCATAAACTGAAAAAGAGGGAAATATCCCTCTGGTTTCAGCCTGGGCTAATGTCACTAATAGGAGTTTTGAACTAGATATTAAAGCTGTGCGTCTCGTGTCTTGTTTTTCTGAGGTTTGTTAATAATTTGTAATGGACACAGTGTTCCAGCAAAGCAGGAGCGTCTATTTATAACTGGTCAATAGAAATGTATTGAGTCTCCTGGAAGACCTGCTAAACTCACAAAAGCACATTGTGACATAATTTATCACAACTATCAGGGGAGCTGGTACAAGTGGCCTGGGCATCAAAAGTAGGCTTAATTATGGTCATTCACATGGTTTTACTTACTGTTACCAAATAACAAAAACTGATTGTTTGCAACTCTTGTACACTGAGGACTGCATCACCAACAGGTTATAAAAAATGAGAACTGATGGGGGTGTGGATACTGTTAATAGATTCAAGCAGGTTGTCCCTTATTCTGTGCCCAATGCAGTATTAAATATAGTGGAACACTCAAAAGTTAGTATCAGCAGAGATGATGCATGAGGCAAGAGCTACCATGACGACATGTTTCTGGGGACATGTCACATGATTTTGGCGGGAGAAAGATGAGACTAATTTCCCCCTTGTGTAGAAAAGAGACTCATCAGTCTACAGCGATTATTTTTTTCTCTTCCATGATTACTGTGAAAGTGCGGACTGAGAATGGGGTGAAGTTCACAGGCAGGAAATATAAAGCTTTCGACGAATTGACCTCTTGGTTAGCCTATTGTGGAAATATTATTAAATAACATTGAACATCATCACAAGCTTTCTACAACCGCAATAATGCTGAGTTTTCTTAATACCTTAATGGAATTGTCTGTATTATAGTTAAGCAGTTGTGTTATAGCAAGTTTGCAATACCTGGCAGGAAATGGTCCAAAAGAACACTTAAATATGACCAGTATGTAGTAACATGATTACTCAGTGGAGTTGCTGTGCATTATCTATTGATTAGTTATTGGTTACTAAAAGGTTAGCCCATCCATTAGCCGATCCATTACCCCATGTGATGGATTATAATCATTACTGTAGTCATTAGAAATGATACCCTAAAAGGTATGTTTGCAACTGTCTCTTCCTGTTTTGGACTATTTGACCAAACATATATACTAATGTAATCTGACAAAGATGCCTATAATATCTCAACTGAGGTTACTGCAAAATTACCTCCAACAACAACATAATGACCAGCTATTATACCTCTTTTGCTTATTGCTAAACATGAAATGAGCACCCAGCTCACAGTATTATACCTACAATAATCTCTTCCATGTGTCTGGGTTCTAATTTTGATTGTGCCACCAAGCCAAACCAAGGCAATGATTCAAATCATTCCGCTATCGACGTCATTTCCTTTTGCTGACGTTCTGCCCACAGCTGGATTCGAGCTTTGAGCGGTGGCTGTGGGCCACTTGTGCTTAAGCGGGGGAAATGTTTTTCAGATGAGTCCCATCGACCATTCTTCTAGAGTGCAGCTTCCTCTCCTGTGGAGTAAACTCTCAAAGCCCAGGCACAGGAACAGACGCTGCACAAACGCGCTTAGTTCATTTACCGAGCTGCTGGCAGACACCCTCCAACTTCAATTATTCAAAACTCCTCTGTCTCAGTGAAGCACCATCCATCTCCACACTTAACCTTTAGCGTAGCAGTTGTCATCCTGAAGTCATTAGCGCACTTGCATGCTTACCCCTGCCAGGAACTTGTGCTCATTAACCCTTACATGTCAAGAGTTCTTACTTTTGTTGGGCTACACCATTCAAGGGTCTTAATGCAATTGCAGAGGGAGTAATGAGATGACATACATATATATTTGCATTCAGGTTTCTATTCTGCACTGACAGCTTCAGACTTTGATCAATGTCAAGAAATGACAAAATCAGCGTCATTAAATTATGTTTCTCATTTATTAAGAAATAACTGCACCCTCAAAATGTGCTTTACATCCGATTCAATTCCTAATAACTTGTTTTATTCTATACCCATTGTGTGGTATGGATAAAATATTAAAACCTCAGCTTTTCTTCACTTTTTCCAGTAAGAAACACTTCAAACAACTGCATCCTTCTGTTTTGTTTGCTGACAACTGTCTGTCTGGAGGATACTGAAGAGCCTCACATGTTCATGCGTATGGCTCTCCTTGACCATGTCAACATTTGTACCATCTCTGTGTGAAATACGTACACCATGGAATCACAAAGACGCTGGAAATGCAGCCAAAATAGTTATCCATCTGTTGCTCACTCCTCCAGTGAGCACTGAAGCCCCGTAGCTGCTGCCAAAATTAGCCACTCTCAGCTAACCTCAGATACAACTGGTGGACTCTGGTTCACAACATGTTTGGCGGGTATTTAGAGCTACATGTTCCCTCTGTCCATGATGGAATCCCTGTGCAGAGTCGCTCGCACCCACTTGACAAACCCACTAGTTCTGCTGGTGCTCTGAATATGGAGGTCCTGAAGAATGTACATTCGTGATTCTCCACTGAACATCTCCAGCGTGGATATTCAGTAGGAACCTCTAGAGGAGATTAATGTTTGGTAGGTGTCAGATTGGCCAAAAAGTCATCTTTCTAATCCATGCTACTCAATAGCAAATGTCAGACTTTTGCCAGTACAATCAAAGCATTGTTACCTGGGACAATAGAGGAACAAAGCAGTAAACTTACCGCCAAAGCTTGTAGCCTCTCTTTGTGAAGTTCGGCCTCAGCCATCCTGGAAGACAAAGGTAGACGTCTCAGATCTGCTGTCCCAGTGTGTGTGTGTGTAGGGGGCAGTAGGTTAGGTATTGATGGAGCACACACGCACACACACACACACACACACACAGACGCTTACACTCAAACTCACACACAGCTCAAATCCAGTAAGACTGTGTGCTGAGGGTAGGTTCTTCTCATTCACTGGCCATGTGCCTGCCAGACTGCCTC
>JBBKCR010000034.1:2976287-2989036 GCA_037577295.1 Ladigesia roloffi | reverse complement strand
TGTGTGTGTGTGTGTGTGTGTGTTTGTGTATGCATACATACATAGTTAGCTCATGATTAACCATCTTGAATGTAACGAATAAAACTTCTGCATTATTTCAAAAAATAAATTAATGAGTGATTCCTGGCTTTATGTCACTTACCCCATTGAGATCCAGTGGGGATATTGGCTTACAGAAACAGTGTATCAGATACTTTTTGCGTGAGTGTGAAGAACCATTGTAATGAGCCTTCACATCATTTTTCACACAATCACAGTCTAAGCCCACAACAGTTTCAGAACCTGCATTTTTAAGAGTGTAGTATAGTTCACCCCATTGCAGTGGGTTATTTTAAAGGAGGTAAATGGTAGCCTCTTGCTGGAAACATGTCTTCTCAGTGCAAGTACAAATTCAATACTGCTCAGGGGAATGCAGTTTCTAGGAGGGAATTAAATGAATAAGGAATTTGAAATGCATGCTTTGCGGAGCTGGAGCAGCTGAACATATTGTTAGGTGAGCTGCACCCAAAAAGAAAGGCTCTAAAAACCGTCTTTAAAGTGATGTCACAGATGATTCACAATTTCCCCTTCATAATAATATTGGTGTGCAGAACCTTTTTTTAAACAAAAGCTCCACATGATGTTCCGTAACAGTAAAACCGCCGACTGCCCAAGTACAAACTGCCAGGTTTAGCAAACCCAATAAATATAAATCCCAGTGTTTCACCATATTTTTGGAATAAAGTGGTTTGATATATATACTGTAAATGATCAAAAACATACTATACATTCCTAAGCCCATATGGTCTATATTAGAAACAGGAGTGCAAAAATAGCTCTTTAAGTTTAAACATTTTTTAGCAGTTTAGCTCCTAATGTCCCTGGTTAGCTGCATTCTCAGTACTGGGGGAGATGGTGCAGCACCCAGCCGCTCCATTCTGCTAGCCAGAGGTGCTTTACTTCCGCTGCCTGACCATGCTTGTTTGTGCTGATGTATTCAGGTTAAGCCCCCAGGGTGGTGGCTTCATTGTTTAGTGCCTTTATAAGGCCAAATATGGCCCCATTATGAAGCCAGATGAAGTCTTGTTTGCCTTTGATTTCTACTAGACCGTGACGAGAACAGCGCAGATGTCAGAGATTCCCAGTAACATCTGAGCATGTTACACATTCTACAGCCCCATAAAACAAAACTTGAACTACTTAACATGGGTGTTAGGCAGCAACTTGCTGGCTCCGACGTCCAGCTCTGATTCTAAGACTGTTGTGAATAAATCTTTCACTGAAAACTTGCTGTTTACTGCAAAGGCTTGAGAAAAGCATTGTTTGGCATAAGAATGTATTATATTAAGAAAAATCTTTGTGCATAGTGTGTATTTTGAATTACTATTTTTATCGTTATCCATGATTCAGCTTCAAAATGCTATGCATTGGTCCAAATTGACTTTTTATATGAAGATGCATTAAAAATGTACGTTTTTCATCCCATCTTCCTGTTGTTAGTTTTTTGGACACCAGATGCATCTCTAGCATATAATTGCATGTGGTCATTCTGAACTGCCAGGAACTTAAAAAGGACAGAAAACTATAAACCTTAAAACACACTTAAACAGAACTAGGCAGTTGCTGAGTTGCTATGTCACTAATCAATTAGTGGTCAACCCTGGTACTAGAGATCTACCTTCCTGAGAAGTCTTGTTCCACAATGTGCAATACCTGCTCTGTGTAATGAAGTTTTTCAGAACTCTCTGATTGGCTGGATAATTAAGGGAGCGGGGCCACCATGTTAGACAGTAGATCTCCAGACTGATGACCGCTGGTTTATGAGAAATTTTTTTTTCGTAAAAGTATTTGTAAATCACAATGCAAATATTTAAGAATATCAGAGCTGTGACTAATTTACCGGAGGAAAAGGTTATCATAGCCTTGCATTTGTAACCCTAACCCTAATCCTAACAGCCGTAGCAAGCATTGTCAAAGAATGCTAGGAAACATTATAGAAAGTGAAAGTAACTGAACTGCCTTTTAGCCATGTTGATTCAGTGGCATAGAAACTATTCTTTTAAGTTTTGTAATGTCTGCCTCAATCTAATACCTAGTTACACCCCAATTTGTATTATGTAGTCTAACCTTTGCATTATGTAGGGCAGCACAATGGTGCAGTGGACAACAAGAAGTTCTGGTTGATAGGAGCAGTGAATGGTCTGTGTGGGGGTTTTATTTCTTTTATGTACAACATTTTTCTGTCACAGTCCAAAGACAGGCATGTAAGTCGAAATATTGATAAATTGTACCTAGATGTGTGCATGAATTTTTATCTGTGTCCGAATAACAGATGGTAGTAGCTTAGTGTGTAAAGCGCTAGTAGTAGCCCAGTGGGTAAAACATTTGTGAACCTGATGACTACAAGGTTGGAGGTTCAACACCCACCCAAACACTTTCTACCATTGTGTTCTTGAATAAGACATTTCAGTTGCTCCAAGGGGACTGTACCTGTAACTAATTATTGTAAGTTGCCCTGTATAAGGGAATCTTACAAATGCTGTAAATGTAATTGATGGATGGATGGATAATCTAAAGTGTCCTGGTCTGTACCAGGTGACAATCAGATATTGTAATGAAAAGAAATTAATTGTTTTGTAAATGGCTGAATTAAATCTTCTCAAAAATGTTGATACACATATGTGGACATGAGCAATGTAGATAATCCTTGCTCCCTCTACTATGTATGAATGAAAAGAAAGGCTCCCACCCTAATAGAGTATATCTGGTGAATAAGTCACATATGCAGAATTCCATAATGGACAAATTGTGCACTATACTGGTGTAGAAATTCAAATTTTATAACTTGCATAATGCACTATAGAGGATGTGGAGATCCCTTTCAGACTCCAAATGCATCCAAATTCCATTTTGTCAGTTGAAGTTGAAGAGAGAAAAAACTGTATCAAATTGGTATTAGTGTCAGACATTAAAAGTGGTATCATGCCACCCAAAAGTACATTATAAGTACATAGATTTATTTTCCATACTGATCGATGGTATGATGAAATCTCACATCTAGATATTTCTTTTAAAAACAGACAAATTATTGTCTTTGGTATCATTTTTTGCACAACATGATTACATAATAATAAAATAGAATAATAAAAAAGATCCTGTAAAAAAGTCCACCCATAAGGGAAGCCACAGAACAAAGTGAAAGTTCACACCCAAACAATAGAAGAGAGCTTTTGGTGGCAGACATCTCCAGAGGAAAGCAAATAGTATGAAATTACATTATTCATTTGCTCTGGAGGTAAACATTCCATTATTTATAACCTCTGCATGTGCCCTCAATCCGCAACACACTTCTTTCCTTTTTTTTGCAAATGACCAACTCAATAGCTTAGTAGTGCAGAGTGTGTTGCCAGAGGCTACAAACAATAACTCTGAAAGCAAAGCAGTTGGTATATTAAAGCATTTTCAATTACCAAAACAACAACAACAGATTACTACTCTGATTCACTCTAAAACTGAAGGTTTCAAATGAATAGTTTGTCACAAAAAAATCAAATGTACACAGTTTCAAGCAACATGTGTTGGGTGTCTAGAATTTGCTTCTTAACTTACAAGGCCAATGTAGCAAACAAACTGTAGAAGTCAATAGTCGCTAAAGCTTTTTCTGTATAAAGGCATTGGCAAAACTTTTGACAACATCTCAGATCCATCTATGAGGTGGAGGAGATATGGAGTGCTGTTTGTATAAACAGATTACCAATTTAAAGGTGTCACTTTTTCATAATTTATTGCACTGTTCACACAAGTTACAGCTAAATTTTTTTTTTTTTAAAGGTTTTACATTTTGGTATATTTTCTTGCTGGGTAAATACTAAATGTTAAATTTAAATGTTGAATCTTTTACCTGAATGTTATATCTAAATCTAAAGGATACATTGAAACCTAAATGTTAAATCAAAATGTAAATTTAATATTTTTTGGCTAATAACTCCAGATCACTGGGGTCTATTATGTTAAAAACTGCAAAAAACCCTGATCTAACTAAGACTTACAATCTTATTTTTAGCCTAAAAGTCTTCTTTATCTTGTTTTAAGAATAATATACTATAATAACTGATTTGTAAGATTATTAAGATTGTTTTAAAATATTTTTTCTATTTCAAGAAATCTCAGACTAGAAACAAATGTAATTATCTGTCAGTGCAGTAAGATATTTAGACTAGATACAAGTGGAATTACCTGCCAGTGCAGTAAGATATTCACACTAGGTAAGATGTCTTGTAACAGGAAAAAATATCTTAAAACAATCTGAATAATCTTACAAATCTGCCCCTATAAAATATATTATTCTCAAAACAAGTTTAAGAAGACTTTTAGGCTATAATATAAGATAGCAAGTTATGGTTAGATCAGGAGTTTTGCAGTGAATGAGGGGTTGCTGGAAAGGTGTCAATGGGCCCTGTCTAACTGTGAAGATTCACATTAAAGTGTGAGATACTGTATATTTTTAATATTTAACATTAAGTTTGAGATCATTAAAACAATTAAAATTCCATGTTTGTAATGGGATATCACAGCATGCTAACCAGCCAACTGTAATTAAGGGGTGTGGCCAATTAACATATCTCACTCCTTTTGTAAAAGTAACGTTTAGATTTAGCTTTTAACATTTAGATTCAGATTTAACATTTAGATTTAATATTTAATATTTAGATTTAACATTTACATTTAGATCATTCTCTAGGTAGGTTATAGCCTAATGGTTAGGGAGTTGCTTCTCTGATCAGAAGGTTGTGGGTTTGAGTCCAAGGCCCACCAGTGTGACCACTTAGGTACCCTTGAGGAAGTTACCATGCCCACACACATCTCCCTGGGCACCATTCATTGGTGGCAACTCCCTGCTTGACTTGGTGAGTGGGTTAATTGCAGAGAAAGAAGTTCACACTATACACACACTCATGGCTATAAGGTGACAGTTTTCTTTAGGCTGTTAGACTGACTCCAGTGGAGGGGATACTTGTGTAAATTTGTGTTAGTGATTTAAAGATTATTGATATATATGACCTAATGCTTCTGCAATTACAGATCTTCTTTCATCATATATCAGGGCTCTGGAGTCTGATGACCAAACTTTGTCAATGTAATAGCCTTTTCAGATCCGACCAAGATGGGGTTCAGAAAGTGCCATTAGGACTGCTTATGTGAAGTTCCTTCCTACTATAATAGCAGGCTTCAGTATTGCTGCACATTCACAAAAGGTATTTGAGCTGAGTAATAGCTGTAAGTACTGTACACTGATGAAGACTTTCACGGGCAGGAGGAGTGACTGATTGCTCTATGAAACATCCATAATGGCAAATTCCATTTGCTCAATGGCAGTGTGGTATTCTAAATGAACCTGCTGCTTCTTTTGAGCCTCCGTTCCTCGCAGATTTGTCTTCACGCGGAACTCGTTCTGTTGCGGGGCTTTTGAGCGCAGTTCATCTGCACTGATGACTCATACGGAGCTGTTTGTTCAGTCCTCTGTCAAAGCCTTGTCTCTTTTTCACTGAATTCCTGCCATAATGAAGATTAATAGTGCTGCTCCTTCCCATTTAAATTGTGATTTTAATCAGATAAATTGGCAGGGGCCCTGGCTGCCGGGTTGTGTGCGAGAGTGTGAGCCCTCTCTGCACATGCATTGTCTCCGCTTGAGAAGTGCTGTCATCAGGTTCTGAGAAAGTGCCCCGGGAGGCCACTTCCTTCTCACTCTCCTTTTGCCCTCCGTCTCTCGGCCTATCTTTTGGTCAGTTTCTAGCTCTAAATTTGTTCTTCACTTTCACAAAGTCCTTCATCCACTTTGGCAGAAGCAGGGAGGTAATTGAGGCCAGATTCATGAGAGTGTTGGTTTTTTTCCCCCTTTAAACAGCCCAACAATTGAGTCAGGCACGGGGCCACATGCACAACAAGGAGCTCTGGTGAAACAGCGTTTAATTATTTTGTGAAATGGGGAAAAAGCATTTCATCAATTGGAATGGCCATGAAAGGAATTTGTTACAAGGACAACAAAACACTGTTTTAATTAATTGATTAATTAATAAATTAATGAGCTAACAGCCAAATTCAGCTCATCATTAGTGCACAAGTTAACTGGGTCCTTTAATATTATATAAAGGCATGCCAGCCGTATCCCGACCGTAGTCATTCATTCATGCAGTCAATTAATACACCATAGTCAATTATACAACCTGGGGGTGTTTTGTGGTTTGTTTTATTGCTGGTTAAAGGCCACTGTATTCTTTATTGGCGCAGTGAAACATAATTCTTAGCTACTGCATGACAAGGCTAAAATGATATTACACAACCTCGCAACATTAAAAAAAAAATCCAATTAACCAGTGAGGATACAGGTCCCCATCATGCCTAAAAGGACACAAGGCAAGTGTACCTACTGAGTCCAAATGACAGTTAATTAGGACAAACCATCCCAGTAATGGCCAGTGAGAATAACACCTCCCAAAAATATTCAGTTAGAGACAAAAAGCCTAATTAAAATAAGATTTAAGTTAAGCTCAGTACAGAGTGGAAACAACAAAACAGCTATAGCCAGTGAAGACATAAGTGCAAATCATATCACCCACATCTACTGGATTTCATTTGTAAAAACAAAGCATTGCATTTGCAAAATATGATGTGTGAATGAACCTTGATTATTTTAAGACCATGTGATTCCAACAGTACCATCAATAATACAAACAGTAGGAACTAAACTACGCTTTCACCTCTGCAATACCCAGCTCTACATTTTACCCTCAAGGCATGATGGAATAAATTAGAATGGCACATTTGTCACGTGAAGCACAGGGATGACTCATGAACCTTCAGCACTGAAATCAAAAGCCTGCATTATTATTTAATTTACAGCGGGGTGTTTCATCAGCCTTAGTCTGATGTAGGTTTGATGAAATTTTTGATGGCTATAGGTAAGGAAGAAGGGGGGTGAGTGGGATGAGTTGGAAATTCACATAAATAGGACAAGAAGTCCCGGGTGCTGCTTTGGTCAAAAAACTGTACATAATGTAAACATGCTAGACTTGCATATCCCAGCTGTGATATGGTGTGGCGAGTCCTGGGGGAATGAAGTTGGCCTCAATCCCCCCTTGCACAGTGGTGTAATAATTCATTTGGGGGCTCATATAATCACGTGGTAGAGCTGAGTGGTTCAGAAAAGGCCTGGAAAAATCATGGAAGCATTCATGACACTCACTGAAGATAAGTGGTGCAACATCTGCCATCAGACTTGTCTTATTTTTTCATGATATGAGGAGTTCTTAAACTCAGAACTAATGGTACATTAGTTGTTTATTGAATGTTTATTTTTTGTATTTTAATCTTTATTCTTTAATTTGTAATTGTTATGTCATTTTATTTAGAATATTGAACCATTTTAATTAGGTATTCTGTAAAAACAAATACACTGGAAAGTGTTCAGTCTGGTTGATAAGCCTACTACTGCTCAATTTGAGATTATTATAAGGAAATGATGAGCATAATTCCAAGCATTTCTTTATGGCTTTAAGAAATGTTATAATCATTTTCTGGGATCTATTCTTTTGACCAGATCAAATGAATGATAACAACCTAAATAATGTATGAAATTTAAGATATACTGATTTGATGATATCTCTTGCCAAGATATATTTTGCAATGTATATAAGTATTAGTAGTTCAAATATTAAAACGATTGAACACAAAAGTGGTTTATTGCATCTGTTAACATCAGAACTCTGGAGAGTCTGTGGAACAATTTTGTAACTTTTGCAAAGATTGATTCAAGATTATTCTGGTGTCTTCAAAGGCAAATGGAGCAAAAGAGAATGTCCATTTCCAAATGGTCCATGTGGGGAAGAACCAAAGAAAATATTCAGGAAAAGTCAGGAAATAGGTGTATTTTATTAGATAGATGTAAGTCTTGATATGACCCTGGTTCAAAGATGTGTTACAGACTGAACATGAAGGATAGAACAGATTAGAACTTGGCCAGTTCAGCAGAACTGAAACTTACATGTATGGTGTCTCTGAAAGGTGTTCATGTGTTTTCCCAGAAAATTTTCACCCCTTAAAAGCATTTGATATTTTCAAAAATCATATATACAATATATGTACAAAAGTATACCTGGCCATTAAAATACATAGACTTTAATATTGTGTTGGTCCCCCATTCACAGATATAACAGTGTCCACACTGCTTACTCATTATTTTGAAGTTTCTGTTGGGACTTTGTGCCCATTCATTCTACAGAGTGTTTTTGTGGTCTGGCGAGTACGCCTAGTTTGCAATCTTCCTTCCAGTTCATATCAAGGGTGTTTTATGAAGTTGAGGTCAGACCAGTCCAGTTCTTCCACACCAAACTCATCTACCCATGTCTTTATGGACCTTGCTTTGTGCACTGGAGCAAAATGTCATGCATATGTGAGGATCCAAAGCATATAAATATTTTCACGTTACCTCACAATGAAAAAAACTGTCCCATCTTCTCTGCAGTTACATTTTTGGAGATGAGGTTTTGTACTGAAAGTGACATTGTGTCAAACACAATGTCATAATAGTGACATTAGTGGCTATAAGCTAATAGTGTCTGCTTAATTGGATAGTAAAGTGGTAACTTGGGTAAAATGCATTGTTTAGTGGACACTGAAATACTGTTAATTTCTTCATTTCTCTGGTGGCTGGAGAGAGTAACACATTAGCTTCTAAAAAATGTGTCACTTCATTTCGTAATTGCTTTTAATGCAACAGAATGTGGGACTCTTATTTCCCCTAACAAAATGAGCAACAAATATACTTTTATTATTTTCTTCTTGGGATACATGGAGCATTAGGAATAAAATCTGAAATGTTTTACCTGCTAGGAAATCTCATGGGAGGAGATAAGGCAGCTTTTGCAAGCGTCTTGCAGAGGTGAAGAATAGCAATGCAGACAAAATCTCTGGGGATTCACCGCCAATTACAGTCTTGTATCAGATATGGCTGGAAACTGCCTGTACACAAAAACCAGAACACAGTGTAATTGCAAAGCTATCCACACAAAAATAGTGGACAGTAAGGGAAAAAAGACAGAAAAAACAGCTGAAACAGCTGAAAATAACATTTGATTTTGTAGTAGATTTCATTGTAAATGTAGTATAATAATGGGGCATGGTGTTGCAGTGGTTACCGCTTGGGTTTGGTTTCTGACCTGGGTTGCCAAGACCTTTTCTGCGTGTAATGTACATGTTCTCCCCATTTTTCCATCAATGTATGTCTGACGGACTGGAGATGCTAAATTGCCATGTTCATCTGACTCTCTGTGTGTGTGTGTGTGCGTGTGTGTGTGTGTGTGTTGTGTGTGTGATAACTGGCTCAGAAAATGAATGAATAATACAATAATGTATTAGAGTTTGATGATTTTTTGATGAACACTCAGTGTGTTGCTGCATCATTAGGATTTAACCTATACACACTCACCCTATACAACAATGTGTTGTTTCGCAACAGCCGCTTCCAAGCTGAACAAGCACCTTAAATTCCTGGCCTGAGGTGAAACTGCATCACATTTAGTTTATAGTTGCTACATAAATAAAATGTGTACCCCATTTAAAATATTTTGCTAATGAGCTGGACTGCTGTTTTAAATGGATGCAAATAGCAGCAAAGAATGTAGCACCATAATAATGTTAGCCTCATTACAGGAACATCATTTGAAGATAATAATGAATATTATTTTCCATTTTTATTGATACACGCTTTTCATATTAGCCAAGCCAAGTCTATTAATTTAATACAGTGTCATACATATGGGTCATTTAATTGAATTTACAGGAATAGAAGAAAAAAATAAAGAGAATAAAATACAAATATAATATAAGAAATAAATAATAAGAAGAAATAATAAGAAATAAAAAAAATATATATAGAAGAATATATAGAAGAATACATAGAAAATCAATGAAAGAAGACTGAAAGTGCAGTGGAACAAAACAGGACCAATGAGATTTTTAAATGGGTTATTAAAGCTTGTGCAACCTTGCAAGGTTGCTATGGAAGATTGGGTTGTGGGTGGAGCATAGTTAGGGTTAAAGTGCCAGATCATTAACTCTTAAAATCATGTCTCATTAATCATAAACATTAAAATTATTTTTTAAAAACTACACAGACTAACACAGGACCATTCAGCTATTTATACATTTTAAGCAATCTGCTCATGCTTCCTGATGTCCCTTTAGAGGTGGGATGATGCCACTATCTGTTTATCTACAAGCTCCCATGGCCTCTGTTTCCACTGATATGATACACCAGTGGACATAACAGTGGACTGCAGTGCAGTGAGGGGTGATCTGTGTGTGTGTGTCTGTGCATGCATGTGTGTGCGTATTTGTGTATATATGTGTGTGTGTGTGTGTGTTTGTGTGTGTGAGACTGAGCTTTACAATTTCCACTCTCCATTTCAGCCTTTCTGAAGAGCCTCCTAGCCGTTGTATTCGTTGTGATGTTACCATGGCTACCTTCTCTCAGCCCAGGTTATTTATAGCATCTGCTAGCATTCACCACGGGCGGATATGTTCTTTGCTCGGAGAGGAACACTCTTGCCAAATCGGCGGCCAAAAAAATGGAGGATATGAAGAATGAGGCATGAGGAGAATTGTATTGTTTGGTGCTAATGAGGTTCATGTAAGTGATGAGGGAAAGTCTGCTGTGCATATGGGATGCAAATACCATCATGGATTGTGCTGCAGTAGATAACTATCACACAACGACGCAAAGAAAGTCTATGTTCCCTGGATGCAGTGAAATGTGTGCAAACAGCCCAATATGTTCCCATAAACATCTACAAAATGTAGAAATATCTTCAGACAAGCAGTAAATGTAATCAAATATCCATTTGAAAGAAAGTTTTTTTGAGCAGTCATATGCAGATTCTTGCTCAGGTCTTAATGGTTTATATCCAGAGAGAATGAACTTTGCTGCATGAGCATATCCTAATCCTGTGAATGAACAATGTTCATCATGAACAATGGTGTTACGAGCCCAAACTGCCATGTAAGGACTACACAACATAAATGAGGTCACAGAGTTCGGTTTTTGAGGATTAATGTATGTTTTTATTATTATTAAAGAGTTAATTAACAAAACATATGATGGATACCCAAAAGACAAAAGAATAAAATAAAAGGAAAACCTCACACTTCCAACCTTGTTGTGTCTTCTGAAAACGTAATAAAACAATGAATGGATAAACTACTGACACAATCAGTTCTTAGCTGCAAATGATCAGAGGAGGACTTGTAAAAAAGGCCACATGTTTAAATGCAGTGTTTACAGGAAGAAACTAAAATATACATGAATTCCTATTGAACTATTCTCATTAGGGGCCAGGGGGATCAGATTTGTGTGAGATCAAGGAAAAACAAAACTGATTTGTGCCAGTTCAAGGTGATGATGTGAAAACACTTATTCCATTTTACTGATAAGCTCAGTTATGAGTGGGATTAGTTTGAATTTGAATTTGAATTTGAATCTAAATTGGAATTTGAAGTTGAAGTGGAATTTCAATAAAGTGTCAAATATAGATTTGGAGTGGAAGGGGAGGGTTTGATTTGTGTAGAAACAACAAATGTTTCTAAACAACAATACCATAAGACTGTGATTTGCATGAATTTTGGAGTAGTCTTCATTTCCCCCAGTCGTGAAATAATGTCTTAATCTGGAACTGTTTTTGTGGAACTGAATTGGATGCAGACATCATTCATGTTGGATTAAGCAATAAACCCTGCCGTGTCACATTTCGGTGGTTATTTTAAAACCAATGTCAATGACTGTTCTGTTTTGTTTTGTTTTATTTGAAGCCTTCCATAAAAATGGATGAACTGTTTCTGTATTTGGCACAATGTCTTCCAGGGATACTATAATCTGCACACGGGGCTGTCCCAGTCATGGGGGTTTTGTTTAAATACATATGTATGTTTTGACACTTCATGACACTTATATCTATGAAATATACAAAAGTCAGGCTTCAGGATAGCTATGACTGTCCTGAAGTCACGTTTTTAGCTATGCAACGTGTATATATATATATAAAACTGACAAAAGTGTCAGAAAATCCAAGCTAAGCAGGCATATTGGAGCCTACCTAAAGAAAATGTTATTCCTTTATCAGCATTTCTACTTAAATCATTCAGGGGTAGAAAAAAGGCATTCTGAGTGATTTGACATGAAGAAGAACTACTCGATTTAGAATTTTTCACAGTGGTCGGGATATGAACCAGACATCTGATGAAGGTAATGCTTCTGAAAGAGACTACCTGCACACTGGTTATGAGGAAACTGCCCGATGCTTGCGATGCTAGTTTAGGATAGCTATGAGCAAAGGCCAAATTCTTTGATAAGAAACGGTAGACCATGCCTTATTTCTATTTTGCATTTTTATTTGTAAAATAGTACATTTATTTTTCTGGTGGTGTATGAATTTATTTTAACTTTGTAAATTATGTAAACAACTATAACAAACATAAACTTCATTCATCTATTCATGCATTCACTGTAACCACTTAATCCATTTTATACATATTTATTTATACATAAATATTTTATTCATACATTACACAACATCAGAAATGACTACAAATCATTGCTTTAGACTATAGCTCTGGCCGATGCCTGAGAAGCTAGTTTAGGATTGTTACGGGGCGTGGCGCGAGCCGTGCCCCGTAAACTACCTCGGGTGAGGGAGAGGGAACCAGATAACAGCCGGTGC
>JBBKCR010000034.1:2964456-2976187 GCA_037577295.1 Ladigesia roloffi | reverse complement strand
TACCGGAGTCAAATTCCTTGTATATGCACGTATACTTGGCCAATAAAACTGATTCTGATTCTGATTCTGATTCTGATATAAGAGTATTTTCTAGATTTTGGCCTAAAAATGTAGAAATAAACAGATCTTCACTAGTCCTGGCAGCTTCGCTACACAGGTAAATGTTCTGTCACAGCTAGAGATTGACCGATATATCGGTTTACCGTTATTTAAGCATTTTACCATAATTGGTTATCGGTTTTGTAATATCGGGTGTGCCGATAAACACCGCCGTCTGGTGGGTGTTTAGAGAATTACGCGCAGGATCGTCATTTCAGCACAGCTTCTGAGGGTGAAACTGCGCAAAAGTAAAGTATACTAACTTGCTTTCCTATATTTAGTAAACTTTATTAAACATAACAGCTATTAATGCACACATTAGTTGTGTTACATAAATGACTGATATGTATTTTATGCAGCTTGTAGATATGTAGTTTATGCACCATTGAAAACTTTAGTAACTTTTTTTAGTATTATTTGCACTTTCAGACCCCTACTTTTGATTTGTATGCAAGGAGGGAGTGATTACTATACATAAAACAGTTTTTTCAGTTGAGTGGTGTTGTAATAATTGTGTCAGTTGAGTGGTGTTGTAATAATTGTGTCAAAAACAGAAGTATAATAGTAAATAAATATTGGTTCTGATATGGTTATCGGGCACATAGACATGCAAATAATTGGTATCGGTATCGGTAATAAAAAATCAATATCGGCCGATCACTAGTCACAGCTGATAAGGACTTGGTAAGGATTGTGTCAAAACAATAATGGTGGTCATCTGGTTCATTTTGTGGTAACGGTGAAGGTCAAAGCTGACAGCATACAGCTGATGAATATATCTTTAATTAGCACAGAGGTTACTCAGTACCTCATTTGATAATTGGTAAGCATCATAGCTTGCTGACACTAGAAAGTTACCAAAGCTTGGGTGTCAGTGAGAGAAATAACCAGGGCAGAGGTGCAAATATGCCCCCATGTTTTGGTGCTTTTCCACTGGCACAAGGAATCGGCTGTACCATGAATAAATGTTTTTCATTACAAATAAGGGAACCTTTACCTGAATTGTACACTGGCTGTTGTGCTTGATGACAGGGCTGAAAGAAGGCTGCTGCTGAGCTGACTGGGTCACTGCTTTCTGAATGGTCAAAATGTTGAAATGTCATCATCACACTTTTTTTCTACTGTCTATGCAAAAAAAATCCCAAAAACAGTGATGTTAAAAACTAGGAAATTGACAAAGGACAAATACAATTGTCTGTTTGGGCTGAAGATACATTTCAGTGGGATTTTCTATTATGCTAACTAAAAACACTATGAGAAATATGAGGGTGTACCAGGACATCACTAACGATTTAACTGGGTTAGATTTTCATCACAATGTTAAAAAAACAAACTCACTCAAACAGGAATATAAGTAATTAAGGGACTTCAATTGCAAAAGTTCCTCTGAAAGAAAAATGTCCCACTGCTTTGACTCCATAGACAAGGTTTTGGGGTGAAAATGTGAGAGACTTGTGTTGCTGTAATTCCTCTTGGTAACAATAAGTGTCACCATATTGCCCCATATACCTCTTACACTATGTGGTGCTGAACTTGTACATTTACCTGTAATGAATTGTCCCCATAGTAATTAAATTCCCCTTTAGTATTGTTGAAGATA
Organism: Ladigesia roloffi; assembly: GCA_037577295.1. Taxonomy (NCBI): domain Eukaryota; kingdom Metazoa; phylum Chordata; class Actinopteri; order Characiformes; family Alestidae; genus Ladigesia; species Ladigesia roloffi. Next base: position 2,974,488 of record JBBKCR010000034.1, on the reverse strand, counting down.
TATTGAATAAACACACCATTTAAGCATAAAATGCGCATGAATCCTGAGCAAATTTTGTTGCGACAACAATGTGTTGCAATATTTAAAGTTGCAGGAAAACATTACTGGTATCACTCCCTCTCTAAAGTGAAAAGGGGAAAAGAAACAAGTGTCCACACTACATGGTTACCATGCCAGCTGTCCCCGCGGAAGACTTATGGACCTCTTAGCCCATTATTGTCTGCAGACTGGTATTGCATTTCACCCAGGGTAGCCAGAGAGACTTTCTAATGTGGGCCTAACTGGAGATATGTCATGGCCAGTCCCCTGGGTGAACGCTTGGATCACTGAGAGAGGGGGAGTGGAAGAGAGAGTGAAATTGTCATTCTCTAGAGACTGTGTAAGAGATATACTGCATCGCCTGGGATTGATCGGTGCCAGAGGGGGATGTCTACCCTACTCAACCATATTGTAGCCTTAGAGCAAATGCAAACTTAAATGTGAAATGTACACAGTTTTCTGGCTGCTAATCCTGGATCATTTCCCATTTCGATACCTCTTGCGCTCATTGATCGGTGGCGCATCTTATTGATGTGACAATGAAGGAAGTTACACCGTTCCTCTTTTGCAAGAGCAACTACTAAATCTGTCTTGAACAGCTATGGGTTGTTCTCTCTAGTGACAGAATACAAAATGATGGCTTATTTGATCTAAATCTGGAGTGCCAGTACTTCTTTTTACCATTTTTTAATCAAACGGAGAAGAGCGTTTTCTGAAGGTGGTATTTTGGACACTTCAGAAAACTTCCTGATGCAAGCCCTAGCCTAAAAACCTCAGATTACCTTTACTTCAGTTGGGACTGTTTCGGTTAAAATGAAGAGCGAGAGGTGGAACAAATTCTTCAACCCTGTTCTATGAAAATTCGATCTGACCTAGCACTTAGATTTTAATGTCACATAGAAGATTAAAAGCTTCGCCAGGGCAAAAGAAATGTAAGAAGATCTTTATGCAGACATTCCAATTCTGAGAGCTGTGCGAGGTTTCATATACGAAATTAGGATTTTCATCTAGCAGTAGATTAAGAGCTACGTTTAATGCCTCGGACTTATTAATCCATCTGCAGCGACATAATCAAACATTTCTAGTTGCTGCACTTGCCCGGTCCAGGGCGAGTTCTGTAATGATGTCTGAATTCAGTACACTTTCACTGAGGAATTCAAGCTTGCTTGTTTGCATCTCACCTGAAGGAAAATCCAGTTAATCTCGCCACTGTACATCTCTGTGGATTTTTTTTCTTTAAGACGGACTGCTATTCCGTTGCCCCGACTGGTCGGCCAAATTCCATTTCCATGGCTCTATCTGTCCAGGCGCCTGGGAATCGAGTCTGTGTAATTACAAACAGAACAGCTTTCCAAATGAGCACTCTGACAAATTTTATTTCTTGTGTGCTCTGAGTGCACTGACTGGTCTGTTTCTGTCTCTACAGCCTGATACTGAGACTGCTATTCAGGGAGACTGAGAATGACTTCATTTTCTAACACTTGACTGGTTTACACATCTCTTGTGTTTTCCTATTTGTGTGATTAATGCAAATAACATCAGTCCAATAGCCTATGCAGGTATCTATCCAATACCAACACAAAATGCTGAACTCAAACTTAGTAGCCAAAAATAGACCTTCCCTAACAGAAGCCTCAATAGTTAGCCAACATTCAGTACTACAATTTTTTTTTTTTCCATAGCCCTATGTAAAGATGGATATTTTGGGGGGGATTCGGTGAAAAAAGTGTAACTGAATGTTTTAAAAAAAGCTGGGAATACATTTCTGTGTTTTCAGGGTTAGTATCAGAAAGAATTTGCAAGCATTCAGCTTTTGGTGCTTTGCTTGCTTGTCAGTTTCCTGCCTATTTGCTTGCTAGTTTAGACTAAAGTAGGTGAAGGGGACTGGGCAAGTTTGATGGCCTTGAATGTGTATTTCTGTTTCTAATTAATACTTATTTCCATGCTCAATTTTTGTCCTATAAATAATACACTTGCTTGTAATCTTTTGGAATGTATTGATTAATCCGCACATTGATTTCTAACACACAGCCAACACAAGAGCTCATACTTGTCTGTTAGTAAAAGGCAGTCTATTTGAGGATTTGGAACATTGTGTATTTACTTCTTTTGATTGAAATATTCTGATTATTTATAACATGAAAACCATCTGTTTAATGTTGTGTAGGTCCCTCTTTTGACACTGTAAATGCTTCTCAAGGCATGGCCTCCACTAAATGTAAATGGTATTTAGACGTTATCAACAGGTCCTTTCAGACCTTTAAGTTGCAAGGTGGGTCCTGCATGGATTTGACTATTTTGTCCAGCACATCCTACTGATGCTCTGTCAGATTGAATTCTGGTGTACTTGGATGCCAATGCAGCACATTGGACTTTCATATTCCTCAAATTTTTAATTGTTGATTATCTGGATGAATATGGCATTAGGGTACATTGTTACTGTGAAAAGCTTTTCTTGCACTAATAAAATATTTAGGTAGGTTTAAATGTAAAATTCATATGAATACCAGGACCAAAGGTTTCACTGCTGAACATTGCCCAATGCATCACCCTGCGTGTGCCAGCTTGCATTTTCAGTGCCTAAACTTTGAATGCCATTGGTAGGTACTAACCACTGAATACCAGAAACACACCAGACCTTCTGTTGTGGAGATTCCCTGACCTAGTTGTCTAGTCAATGCAATCTGGCCCTTGTCAGAGTGACTCAGATCCTTGTATTCTCCCATTTTCCCCACTTCCCCCACTTCCAACACATCCACATAAAGAATTATCTGCCCAAATGCTGCCTAAATGCTTCCACCACTTGACAGGTGCCACTATAACAAGATAATCAATGTTACTGACTCTACCTATCATGTTGTGCCTGATCGGTGTGTGTTTTGCATCTAAATAGACGAGCAATCGATTGGTATTTAATGTTTAATGATGCTTCTGCTTAAATCCTGAGTTCAGGCTATCCAAAGCCCACTCAGCTATTCTAATATTCTATAGCCTGACCCTGACTGACTGTGAAATGTGAGAACCATTCTCATTATAAATAAAGTGCCTGTTTTAGCATTATGCAATGCCTTTCTGTTTTGGCAATAGAGCATATAATGTTTTTTTTTACTGTCTATAAAGTGGTATAGATAGAATTTTCCAAGTAAAATGTAGAGCTAATGGTGATGATTTGATGGTTGCTGCCTACATAGTCATAGCAAACTTCACCATGCAGTAGAAGAAAACACTAATTTTACCCCAGAGTAAGGTCCATTCAATGTAATGAACGCAAATGAAGACTGGTTTTGTTCTTCTGGGATGGGATTTCTTCGCTGTGCTAATTTCTGTTAAATTCTGCCGGCAACATTTTATCATTCTGTCATTTGAGAGCAGGTGCAAAAGAGTTTCATGTTAGATTAAAGTACTTATTGATTTTGTAGTATCGTCTCACTGGACTAACTTAAATGATCACCATTGTTCAAATAAATCATGTCAGTAGTATTTTTTAATGGCATCGTTTCTGTGTTAAACTCTACCACACTGTTTTTCTATTATTTTGTGTGTGAAAGTGTATAAAATATAAATAGACATTTGGATGTGCAGGGATGTGCAGTGTGGCTATTTTTCAAATTTAAGTATTAGTAAGAACGAATATTAGCTAATAACATCCAATCCAATCCAACTTTATTTGTTAAGCTCTTTAGGTAAACAAAAAGGACCAAAGTGCCGTACAAAATAAAAATATAAAATAAGTAAATAGCATAAAATATAAGATATTAAACATAAATAGACATAAAAGATGAACAAACACAATAATAAAATCACATTACATCAAAATTACATTAAAATCCGCGTTTAAAAAAAACTGTATAAAAAAAGTGCCGTTTTAAAAGTGATTCATAATCAGATACAGGAGACGCCTGTCTGATGTAAAAAGGGGCTGCTACAGCAAAGGCATGATCCCCTCTGAGTTTTAATTTTTGGCACTCTTAGGAGCAGCTGATCAGCTGACCTGAGAGTGCGGGTAGGCATATAAAAATGTAGAAGCTCCGTGAAGTAGAGGGGAGCAAGACCATTTAAGGCCTTAAAAGTAAATTAAAAAGATCTTAAAATCTATCCTAAATCGAATTGGCAGCCAGTGAAGAGAAGCAAAAATGGGGAAATGTGCTCATATTTTCGTGAGGCCTTTTAAAGGCATGCTGCAGCGTTCGGTACCATCTGAAGTTGAGCGATGGAGGACGCACTAACCCCTACATATAGTGCATTACGGTAATCTAACCTAGTGGTAACAAAGGCATGAATTGCCGTTTCAGAGTGCTTTCTTGGAAGAATGGGTTTAACTTTTGCCAGCTCTCTCAGTTTAACTACTGATCTTGTCTGGCTGTCAAGTTTAAGATCCGGGTCCACCTTAAGCCCAAGGTTTCTAACAGTCTGTTAAACATAATGGGCAAAGGACCCCAGATCTACCGAGGACAGTCCAGCAGAATCACCAAAGACCATCATTTCAGTTTTCCTGTCATTAAAATTAAATAAATTCAGAGCCATCCAGGCCCATATATCCTCAAGACACTTAAGTAAATTATTTATGTGGTTATCACCTTTTTTAAGGGGCACATACATCTGAGTGTCATCCGCATAACACTGAAAAGAGATACCATGCTTCCTATGTATGGATCCAAGGGGCAGCAAATACAGGGAAAAAAGAAGAGGGCCAAGAACTGAACCCTGGGGGACACCCCACACAAGTGGGGCAACAGGAGACACAGTGAAATTCGTAAGAATAGCAGGGTCCAGACCAGGTTTTTTAATCACCAGTTGTACTACCGCATGTTTAAAATGACCGGGGATTGAACCCGTAGACAGACTACTGTTTATAACTGCTGTAACAGAGGGTCCTATAGTAAGGAAAACTTCCTTAACTTGGGGGTTAGGGATAGTGTCACTAGGAGTGCCAGAAGGTTTTAAATGATCAACAATCTCCTGAACAAAAGACAGTGTCACAGGCTCAAAATGATAAAAAATAGCCGAGCAAGGGATTGAGGAGTCATAAGCAGTAGAAGAAATTGAAGCCCTCATAGAAGAAGCCATGTAAATAAATTATTTGAGGAAGTTTTCACAAACAGTTGGGGAAGCCTCCATACAGACTTCTTGTGGGGCATTAAGAACAGCATCAATAGTCTTAAATAAAATACGAGGGTTGTCACTGTTATTTACATTGATATGTTTCATTATAGTGTCTTTTACCATTGTCTGATACCAACGCCAGGAGTCTTGTAACATTTGAAAAGACACCTGTAATCTATCTTTCTTCCACTTTTGCTCGGCTCTTTGGCAGTCACGTCAGACAGCACGAGTTGCATCATTTAGCCAGGGCTCAGCTTTAGTTTTAGGCTGCCTGATTTTTAATTTTTCATTGTCAAACATAATAACAAGATCAATGAAGCCATGAGATAAGTTCCTCTTTATTATATATTGCCTTAGGGGCTTCACATGTGACATCAAAAGCAGCTGAGAACCGAGCAGCAGTGGAAGGGTTAATAATATGACAGCGGCGTTGTGCCGCAGCAGCAGGTTTAAATTTGATACCGGCAAGAGCAGCCTTAAATAAAACAGGCATATTATCTGAAAGCACATGATCACAAACCTCAAGCTCAGAAATCGGCAAACCATGAGATAAAACAAGATCAAGTATGTGACCCGACTCCTGAGTGGCTCCAGACACGTCCTGTATTAAATTAAATGAGTCAATAAGATAAAAAGTCCATTGCCATTGGCTTATCAGGACAACACACATGAACATTAAAATCCCCAAGAATAAGGACATGGTTATATCTTGGCATCACATCCGCTTAAAAAGTCCTTGTTATATTTAGGAGGCCGCTTGCGCCGGGGGTAGAACCGGGACGCTGCGGAGCTACAGGAGAGGAGATGGTTTTGTGTTTGAGAGGGAGGCTAAAAGGAAATCTGGGATCCTCGCGGAAATGGGGGTAACGATTCACATTCTTTAAATTCTAGCTTAGCTAGATCTTGGGAATCTTGAATAGAAAGATAAAGATTCAGTAGTGTTTGGCGACACTATTAGAGCGCTAATAAAACATAAACACTATTGGAAAGAGCAGACGGCAAGCCACACACACCGGCGCCATCTTGCTTCTTGGATTACTCATCACCAGGTTTAACTTTTTTCCATTGTAGATTTAACTTATAGGTTTTTATAACAGAGCAAATGAAGACACTCTTTCATTGGTGCCAGGGAAGTTAACATTGTTTAACTGATAATGGCGGCATATTTTAACACAGCACCATGGTTAAGAGATATTTTGTAGCAGCAAAGTGTAATAAACTTCCATAGCTGTAGTTCATGCACAACTTAAACAGTCTACAGCCCTGTAAAACAATACATTGGCATCTCTGAGTTGTTGGCCTGTATATTTTTTTTCTGAGGATTTTTTCCTCTTGCGTCAGAATTTTTGGTACTAGGAACAAATTCAGATTTAACTGACAGAATCAAAAGCCAGGTGTTAATGGATGTTGAGCTCATTTAGCTCTATGTCTAAACAAAACACAAGGCTGAATTAAAGCACCAAACTGAGTGCTCTATGGTGAGAAAATTGTCAGAATAAAAAAATCAAGTAAGTAAAACCGATAAATCATGTGTAGAGGTGTTTTTTTATGTGAAAATATAAAATCCAACACTGGACACTTTTTTTTTTTTTAATGTTCATGAAATCTTACATGGGTACTTTGAGAAATGTACTCTCTGGAAACTAATAATCTGTTGATTCAATGTGTAAACTATCTTTCAGTGCATCAAACTCGCAAATACCAATTTCGTTGTACAAATACTGGCATCTAGAACAGTTAAATAGATACTTGACTCTGGAAGATCAGACACAAATCACCTTTAGCTTTTCTGAGCTATGCAAACCAGTCAGACAGGATGAATGTTACAATGGACAAACAAAAAGCCTATGAAAAACTATGAAAGACTTCGTTCTTAGCAGGATGAAAAATCAAACAAATGATAAAAAAACACCTTGTGCTCCAGAGCGGGTGGGTATTTTTACACATCAAAAACGATGTTGTCACAGGAGATCAAATGATTTAAATGCATCCTGTGAATCCAGAAATATCCTTTTCTCTCAGTGATGTAATCATTGGTTCAGCATTAAACTACAGGAGTCGGTTTGGTAGGTGTTACTCTGTCCGGCCTGATATTCACTCAGCGGTTTTCAAATAACAGTAACTTGCATATCAAAAGGTCTTTCAGGGAGATGGGCTCTCATGGCTCTCAAACAGAAAACCATCTCCTCTCCTTCTTCTTGCACAACTCACATAAAGATTTAGCACTTGGTACTCTCCTCTGGTTCTTTCACTGCAACTTCAACATGTATCTAAAGTTTCAGTAATTGAGATGCTGATGGATTGTATTCTTTATGATCTATAAATACAGTCAGAAATTTTTAATTTTTCCAGTGTAACTTTTTGGCACAGGACCTCTTTGTTGTGAAAACGTGACTACTTTCACTAGTAGCCTACTAGAAAGTCAACATTTGTCATATGGGAACAGACCATAACATACAGTACAGAATTGTTCTCTGCATTTAAACCATTCACCAAGTATGGTGTGGATGATAATTTATTGGTTAATATGTATTTTTTATAATAAAATTCTGCTGCGCTTGTGTATATTCTTATATTCCATTTTGTCTGAAATAAAGTCTGACGTCTTTTTTTTACCTGATCGAGGAGAGGGGATGTTTGCTCAGAAAATGTCAGGGTCTGAGAAACAAGGTTTCCTTAAGAACAAACACTTTTCTTAAAGGTCGTGAGTTTAGAATGGGTATAGTCATTTGCAGGTGTGCTTTTGTAATGACCTTTTGTAATAATATCAGCATGCCCTAAAGCACAAGGACAGGAAGTGGAGCAGTACAACGGATTTCTCTTTGCCTGGCAAACAAAATATACTTTGTTTGATTTTAAATGTCTCTCTGAATCTTGAATCCTAAGTGTGTAGAATAAAATAACAACAGTGGGCAGTCAGGAACACAGCATATGGGGAGCAGTGTGTGGGGACGGTAACTTGCTCAAGGGTTCCTTAGTGGTGTCATAGGCGGGCCTTGTAATCAAACCCATAAACTTCCTAACCAGAAGGCCATCTCGGCTTTATAGGTTTGAATTGCCTAAGATCGCTGCAGTGTTTGAAATGCTTTAGTCAACATTTGCTGGCAATGCAACCTGTCTTTCTCTTTCTTATACCTGGCACTTGCACAGCACTGAAGGTCAGTGTTATTTTTGCTCTTTGTTTTACTCTGCGCATTCACAAGTAAACACACCGCCTCTGTGTGTTGTGCTGTTACCTGCAAGTGTCTGAGTAGCTGGCTGCCATTTAACAATGTCCTTATAGATGATGATGATGAAATATAAATATATGTGTGATTTTTCGTGTTGTGGCAGTCTGAACCATTTTGTGAAGAGCCTAGAATATAGTTGAAAGAAACGGTGAATCATCTCTTAAAGATCAGCTACATGTTACTATTCATTTACTGTTTACTGCTGGTTGTTGTTATTTACATACTCATGTATATTTTCTATAAATATTTACCCATATTCACCCATAATCAGACAGCACACTGTGATGTAATGTTACACAAATAACAATAACATATTATCCACCCTTAATACGGCGTAAGAGATAAATGCCCTGTGTTGCGGAGCTAAGCCTTTAGTCTGAGCTGTCGCTCTGAAGTGCAGGACCTGCGGCAGAGAATGACCGGCCGTCATGTTGAGGCAGATAGCAGAACTGTGGATCAGCTTCACATTGGACAGATCCTGAATGAAAGAACATTTAGTGAGACAGTGGCGCAGCACGGCATGATGTGTCTAAACGAAATCATCTCAAGCACCAACCAGACATGTCCACCTCTGTGGTTCCGGACACTGCAATTTGTTTTTATTGCTCCATAATGGTCAGTGTCCTTCTCGTAACATAAGCCCTTTGCTTTTACTGGGGCAAGGAGAGGGCAATATCCCACTTTATGCTAGTCGTTTCTTTTTAAAGTTACGTGTAGGCTTGATAGGATTTATCACTGTAACCTCCTCTACTCTCTACAGGCCTGGGGGCGTGTAGAAAACGTGGCTTGAATTTGTCATGAATCCTTCCCAATCCTCCTTACCAAACTTCTACATAGTGTGTGATTGCATTCTTTTAAAGCTATATTACGTATGCTTCATAACTTTTCTGTAGTTTTTTCCCTTTTCACTAGAGAATGGTTCTTGTTTTGTAATCCACCTTTGATTAAGTGTATTGTTCATGCTGGTCTTGTAGTCATACAGCAGTGTTGTGAATTTTTTTTTTAATTATAAAAGCAAATAAATTGGATAAAATAGATTAAATGGATTTGTATGTACTATGTAGACTAAAAGAGTATTTAGTCTAGACTGGGCTCTATAAAAAGGTATTGCACATACAATGTAAATGTATCCTATAGAAGCAAATGGGCATATGTGCACAGCAGTTTTTCTCAGTGTGTGATAAAATGTATCTGCTTGTAAAGATAAATTTAGAATTAAAGCAAACAAACATATCAAGTAGAGATCGACCAATATATCGGTTTACCGATATTTTTCCCGATATTTAAGCATTTTACCATTATCGGTTTTATAATATCTGGTTTGCCAATAAACACCGCCATCTGGTGGGCGTTTTGAGAATTACGCGCATGATCGTCATTTCAGCACAGCGTCTGAGGGGGAAACTGTGCAAAAGTCAAGTATACTAACTTGCTTTCCTATATTTGGTAAACTTTATTAAACATAACAGCTATTAATGCACACATTAGATGTGTTACATAAATACTGATATGTAGTTTATGCAGCTTGTAGATATGTACAGTGGGGCAAAAAAGTATTTAGTCAGCCACCGATTGTGCAAGTCCTCCCACTTAAAATGATGGCAGAGGTCAGTAATTTTCATCATAGGTACACTTCAACTGTGAGAGACAGAATGTAAAA
>JBBKCR010000034.1:2938594-2953483 GCA_037577295.1 Ladigesia roloffi | reverse complement strand
CACACACACACACACACACACACACACACACACACACACACACACACACACACACACACACACACACTGTTTCTCTCTGTTGTTAAATGAAGTACTGACCCCTGCTGGACAGAAACGTGCTACACACTAACACTTAATTCTTTCTTTTTTTCCCCCTCCTCCTCTTTTTTCTCTCCTCTCTTCACCCTTGTTTTGTATCACACTGCTTATAATGTTGTGGCTTGAGAGACATCTGAATGACTCCCACATTAATGAGTTAAGGCTCTGGACGGGGTTGTAATTCTCTGTTATTAAGCTCCCATGCTGTTCATTAAAGGCAAGATGTTCATTTAGCCTCATCTGCCGGGTCGTTACACTGTGTGCTACAGCATTATGGGAAAAAACAATCCCTGATGCACAGCTGTATTTTAGCCCAGATGTTATGATGAACAATTATCATTTAAATGAAAAATGCTTTATTTAAATGAAGCAATTTCTGTAAATTAAGCAAATGACATTTATATTTATTAAATAAGTAATTTATTGGTAATACAGGAAATGCATTGCATGGGAATCCAGATTTATTTTCTAATTCGCTCTTTTCAAATGTTCTACATAGTTCAATAATAAGTCTATTAGACATAATAAGGCTATGTTTTGTTGTAAAATATGATAGCTAAACCAAAAATGCTCCATTCCGATAAGATTTGTATAGTCATAATTGTTTATTATAGTGATTATAATACAAATATATCTTGAACGGAGTATCCAATGCTGCAGTTTTTTTAAAACATAGTTTTAAGGTTATACAAAAAAATATATTTTATTATAACACCGAGGTGTTTTCATGGGAAATTTGCATTTTTTATTGGGATGGGCACTCTTTTTTATTGGGAAGTTTATACATTATCATGTTAATGCATTATTAATGGCAGCAAGTACTTAATTGTGCATGGAAGCAGTTTTTTGATTACTTTGTGATTGTGTGGCTTTACGTATCAGATGTTGTCTGGGAGGGGAAAAGTGGACTCTGAAGTTTGTTTTCTATAACAAACTGGATAAAATATGAATGCCCTGCAGTAACAAATTGCTTTGTTTGTATATATGTTTTGATTACATTAATGTTAAGGTTGAGATTGTCTAGAAATGTTTGAGCTGCAACTGTGTTAAAGGGAATTTAGCTTCAGTAGTTCAAAGATTCGTTCTTAGAACTTAACTAATAAATTGCGGAAACCATAGATATTCTCTGCATTTTTGTACTTTTTCCATTTCAATGTATAATTTTTCATGGATTTTAGTGTGAAATTATAAAGAAAAATGACAAAAAAATACTACATTTGTAACAAAAGTTCAGCTACATTTCTGTATAAAATACCACTGTACTCAGAGGCAGGAGGTTTGAAAGTCAATTTTAATTTTTCCTTACTCTTCATTGACAGCTGCTCTGTGATGCATCTCTGAAAGATGAAGTCCATCTTTCCCAATATGGGAATTTTTCCTGCGTGGAACTTGAGTGTTCTCTGAATGCAAAGACCAGAATTTTTAATGCTGTGAATTAAATTAATTTATTACTGTATTTACCTGCTTATTCTAAAGAAAACACACTTGCATAAATTACAGTACACTCTATACAGGGGGAACATCGTATTTTACATTCTAGTGTACACTGTACACTATGGCTACAGGTTCCCCTTTACATTTTTTAAGTTTAAAATAAAATGAAAGTGTTTTGGGAGCATATTTGGGGGGCTATTTAGGGTTTTCAAATTTTGGGGTATTTTTTGAGGCTTGTCATTGTTCATTCACATCACAAAATTCACAATTCAAGGATGCACTTGGGACGTAACACCCGCGGGTTTACTGTATATTTGCTAAGAAGCACCTTATTTATTTAATGTGTTTGCAAACCAAATGTTGTTGCACTTTTGTTTATTTAGCTGTTATCTTTTAAATAAAAGTTTGTAATATATTATATTTAAACGAATTATTGAATTTTGCATATAAAAATGTCAATAAGCGCGATAAAGCACAGAAAATCATGTGATTAAAATTTTTTGTTATTGCCCAGCATTATTGCTATCTGATCTGCAATAATTTTTCTTTACCAAAAATTACAAAACATTTCTTTGTCTGTAGCATAATAAATGTATTTGCACTGCAGATATTGTGAACTCTGGTTCTTATCACCAGTTTTGTAAGAAGTCTGTATGTTTTTCTACACTAAACCATTTACATCAACCCACTCTGAATGACTTTATTGACATCGTAGTGATTTAAGGTGGAAAATCCCATTAGAGATTAAAGTATTAGATGTACAGTCCTGCCGTGGGAAAAGGTCTGGGTTAAGTCAACACCTCCAGGCTGGAAAAAGTCTCTGAAGGATCCTTTAGTGCTTCAGAAGAGCTTCAGTCTATTTTTGCCACAGTACTGAAAGCCATCTTCCATCAACAGAATGGGTTCCAGAGCTCATATACCATATATTTCACTCAAGCACTTCACAGTCAGGCAGTGCTTTCTACTGCCTCCGGAGTTGTAAGGAAGCCGTTAGTGTATCCTCTGTGGGGTTTGTAATAGGACAGACATTTGTATGACTAACATACCTTTGTGGTTATTCATGGAAATATAGCCCAGCAGATATGAAGACTAGCAGTGTTCCCCTTTATGACCGACAGAGGGGTGTTCTCTTTTATTAAGGAAAAGTAAATTGTGTACATCATGCATTTCATTATAAGTGAAGATTTAAACTCTTTGCAGGTGTTTATTTAGCATTTGCTATCTGTCCTATTGATGTAAACTTCAGGGTCAACAAAAATTGCACAAGTAATTTTCATGATAAAAAAACACGTGTTTTTTTCTGGGATGATTATAAAGGATATATAATATATTGCATCTGCATCCACTGCATGACATTTAATTTTATAAAACATTACTTTGGCCTTGGTAGCTCTTTTTTGTGTTCACATTAAGCACGATTTGTGGAATGATACCATTACTAAGATAGAAAACACAGGTCTGCTCATGAAAAGTTTTTTGAATTATTTATTTTTTCACACATTATGCTTATTATTATTATTTGCATTATTATTAATAGTAGTATTATTATTGATTGTATTTAATGTGTAATCTTAAATACAATATAAAGAACCAAATACAATGGGATTTTTAAGGTTCACTATTTGCTAAAATGATCTTTTCAAGAAAGGGTACAAGAAAAAAACAAAAAAATACAAGAATACATTTGATACTCATCTGACATGGAGTCATCAGCTTATTTCTTTGCTGTTTGTGCAGTTACTGCACATGTGATGTGTTGATTTGCTGACTGGAAGTTAGGTTTGAGCTGATTGATGGTCTTGTCGGAAATCGTGGGTAATTTCCATCCATCAAGATTGTCAAGTTGGGCAATTTAAATGTCTGAAAATAACCTGTCTTTGGGTTTAAGATGCACAAATGCGATCATATTTGACACGTAACCTGTTTTTTTTTATATCTTATCTGGCTTCAGAACATTCCATTGTGATTCCACACACCAAGCAACTATTATGGATTAAAAATTAAGATAATTATGATAAAATATGAAATGAATTTAACCTATTTTAAGAACTACTGAATCATACATTAAATAAACACAGTTCACCTTATGTGTCTGCCCAGCAACAACAGCATGTTGATTTTCTCTGGTGTTAATACATTACTTGCTGCACCGAAATGGGTAATTGGAGAAAAGTACTATAGATATTGTATTCAGAAATAGTTTTTTATTTTAATGGAAGGTTGCAGTTCTTCAATAAATTCTCCACCTCAATTACAGGTTGCAAGGAAGTAAGTCTTTTCATGGTCACCTACACGAACGAGGGAGCACCTTTTTGCAAGGGATTTCATCAGCTGCGCTCATGCATACAGATCACAGGTGATGAACATGCTCTTTTAGTTTCTGCAGCCTTTGTCCAAGCTGAAAGTAAGAACGCATTAGTTCCACTCACTATCTTGCACAGATTAAGGCAAAGTGAAATCATTTTTAGAGTGCCAGTTAGAGGACTGGGAAAAGGTGCTGGAATTTATTTTGCCTGAATTTAATATTTCTGCCATAGGCTTGGATTACTTGGTCATGGCATATTATTTGTAATTGAATTCTGACTGTTTAAGGTGGAGTAGAGAGCAAATCCCATATTGGTTATAATGACCATCATACAATGTGTGCTCACCTGAAATGACCACAAAGAATACTTCTGACTAAAATGTTTGTTTTTTGAATTGTTCAAATGCACGACAGCACAGTGTGCTGTATTGTGTTTAATGATTATAAAAACTGTATTAAAGAATATTGCTATTGCAGTATTGGCTTTTGTCATGGTAACAGTGCAGTATGGAAGGGTGCACTCACATTTTTTGGGTGTTATTGGAAACCAAGTAAATCTTGCATCATACATTTTAAATGAAATTATGTAACAAAATGTGCTACATTGTTAAAGTAGAGCAACATTGTACCTGTCAATGACTTTTGAGGTAATTACCCCTAGAATGCAGATCTTACCTACTCCACAGAATGTTGGCCAAACTGAAAAGCATCGACTCGCCAGCATAAAGTGCTCTACTGAAAGCCACAGAAAATCCTTGTGTGTTAACCTGCTGCTTCACAGGTGTGCAGTTTTTATTGCGAGCTTAATCCTCATCATTATGTGCAATATCTGTCATCTTATGCAGTATCAACACTTGGTCACTATTATGTGCCATAACAACCTCAGTATTGAGAACATCTCCAAACCCCAATTTGTGATACTAGTAAATTACGTCAGCATTGATTTATATATTAATTTATAGTATATATATCCACCTCTCTCACTGACCACTGCATACCGAGTATACAGCACAGTGCATTTAGTACTGAGTACAGAGATTTATTTAGATTGTATATTTTCAGTTGTTTTTTTGTCTCTGTGTATCTGTGCACTCATAGCATTAGCAGTTTCCTCTGGGATCAGTAAAGTTTTCTAATTATGATGATGTTGGTGGCTTCATAGCAACTCCAAGCATCAAGGAAGCTCTTTACAGTATGATCCAAATGGAAAATGTACACAAACACCATGCAGTTCTACTAAGTTCTGATGATGTTGGAAGTGTACTACTCCTCTCCATGAATAAAGCTGTATGTTTTGCTATTCGACAATATAGGACTTTGGAGTTTAATTGTGTAAAATTGGAAGTAAATGGGGGCTTCTGTGATGTTATCCTCTTGTCTAGAGGTGCTGTAAACTGCCTTGTAGAGGAAATGGCTGACCTGTTGACCGTTGCGTGGTGGTGTCAGGAATCGATCCAAATGCTTGTTGGCCAATCTAGTAATTGGCAGTTTTTATGTAGCAAGAGAGAGTCAGGAAGGAAAACCTCCCTTACCCTTAAGATGAATTGCACTTCACCAGTGTTCATTTCACATTTGATTTAATCATGGTTTTGGTCTTTTTGACCAAGTGAATTTTTACATTTTAACTAATGATTTTAGTCTATTTTACAATAAACAAAATGGTAAATTGTTTTGGTAGATGGAAAAATACTAAATTACTTCCTAAAGACAACTAAATACAACTAAATTGTAAATATATATTTTTTTGTAAATCAAAATTAATTAAAGTAATTGTGGTTACTATATGCATTCTGTACTGATATTTTTGAGCCTGTGTATCTTGTTATTGCTGTATGTACAAAATAAACTTCATACGAATATATTGATTAATTCTGATGCTTTAAAAACCTCACAGATATCAACTGAGAGTGACAGAATTTGCATGACCTAGTTCTTAGTGCTCTTGTTCTCATACCTCTGTTACATCCTCTTTCAAATGTAGCTTTCCTTTCTGCTGTTGCCTTTGTCAGTTTGCTGCTCATTCATTTATTAATAGTTATCAGTCCTTATACCTTTGTGAAGCACATTGAATTTACCCCTGCTTTTAGACTTTCAGACTTTTAAAAGATACAGTTGGCAGAGAGAGCTTGCAGAGCTTGAGCAGCTGGGCGTCCGACTACACTACTATATCTGGCTTTAGTCGTTACATTGGGAAAATGTATCAATTACAGGAATAATTTGTTTTGATGCATTATTAATGCAGCGTTCCTTGTGATAGGTGTAGAAAAACATGATGGATTTTTGCCATATTGCCCACTTTATTTGTCCTCTCCATAATTCTTCATTGGGATTTGAACTGGCTCCAAAACCTTGCAATGAGTTTCCAAGATTGTGCAAGATTTTTCTATGTAAAGAAAATCTGCGTCTGCTTTCAACTTCTGATTCCAAAGAAATAAAACACAAAGTGGTGAGGAAGGTGATAGGATCTTTCTTTTTTGGGAACATGACATAGCGAGTCTGCAGAAACATTTTTCTGTAGTCTTACTCATAAAAGTATTAAATATCCCTCATCTATTTGCCATGAGGTTCAGAATTAAGGCATGTTCTTTTTCTGCCTGGGAAATGCACAAAGCATCATTAATCAGCCATGAAGGAGAATAGGCCGATCTCTCCACATTTGTGTGGACTTATATAACATGTTGCTTTTTAAAAAAAGAATCATGCCTGTGGCCTTTTCTACAGGAGCCCATCATTAGCAGAGAACAGGGAAAGGTTTTTTTATGGAAGTCTTCAAGCAGTGTTGGGGGGAGCAAGAGAGAGAGAGCAAAAAGGAAAAAGAGAGCGAGAGAGGGGAGCTTAGGGTGAAGGAGGAAAAGTGGGTCTTTGATAGTGAAAACAGGTGGAGGTTATCATTACTGTTTTGAGTTTGAAGGATTACTGCAGATGTGCCCAGATTGACTAATGCTTTAAACTTGGGAAGGGAGAAAAAGAGCCAGGTATATAAATAGGGCCATGTTTTTTACATCCAAATGTAATTGTATTTACACACATTTAAAAGACATGGGTTACCTGGTTTGTGAATTTGGATCTAGCTTTCCCGATCTCGAGGTACACAAGAATGCACATGCGCGCGTGTGTGTATGTGCATTCTCATGTACCTCAAGATACACGAGACAATGGGGCAGCTGGTGGCCTAGTGGTCAGGGATTTGCCCCTGTGATCAGGTCATCATTAGGACTGCTAGTGGCATCACTGGTACACTTGAGCATGATAGCACCCCCCCACCCCTGCTTCACTCAGTAAATACAGAAACAATTAGTTCCACGCTGTGTGCTGTGGTGTGTTTGCATATGTCAAATAGACACTTCACACACATTATGTGTGTGTGAATGGAGTTCAGCCAGGTTGGCTACATTAAATGGTCCAGTAACACGCATTCCACCCACAACTTTATAAGCTTTTCCCACCTATTATATTCAAAAGTTCTTGTAGCCGTTTGCATGTATTTTTAAACGTATAGTTAAACACGGAGAAGCCAAAGGAGCTGCATTTGAATCTTTATCTTTATCCTGACTTCAGCTTTGCCTCATGAGCAAAACATTCATGATTCATAATGTTTCTTTTTCTTTAACTAAAAATGCCTGGAATTCTCTACAGTTTGATTGTATTGTTGTTTTGCATCCAGCAAATTCTGTAGGGGGTCCTCCTACTCTGCCCCAATGCCATGCCAGGCATGCCAAACATGGTGAGGGGAAATGAGATCCGGCCAATATGTAGGTTGCAGAGGCTACATTTAAGGAGAGCGTGGGTAAACAAGCTTTGTCTGGATTGGATAATTATCCATTCACCATGATAACAGTAATCAGATGCTAAGTATAAACATAAACGGGGCCTACGCTTTAGCTCTAACACATGAAAACCTCATTTTTCTACTGTTCTTTCACCTTTTGACCACACTGGCTGCCCTCCATAATGATTTCATCAAAGGTGGTCAAGTGGAATTGGTTCAGATATGGTTTAGGTTTATTATTTCAAACGTGAATGCACTAACTTACATTATTTAAATGTTGCCTGTTTCCTGTTATGTTACAGATCATTTTTTTCTTTCTACTCTCTACAGGTTGATTGTAAAAATTTGGCATCCATTATAGTTTTTAGGGGCTCCTAAAACTATTCCACACAGCTTTAAAAAAAAATTCTCCAATGATTTTTATGGATGCCTAAGATTATTTTTCTCTTGCAGCTGGTCATAATGGCTGGCACTGTGCTGCTGGCTTACTACTTTGAATGCACCGACATCTTTGGGATCCACATCCAGGGCTTCTTCTGCAATGATGCTGACCTGATGAAGCCGTACCCCGGAGTTGAGGAGAACAGCTTCATCCCACCGCTCATCCTGTACTGCGTAGTGGCTGCAGTTCCCACAGCAGTTGTGAGTACAACATGTGATTTTGAAAATTCATTCTCATGGCTTTTATTCTAAAACATGCATTAGGCATGTTACCTGAAGCATCTTGAGCGAGGACTGTTACCCTAAAAAAAGAAATTAAGGTGATAAAAATGGTTGTTTGGTGTCAGGCTGTAGAAGAACTCTTTTTGGAGCCTTTATCTTTTTAATACATGGTTCTTTAATGATTCTTTTGGAGCCTTTCATTTCTTCAGTGGATGTTTTTCATTGGTTCACACTAATAGATTACACAAGCGATTTTGGAGGTTTAATCTTTTTTAGCAGATGTTTTTTTAATGATTTACTCTCTACTGTCAGATTACATTACTGTTATATTATCTTGATGTGTATCTGTTGTATTTTTTTATTTTTTCTGTTGAATGTTCATACCCATGAAGAAATGTGTCATTGTAGTATGTATGTGTTCACAATTGCTGATGGCTACAAAGTCCCCATGAACTTTTAACCTTAAAAAGTCACTCTGTTAAAAGTTGTATATTTATGGGATCTCTTCAAATGACCCTTTAGGCACCTTTATATTTAAGAGCATTTTTTTGTGGAAAGGGAGTGTTTTACCTGCTTTCCCAGACTACTGAGTGGTTATAAGTCTTCAGGCAGTTGTCCTCCCTGGATTACCAGACTGGAACACAAGAGGGCACTGTATCCACAATGTTTGCAGTTCAAAGGATGAAATCCAGACAATTCTGAGAACAAGGCAAGATTCAAACTTAAAGTCAGTCTTCAGAGCCACATAGGGATTTAGCTTTTTTGACCAAGAGAGCAGTAATGACACTTTAACCTTGTTTTAATGCCTTTATGAATTAAGAATCAAGGTGAACCTTATGATTGGGAAGTTAAACTTGGTGGCTGGGCATTGAAGCGGCTTATACTGTATTTTACGCTGCAAACCATGACCCGTGGCGTCCTACAACCCCTGTGGGCCATAAAACACCTAGCACTAATGAGATATGACAGCACATTTCCCACATATGGTCTCAGATATAATCAGCAGAAAGATGATCAGTGCTTTTTTCTCTGGATTTTTGTCAGAAAATCTTTTTCCTTTTTTTTAAGGGGTAAGAAAGCACTAGTTACAGTTGTTTGCATCATATAATACTAGGCCATGTAATATTAAGATCAGTCTTTTAAAGGAACAGTTTTATAAAGATGGACTGGAAGAAAAAAAGGACTAAGGCTATTCTTTTAAATTCATGTCATTTCTACAGTTAGGTGCCAGTTTACAGTGCTGTGGAAATGTCTTAGGCACTGGGAAAAATAATATTTAAAAACGGTTATAATGAGCAGCGAGTGTATTTTTACATGAATATTACTAAAAAAGAATAAAACCCAATAACAGTACACTGTAAATAGTACATTTATGTACAGAATGGAAGCCTAGATTTACCATGAATATGCTGATTTGATTCAATTTAGGACTTTATTCAATCAAATCAGGAGCTGCTGATCACAAATCCAGTCAGTGGCTGGAGGCATCGAGGAGAAATCTGGAATCGTACTTGTGTTCTTTTATACTGCATTCTTGTTTATTTGCATTTGTCCTAATGTTAACTTTGGTATTGACCAAATCTGCTTTAAACTTTTTGCATATGTACCTAAGACATTATCACAGTACTCTGTTACTGTTATATTATCCGTAACCATTACAACATTACATTACTGACACAACAGCAACGTTTAAGTGTTAGTAATGTCTTAGCATTGATTCTCTCTGACAAATAAGCACCACTCATGCTGTGAACGAGGACAATACTGTGATATAATTGTCAGAACACACTATCTACTCCACTGTGACTATAAATTCATGGCTGAAAGAGCGTATTGAAAAGCCATCCGCACTATTCGTCTCACTGTGGCTCAGTGTTATTTTAGTCACATAAAATTAAATCATGAGATATTGGCAGGCTTATTTTACTGGAGTAAGCCTAGCAGAGCTGATAAAACAAGCTTTTAACAGGAGCACAATGCTCTGCCCTCAGGAGAAGGAAATGCATTAAAGCCGGACAGGCCCTGCGGAGAGTAAATCTTCACTAGTGGAGAAAAAGCCGCGCTGTTGCCATCCCTTTGGCATAAAATGCACTTATGCAGAGGCCTTTTTCCTCTCTCCATGGTCTCTGTGATGGCCTTAAAAACCTAGATAGCTTTTTACTAGATGCTGAGTAACAGACATGTTTCAGCTGATTTAGTGAGGAATAAGTTCCTTTTTTTCTCTCAGAGGCTTTGGAGATGTCCAGTTTATCAGCACTTTCCATTTCTGGCGCTGCTTTCACAGCTGGGCTGAAGAGAATATTATGTACCATTATTTGCCAGTTTATTAGGTACACCTGCTGTCTACATGCACTTCAGAAACACCATACAGATCCACTTTACAGGTTTACAATTACTGACTCTTATCTGCTCCCCTCAAATTTGTTCTTCAGTGAAAAGGGACCACCTCAGCACCACTGCTGACCAGATGTAATTTGGGAGATGGAGCATGCAGGGACAGCAGTGTTGCTGGAATTACATGCCTCAGTGATACTAGGCTGAGAATAGGCCACCACACCAATGATATCTGGTCCATTGGGGTTTTAAGGTGGTCCTTCTTCAGTATGTAACTCTGCAGGTAGAGGGTTACTGATATATCGGGCAGTAGAAGATACGGGATATGTTCACTATATGGATAAAAGTATTGGGACACAAGACTTTTTCAGGGTTTGGGCTAGGCCCATTACTTCCAGAAAAAGAGTTTCTCTCAGTGTTTCAGCATAATAAGACATTTTGGACAATGTGATGCTTCCAACTTTGTGGACACACTTTTGGGGAGAACATTTTCTATGCTAGCATGACAGTGTCCCAGTGCACAAAGCCAGGTCCATAGAGACATGTTTGGATGAGTTTGGCATGGAAGAATTTGACTGGCCTGCACAGAGCCCTCATCCAGCCCTTTTGGGATGAACTGGAATGGAGCTCATGTGCTCTACAGAATTAATGAACACTAATTTTCACTCCAAAATCTTGTGGAAAGCTCTCCTAGGAGAATGGACACTCTTCTCACTGCAAAGGTGGATGAACACCATTTTAAAGTCTATGTATTTGAATAAAATGTAATTAAAGTCTGTGTGGGTGTGATGGTCGAGCCTCCCAATACTTTTGTCCATACAGTGCATATTCAGAGATTCTATAAGCTTAATAAACACTGTGTATTCAATTAGATACATTCATTTTTGCCATTTGCCGATGCATTTCAGCATGTCATTGTTTTACCCGGTTTGTAGATCTTCATTGGGGAAATCTCCATGTATGTAATGAAGTCTACCAGGGAGATCCTCCTTGCCCAGGAGAAAACCATAGTTACTGGGGAGTGCTGCTATCTGAATCCACTCATTCGCAGGATCATCAGGTTTATCGGTGAGTCTTTTTTTGGGTGCTTTAGAGTTCACCTTACGAACATCATGTCATTTTAATGCAAGCTCTGCTGGCAGAGGAGCTCTGAGGAGCTCAAGGTGAGGAAAGCAAGAAGCAATGACCTTCCGTCCTGTTCAGATTTTTAGCACGGAGCCGGTAGGGTTAGTTCTGAGAGTGATTTAAAAGAGGGTATATGAAATGCTAGCAAAATTCAATTCTGGTGCATCCTTGGCTGTTCGTATGTTTACAAATGATACAACAAAGGTAAACAGACCTTCAAGAACAGGAGTTTCCAAAGTATGCTGATTGATTTTAGAAAATAAGTTTGTAATTTTTTTTCACACAGACAGTCTTTTTTCTCCCTCTCTCAACTCTCTTATTTCCAGAATATTGATAGTGAGCGTCCAGTGTAAATCTATTTCACCTCTGAAATCTATCTCAGGTCTGCTGTGAAGAGCAGTAACTCCTTCAGCGTGACTTGACCCTGATGCATAATTTGTGAGAGACTCCAGTAATGGTGTCCTTTGAGGCCTGGTTTTGCAATAATATGGGCTATTGTATCAAATACTGACTCTTGGGACGGGAGAATTCCCTCCATCTTTTGTCTTTTTCTCTGTCTCTCCCTCCGTCTCTCTCTCTCCTCCTTCGTCTCTGTTGGTGGTAGTTTTCTCATGTCGAGCTCATTGCTCATGGGCTTCTTTCAAACAATGCGAGGCTTCATGAATTATAACATGGGTCTCTCAACGATGTGCAATTTCACGCTGAAACAAGTCAGATAGTATCACGCTGTATATCACAGGACAGCAGAAATGAAAGGGGAGAGAAAGAAGTTAAAGTCTTTTGATTCACTATTGGAAGCTCATATTTGAATTGTGTTCATGCGTGCATATCAGAATCCTGTTACAATATGACCTGCTAATTATACTGTCTGATGAATCTAGAAATGCACTACCAGGGCTATGCCTGTGTTTGTGCTTCCTAGAATCTCTAATCAGATTGCCATGTTGTCTGTGCCATGATTGGGAGCAATGAGACGGAGTCAGTCGTGTTGGCCTTTTCCTTGGCAGGTGTCTTCGCGTTTGGCCTGTTTGCGACAGACATCTTTGTGAACGCTGGTCAGGTAGTGACGGGCAATCTGGCACCGTACTTCCTCACTGTCTGCAAGCCAAATTACACAGGCACGGAATGCCGCTTCAACCACCAGTTCATCTCCAACGGCAACATCTGCACGGGGAACCAGGTGGTGGTGGAGAGAGCCAGGAGATCCTTCCCTTCCAAAGACGCTTCACTCAGTGTCTACTCCGCTGTCTATGTCACTGTAAGAAACGTTTTCCTCTTTATATGTAGTATGGAAGTTTATTCACATGTTGAATTATTTTTGGCTACTTTATTTAGTTTATTTGTCAAGGTTGCATGACTGGAATCAGCCATGATCAGAATCAAGACCATCATCCACATTTGCTAGTACGCTGGCCAAATCATTTTGTTTGTAGCTGGTCTGGTTAACAGTTTTATGACAGAAATGGCACTTTGAATGTGTTGTGCTTATACTGAGATTGCAATTTGCAAGCTTTAATCTTTAGTCTTTTCTTTAAAATAATCTTTTAATAATGGCCCATTTGATGACAATATTTTTGCGAGCATATATGCTATGCAGTATTTTATGCATTTAATCAGACAGACTTCGACCTGTCTCTCATAGTTTTATATGAATATCAACGTTAATCAACATTCAGCTTCAATGAGGAGAAAAAACAAAAGAATTTGATTTTAGATTAAAAATTAAAATAGCCCAGTTGTGTTTCTAACTCAGAGAGAAGGTCAAGACTGCTGATCACCAATGCTTGCAGAGAATCACAACCATGCATTTACTCATTATGGCAAAAAACCTCAAGTGTTTTACTGCTTTTATGCTGCAGTTGTGCAAAATAGAGGAAAAATGGAAGTAAACAAGGACAGAACATTGGAATAAACATGTTTTAAAATTGGATTTTCCTTCCACCAAAACCATAGCAGACTTTGTGTTAAAGCCACAGCCATGAAATTGCCACAATATCTAGTTAAGACCAGATGTTTCAGTATTTGGCAGATTACTTTTAATGTTGTTTAAATCCAGACAGTCTGGAAAGTATTTCTTAGCTTGTTTGCTGGATTGCAATTCTGTATATTTCTTTCTAACTGCGGTTTAAACTGCTGCTGACTGAAAATCTTGCTTAGGTATAAAGAAAGGTCCAGAATTTGATGCAGGCCCACTGTCATCCTCTCTTGTAGCATTAATTCATTATTTAGTTAAAACTCATGGGTATGTGCAGCATGTCCGCTGGTTTTCGCCAGGGTCAGGCCCTCCATTAATTTTGTCCATTTTATATGAACAAAAGTAATGGGATGCCTGGCCAATACACCAACCGGGACACTGTATTTGATACATAGACATTCATGTGGAGTTTGTTCTCTTTTACAACTGCTATAATGGTTCCGTCCCCCATGCTCTGGACAAAAAAGTTTGACTTTGTATTTGATTTAATTACATTCATGTTT
Source organism: Ladigesia roloffi (assembly GCA_037577295.1). Taxonomy (NCBI): domain Eukaryota; kingdom Metazoa; phylum Chordata; class Actinopteri; order Characiformes; family Alestidae; genus Ladigesia; species Ladigesia roloffi. Next base: position 2,939,276 of record JBBKCR010000034.1, on the reverse strand, counting down.
AACTGTAACTCTATTGAAGGGAACATTGCTGTTAAAAAGCTCCTTATTTGTCTCAAGTGTTTGGAAACCAAATATAATTGCATTTGTTGAGATTGCAGTACTTAAAATATTAATGGGCGCAAAACACTACTTTTTAATCAATTATATCATTTTGCATATAAAAATATGAGTAATTGATTAGATCAATTGCATGATTAGATTAGATCAATTGCAATTAGAATTTGTATCATTGTCCAGCATTAGTAGATATCTAAGTAATACTATGAAATACATTTTTTAAATGAATGACTACTTAGCATCTGGTGCCTTTGTTTATGTACAGCATACTAATTTGTGTGTAAAATATGATTATTCAATCACATTTCAATGTAATGCCAGAAGGTCCATCTAAAAAGGTCCATCTAAAAAGGTCCATGGGTTTAGGCGACTTTGAATCCAAATTGTTATGATGGACAACGACAGGACAGAAAACATATTAAATGAATATTTGTGGCTCACAGCTGTGTGGATCCAAGCTATATAAACTGAAAGAATGCGTGTGAGGTTTGGGAAGGCCATCGGATTAGTACTGTGTGTGTGTGTGTGTGTTTGTGTGTGTGTGTTTATGTGTGTGTGTGTTTGTGTGTGTGTGTGTGTTTGTGTGTGTGTGTGTGTTTGTGTGTGTGTGTGTGTTTGTGTGTGT
>JBBKCR010000034.1:2918826-2929768 GCA_037577295.1 Ladigesia roloffi | reverse complement strand
TTTTAGCAGCCCCCCCCCCCCCCCCCCCCCCCCACATCAAAATGGTCTGTCCAGTGTGAAGTCAAAATAAATAAAATTGAGAAAAATAACACTGCCGTTTTTAAAACAAGTGCAGAGGAACACTGAGACAGCCTTGCCCCCTTAGGAAGCAAAATTGAAATAATCCGCCATTTGGTCCAAGTCTCTGAATGCTGTGAGTGCAAAAGAGTCCAGCCACAAAAAGAGCTACAAAAGCTCTAGGGCTCGCTTGCCATTTTTACTTGCTGATACTGCTCCAGTTCTTTTTTTTTTTTCATGGCTAGCTGCAGCTGCTGTTTGATGATCTGGATCTGTGACTCCAAGTCCGTCAGCTCCTGAACTATGGGGTTGCGTGCCAGGCCCAGCAAGTCTGTTTTCCCATTGGAGGTGGCTTGCAGGGGAAGCTGTCTCTTCACCTGCGGGGTTGGGAGCTCTTTGCACTGTAAACACTCCACGTCATTCTGCTGCCCCTCCTGACTGCACAGGTGCCGCTGCGTGCAGATGGCATTCTCAGAGGTATTCCACAGTGGCTGTTGGTTATTTCCAATATTGCACCTTTTATGTAGGGTCGAGAAACAAAGAATGTTTACAAAATCAGATTGTCAGGTCCCCTAAGGCACTTTTCCATTAGCAAACAGGTACCATGGTCTAGCTTATCCATAAAGGGACTGAACCTACAGTATGCTTTGATTTTGCAGTGTATCTCAGCCCTGTAATGTTGCTGCTACCAGTATCTCAGCAGTGCAAATCTCTTCCCACAGTTTATGGCCAGTTTTTGACTAAAACCTTGACCATAGTTTTGTACTGGTGAAACCATTTAGGTTCGTTATTTCATGTCTTGCATTGCTTAGCCCAGTTAACCTGTTAGCAATGGCCTGGTACTCACAGTATTATAATGGAGTTTCTCACAGTATTAAAGAACTACCTCTGAAATGCATCTACAGCCCCAATGATAGATAAAATAGATACAAAATAATAGATAAAATAGATAATAGATAAAAGTGCTAGCAAGGATACATTTAGCTTACATGCGGCCTGCTTTTTACCTTGCCATTGTTCAGGACTGTGACTGCCCAGGTATGGCTTGGGTTGTAGTGGAAAAAAACATTTGTTTGCAGTATGGTACCTCTCCTTGTGCCAGTGGAAATGTGCCATTAGATATATAATAGTTACTACTTGTTCCTATACTAATATAGATACACAATTAAGGCTTTACAAGATAAGTTACATAATGAAAATGTATGTGCTATTTATAGTCTGGTCAGTCTGCAACTCCTTGTTTCTGTTCGTTCTGGTGCCAATCAATGGCGAACATGACAAGGCAACTGCATTTAAGAGTAAAAGCTTTCATGATTACATCTATTCATAACTATTTGTGTCAAACGGATACTGTGTCCAGTAGGGTAGAACTGCTGTAGTAGCGGTTTTGCTAGCTGAGTTATTATGTACCCTTCAATTTGTGGCCTTTGAAAAGCAAACAAACTGATATTCAAGACAGCTTGACCCAGTAATTTGATTTTTACCTTGTAATTTATCCAAATTAGTGAGTGGACATATTTCAGACAGGCTGCAATTGATTTTGACATGAGATAAAATCTATTAGTTGAATAACCACATAGTATTTTTTTTCCTGCAGGCATTCCAGTGGGTAAAGAGCAAGCTTGATATTTCTTTTCTAGTGTTTGAACAAAAGGGGAAAAGCAGATTACAAACCAAAATTATTAACTCATACTTTCAGTGTAAATGTATGTTTGTTGTCTTCTGTGTTAATTAGCAGAGAGACCAATGTATCTCAGTACATGCTGAGCAGTAATTAACTACTTACCTTTTTTCCGGTTTCGCAACAGTTGCTAATTTGTCTTCACTGAAGGTCGGGTTAAGTGCTCGATGTAATCTCTGACAGGACAATCATATTAAGTGTGATAAAAGAAAATAGAGAAACACAATTTGAGAATATGCTAATGCAGTTACCTTTTATCCACTCACTCTTCCATTAATGCTCTAATCCATCACTGCAATAAAATTTGATTATAGTTAATACTGCCAGTGTGAAAGAAAATAAATGGACTCACTTGACTTGTATGAAGCCAGTACTTGTACTGTGGCTTGTTCTGCATTCTGGGTATCACCCAGCGATGGACAATGTGTTCGGCAATAGTGGTGAGAAGAGACAAGGCAACTCCCACGCAGAGCATTACAAATAAACCTGAGAAGTGTTTGATCCCCATCTGTAAAGTCTGGATATCATAAAATACGTATTAGATTATCTTAAAAGACAGAGTCCCACAGAGCTCCAAAACTAGCAACAGGATTTGACATGATTTGAATGTATAATAAATATGCCTTTCGTTTTTCTGTTTGTCTCTTACCTCTGTGACTGCAAAACTTCTTTTACCACAGGGCACCACTTTGTACCACTTATCATGCAGCATGTCCATAAATCCATCTGATTTATACTGACTGACCAGTTCAGAGATGTTTGATGTTAGAGGAGAGTTCTGTTTGAGACCAATGCCATAGCCTGCAAAGTAAATTTTTAGAAGGGTGTTGTGTTACATAAACAATGCACCAAACACTGGAGTGGGTGAAAATGACCTGCAACTCTATAATAAATAGACATGTATATTAACTGCATTGAATGACAAATCCACATGCATTTGTGGCCATTGCTGGCACCAATCTGATACCCAGAGTTTGGTATCAGGCTGAAACAAGTAGAATATGTTGGATCAGATATCAGAAGGAAAAAAAACTGTACAAATGTGAAATTTCTGTATTATGTTTTTTACATATTATGCTCGAATTACAGTCTATTATAAATAGTTTCATTTTTGAACACAAATGTAATATATTTCTAGGTGTTTTTTGCTCAATAAAATCTTGTGTAAGCCATTTTGATTATTTATCCTTTCTCTCTAATCTGGTAGAATGTTCTTTGAGTTTCAGTACATAACTTTTAAGTGATCACTTTAAGAGGTACTTAGGAGTACTGTGGTTACAAAAATACCTCAGACTTCTTGACCTGAGTGTGAATGAATCCCGTTTCAAGGATGAGATGATTGGTTGCTACCATCATGTGTGTTCCATTCTATTGATAGTGCATTGGGGCACAAGTATAATTATATCAATTCCGTAGCCAAATGTAAGAATTAAATCTAAACCAAAGGATCTAATCAGAGATTTACTTGCCTTCAATCGCAAATGGCTTCCCCACTGTGAGAGTTTTGCAGTCTGCATCAATGGATACTTCATAATCTAAGAGGGCTTTGTCCATGATAAAAGCATCTAGTTTCTGAGGATCAGCTCTGGAATTACATATGGAACAAGACTATTACATTCAGACCTTTACTGCTTTAGAAGTGTCATATAGCTGACCTATGTGCTGCTATTTCTCTACAAACCTAATGCGCTATCACAGAAGCACACTGTGCTTTTTTGACATGTACATTTCTGATTGCAGGCAACATTAAAATCCTGCCTTTGTGTTGCTTTTTATATGTTCCACTGGATGACACATCTGTTCAACGTAATGTCTGTATGGCTAGATGGTCACATGGATTACAAATCAAGTCACAAACCAAGTTTCTAGCAAGTAGATATACACACATTTATCCTGGGCAATTTCAAAGGCATGTTATCTGGGAAACACAGTTTGCAGTTGGATTTTAGGAAGGACCTGCATTGCATTTTATACACAAAAACAGCCCTGAACTCCATGATGGGTGTGCTGTTTGGGGGATTTACAAAATACACACTAGCAATATTCTGGAGGCACAAGGTGCGATTTGAGGACAGCTCCAAAATCTATCTGCAGAGGTTGTAAAAGATCAAAAGGGCACTCTAAAACAGAATGGCAAGCCTTGCAGTCATGTCAAGCCATCAAGAAAACTCTCTCTTTGTGAATGCTGTGCTCTAAATGATAGTCTGCAGATCTGTATATTATCACATCATGTGCAATGATTCATAACTACTCCTAAGTACACGTATAACTCTTTACTGTCCAGCATACCTATTCCTAACTGGATGAGCAGGGCATGCTAGAGGGCAACCCGAGAGCATTCAGAACATTACATGTCTGAAGCTGTGATCTATAATCCCTTGCTGTAATGATTATGACTCACTTAAGGAGGTCTATTCCTTCGGGGGTTGTAGGAACATTGTATCGCCTCATGTATTCATGCATTTCTGGAAAGCTTTTTTTCACGTAATCCTCAGCGCTGCTTTCCCGCACAGTCGCGAAACGGAAGCCCTGTGATGGATGGTGGAGCTTAAAGAAAAAATCATTGCGATTAGTAATGACAAAGTTTCAACCTTATTTTTTGAACACATCAGTAATTCAGTAAATCAGTAATTCACGAGCCATTTAGAAATCATAAATGAGAAAGAAAACGACACTCTTACCTTCGGATCATGTATACCTGAGAGCTGCTCGTAGGTTTTCTCCCCGACCATTACCGCTGCTAGATTGGCTGTGTATGTGGACAGACAAAAGAGGCAGAATATGGCCCAAAGGTTCATGAGAAATCGACCCGTCCAGCACTTTGGCGGTTTAATGGCAGCTGTCCTTCCAAACAAGATGGCATAGCAAACGTTAAGTGCTGAGGAGAAGGAAAAGACCCGGTCCCTGTTTCTTCCCTTAGGGGTCATCCCAAAAGGGCTTTTCCACTCATACAGGGTCAGAAAAACAGCCGTTACATGTAGGGACACAAATATTCCAAGCCACATACTCCAGTGTAGAGGCCACATGAAGGCTCCAATTGGTGCAGCTGTGTCTCGAGTCCTGACCAGGATGCCCAGGCTGGTGGAGAAAAAAGGGCTGGTGAAGTCGATCACCTGACTACGGGCTGAGTTGATGCTGAAGGAGGTGACTGCCAGGTGTGCTGCCCCACTCATGAGGTCCCCCACCAGGCCTGTCCAGCGGCCATTTTTGTAAGCTCCATATTTTCCATCCCCTACAATGTAGAGGTCAAAATCAAATCCCATGTCTTCAGCTAATTTTTCCAGTAGGTCAATGCAATAACCATAGCAGCACTTTTTCAGCTCCACGGGCACAGTGTCATTGCCCCCCTGAAGTCCCTGGAAGAAGCTGTCCAACAATGTTGTACTGTTCGTTAGCGGGTCCAGACAAAGCTGCCCTGCCGGGCACTGACCGTCCTCGTCCACCTCACGGGTGAACACAAAGGGATGCTCTACCAGGGTGACCACCCTCAAGTGCAGCCTTGAAGAGTGCCTCCAGTCACCCCCAGGGTAAGGCTGCCGCTTGCTAGACCAAGCTCCATAGTCCATCACTACTTTTCCTTGCTTCCAGCTACCAAGCCGCGTCCACAAAGGGTTTCCTATAGGGTCATGTTGCAGGTTCCAGATGAAGTGATGGCTTTCAGAGATGATAGTAGACTCCTCTTGAACATGAATGTTGCCACTTAGCCCGTCAAACGATGTGTTGGCCATGAACCTGCAGCACGATAAAACACAAAACGACATTAGTACGTCTGTCCTTCCTTTTATCTTTACATTCCACAGTATCCAGTTCTTTTCCACCTCTGTTAAACAGCAGCAGTGGAAGCAGCGATAACACTTAAATCTGCAATGAGAAGGTAGTGGAGTATCTGTAATGAAGCCCCTGTGGCAGTTGGACAGGACAAGCTGGAGGGATCCTTGACACCGTGAGCCTTGAGAGGCTGCAGTTGATATGCTGCTTCTTTGAGTGTGTCAGCTAACCGCACGGTGTCATGCACTACAGCTCCTTGTGTTTTTCCCTGGCAGCTTTTTTCTATTCACTATGATAATTTCCATCCACCAGACTGTGTTTTTTCTTCTTCTCTGGCTTATCCAGAAAGAGTAAATGTTGTCACTATATTACAGATGCACTTTTCCACCAAACCAAAAGTCACACAACATATAACACCTCCATGTTTTACGGCTGAATACACACAACGTTTCACCTCCCTATCAGGACTTAGTCCTGTCTTTCTACAAAAAGGATTACGTGCAGCACTCTTTCCAGCTCGTAAGTGTGTTTTTGAAAGTCTACCATGGCCATAGCAGATTCTGTTTGGTCTTCTGTCACTTCTGGCACATATCTTACCATTATCAAGACAGGACATGGTCAGTCATTTCATATTCTGCCAAGTTGTTTGTGATGTGTATAGAAAGATCCTGGCAGGCCCCAAGCATTGCCCTGGGCATTTCATAAAGTGGTGATGCGGCTTAAGCAGATTCAGAAAATGTTTTGTTGTATTTGATTCATTTTTGAAATAGTGCTGACACAAGATTGTGTTTATAACACAACCATGGCCAACTGACATTTTAAAACACATCTGAATTATACCTGAATGCATAAAATTTATTTTTAAATGGATGATTTATAGGTTTTGACATGAATCAGTGAAGTTATTTGGTGCATGGTTTCAATCCTCAACCAATTTATAGCAGATTTAAGCTATTGACCGCAATAGTTTTAAGATAATTTATATGTTTTAATATATAAATGTAATATATTGAGGCTATAATGCATCACAAATATTTTTGCTGTAGAAGTATTTAAAAATGTAATGAATTTTGGCATATGAGTAAATGACCAATCAACATTACAGGCTTTTATTGTCTCTTTAATTTAATAACTGTTTTTACACTGTGCAGTAATAGTCACAGCAATCAAAAATATGACCTAATATGCTGAAGGAAAAACTGCCTCAGCAAGAACACTGATATCAGAATCAGAATCAGAAAATCTATTTATTTATTTATCCCGGAGGAATTGATAGAACTTATCAATTGATAGAATTGATAGAACTTAGTCCATCTATACGGTGCAGTTATAGACAATGTACACACTAGTAGGGTGTTTTGATTAATTGTCCTACCCTGTCAGAAAATGCTACCTTGAAGCTTACACAGATTACACAGTTAGTTTAGCAATGATAATGATGAGAAACAGGCAAATAATATGCATAATTAGAAATAAATGCATTTTATTTAACTGAGAGAAGCCTAGATAGATAGGTATTTAGAGGTCCATAGAGCCTGTTTATACAGTCAGGTTCTAACAGTGAGAAATGTTACCATGAAGCAGTGTGTTCTGATGATTTATGCTGTCTTGTCCAAAAATGCTACTGTATTGCAAATTGACAGCAGAATTGATCAAATCATGCTACCCTGTGGAAAAATGCTCCCTTGAAGTTTATACAGCTGCCAGCTTCCCAAAAGAGCACATGCGCAGATGTGCAGCATGTTTTGACAGAACACCAGACCGGGTTAAAGTCACATAGTGTGATTAACCAGCAACTTTTTTCGCACATTATTTTTCTGTCATTAATTAATGTATTTCTTTGACACCCCTAGTTTTAATAATTAAAAAAAACCTTGTCACAAGAACAACAAACTGAGAATTTGGACTTTAGCAGTGATATAGTAGCATATTGCAAATCTAAGCATATCTAGAATGCATCAAATGCAGCTTCAAGTAAGTAAAAGGTAAATAGAAAAAACTCACCTGGAGAGATATTTTCCTGAGGTAAGATTTTTTTCCTCAATTGCCATGCAGTTTGTGATGCCAGGAATGAGTGCAAGCTCCGGAGAAACCAGGGCAGCTGATCCAACAGCCCTCGTGATGAGCTCCAAAGCGTCCTGTACATAGTGGTCCAGGGAGGGCTGTCCCATTCGCCCATGTGCAAGAAGACCCATCGGCAACCCCTCTGTCCTTAACTCCTCCACGTTTTGTGAATCACCTAAAATCCAGTGGTAGTCTGGTAGCATTAACCCAAACTTTGCTATAGTTGTAAAGATCCTTTTTATGTCCCGGATATCACATCCAAAAGTCACGATGGTGGATGTAGAGTCTTTGATGGAGTCCAGGTGACCCTGCAAGGACGTATGAAAGTCCCCTTTGTTACTGCTGTTGGTAGAAACGTTGACAACTGATCCCAGGTGAAATTTGGAGTTGTTGCGGAGGAGGAAGGCAAATCTGGAAATGTTCAGTTCTTGACACATCAGCAGACTGACATCATACCAGTTATTAATGGACAGGAGAGAAAAGATTAAATCTGCCTGAGGATTTAGGGGATTCTGCATGGCCATCTGGAAATGGAGCGAGTTCTGTTGGGTGGGAACGAGAGGGAAAATCATTATAGAAAATGAAAACAGCCCACACTCTGCCTAAAATCAGCAAGGTAAGGAAAACAGCAGCACATATTTCTGAGCACCATGCTTGTATGATCAGGTCCAACTTTTGCATTCATGCCTACTGCTTGAAAACTAACATTTGGACACATTTGTTCCTTTCCAAACTGTATTATGTTACTTGACTTATCAACACTAGCGATTAGTGCATTGTAGAGTTTAGAGATCAGTCCTTTAAATGGATTGTTTTAGGCTGCATATTTAATAGCCAGGAAAGAGCTTTATATTCATGCTTTGACTCTGTCTTTGTTAAACCTGAGACAGTATAATTATATTTAATTGCATGATGCTGATGTCTGTATTCAAAGAGAATGTGAGATTACATTTAATAGCTCATAATATTACCATTTCCAGAATACCATTCAGTAGAAATGAACTGCTGGTTATATATATAGGTCTGATTATGTTCTGAGGTTGAGGTAAACGAAGCGAGTTCTTTCCAGTGACGTAAAATGTGTTAATACTTCGCCTTCAACTTCACCTTCAACTTGCCTGTATTTAACTGTTCTACACCTTAAATATACACAAAATAATCAAAAAGAAAACATTTTGCTTTTGTAGACCCTTTTGCACAGCAAAATTCAGTCATCCAGTCTGATTGTCCGGTAGATCAGCAGTATATTATCCAACCAATAACCTCAAATCACCCTACTAAGAAGAGCAAGTCCTTCACAGAGGCAGGGAGATGAAATGCTTAGCTGATCTATTTAATTTCCCTCGGGGGCTGCGTTTAAATGACAGCAGAAAACAGGCTAATGGTAACTGATTAAATAAATGTTTTTTTGCTGATTTATTTCAAGAAGTCCACTCAAAGGAAGATTTATTTTCACCTTACAAGTAGTTGACAAGCATACCCTATTGACAGTGCTGGAGAACAGAGAACTGTGATTAATAAAACAAACTCAGTTTATGGACAGTCTGAATTTTTGAATAGCCATTTCATTCTGAATTAAATTTCACCTGTGGATATCACTGTCTTATTAAATGTTGAAAATAAATGAACCTAACATCGCTCAAGAGACAAAGACCATGTTTGACATGCACTAAATCTCGAAGGATGAATCTTGTCTGAGATGGTTTTGCCTGTTTGATGTATACTAATTAGTCAAACCTGTTTCTAGCTCACTGATACTGACGAAACATCCCCCCTGATATTTTATCACTGAGGTGCCCATATGACGTTTGCTAACAATAAACATGAATGTCTTCAAAAACTGGCTGCCACATTTACTGCTTGTCAAACATAAATCAACAGATCAGAAAAAGACTCGAAAGGACTTGGCAGTTTGCTGGTTCTGCGATGCAATAAATTGGACAAAAAAACAACACAAACAGACCAAACTGTACCCAGTCAACCCCAATATATTAGGCCAAGAAGAAGTCTGTAGGATTTTAGATGTTTACTGCCATCATGATGAGAAATTAGATGAATCCTATAATAAGGATGCAGGGGTGTATTATATCCAGGTGTAGCCAGTTTAGGGTTATATTTTACTAATCTGTATTTCCCTGTGTTGCTCTATTTACATCACTGTTGTAGGAGTGACACACATTCAAACTCTGGTCCTCAGGCATGTTTCAGGAGTTACCAAGCATTTAAAAAATATTTTGAAATGAAAGACCAGCATAATTTTTGTAATGTTATCATGTTATTGTATTTATATGCTGTAACACCTACGTGCCTGTTGTGTTGTTCTCCCTAAATGTACCATTTAATAGGACACTAGATGTTGCAAATGCTGTTAATTGATTTTACTAGTTAGTGGCCCTGAATGGCATGGTATTACTAAAACTGAATACCCTAGTCTCTGCATGTTGAATGTTACAATCACATGTGAACGGGTGAACAAGGATTAAAGAGGATCTGAAGAGAATAAACAGAAATAGTCAGCAGAAATCTTGAAGCAGTCTTTTGGAACCTAGTACATTGAATCTGTCATCAGTCTCAACTGTAAACAGGAACATAAACTACGGCCCTCACTGTTCTAGAGGCAACAGTAAAGGTAACGAACAAGAGCCCAGTCTCAAGAGTTTTTGTGCAGCCAACACGAAATACAATTTAATAAAAATAAGTGCTCCGATCATGGTTTTGGGCTTTTTTTCGTGCTAGGACAACGCTGCAGTAACCGAACAGTAGGTGAGAAATAATGGCTTCATTCCTTACCTTAACCTAACCCTAAACCTAACCTTTACCATAAAATTACCCTTAACCTAACCTTAACCTTGACCTTAACCATAACCTAAACCTAACCCTAACCTTAACCCTAACCCTAAACTTAACCTAAAAACCTAACCTTAACCTAACCGTAAGAGTCACCAGTTTGTTTTGTGACACTCGTGAGACCGGGTTGGGAACAACTTTGGGTCAACACTTGAAGAAATGAGTTATTTGGGGATGGTGGATGCACCTATGGAAAGCCATCTCCATTTCCTTCCACCCTCTGCATCTGCCATTCTCGTACCAAACAGCAAGCATGTCCTCCTCCACCACATCCATAAACCTCCTACTAGGTCTTCCTCTTCTGCTCTTCCCTGCAGCTCCATCCTCTGCCTCTTCCTCCAAACACAATCAAAGAGTCTCTCCTCAGCATCCTTCTCCCAACACACTCAGAATCTCTTCTCAGCATCCTTCTCCCAATACACTCCGAGTCTCTCCTCAGCATCCTTCACCCAACACACTCAGAATCTCTCCTCAGCATCCTTCTCACAACACACTCAGAATCTCTCCTCAGCATCCTTCTCCCAA